>VWZW01000755.1:1014-288435 GCA_013397115.1 Edolisoma coerulescens | reverse complement strand
ATATTTTGTTTATATTCTATTTTTATATTATATTTTTAATGGGAAGTCACAATTTCTTAAAGAACATTAATGAATTGTATAGAGAACAATCTTCCAAACGCCATGTGCCTGCTTAAGTTGCCATTCTCCCACCCTTCCCTACCCACAATCTGTCATGAAAACATTGCTTAGTTTATTCTGATATGGAATAAGGGAAAATAAATCTAGTTTTTAGAAAACAATAAATTAGTACTGCACCTCATTCCATTTTTTCCCCTTTCTGAAAGTCAGTGTAATAACTAGACATTGCCTTCCTAATACAACAGAAAACTGAAATTGAACCATTTCATGGTTGCAAAATAATTTCACAATTGCACTGTTAAATCACTAGAAAAGATAGAATCACATCAGTCTTGCACAGTAAGAGAAAAAATATTCATGCAATGTATATACTAGATTAATGAGATGAGCCACAACAGTAAAGCCTTTTTGGTAGGAGCTCTAATATGGTGGAGGAAACTCTTTCATCTAATTTTCAGGCTCTTATCCATTTGCAGACCTTATGGTGGCCTTATGGAGTGAAATTCATCAGGCTGTTCCTGCATCCAAAATATGTAGACTATTTAGTGTAAGGAATGTTTGGCAATATTCTCTTTTATTGTTTGTAAGAAGACAGATATTTCTTCATGGTATTCACATATTTCAGTCTTTCCCTCCTCATGTGTGCTCTTTTTCTCTCTCTCTCTCTCCTTTTTTCCATTGTTGATAGTTCAGAAATTATTTAGCAGAACAGAAAACATACTGTTTTCCCAGAACACAAGTTGTTCTTGGCTATGTTACATACAAACAAAAAAGAAAATGAGGAATAAAGGACATAAAGAACATTATTTTTCAGGCTGATATAAGTGGCTGATCCTGTAGTGACTCTGCATGCAGAATATTCATTAAGAGTAAAGCACTACGGGATGCCCATACAAATGTCCACCCGGCTGGAATAAATATAGTTAGCACATAAACCTGAATGGACTGTTGAACTGGCTGTCATTTCTAGATGACCTTGATCTTAAATCTGCTCCCTTCTGTGGCCACTGCTGTGCCTGATATTTTCCATAATGACACTAGGTAAAGATCTATTGTTTCTCCAGAGCAAGTAGGCTTCATCAACAAGGAATAGCTCCACTGGAGGTGACTTTCAAGCTCAGGGTACACACCAGTTTAACAGACTGGGACATAAATCACTTTGTTTTGCACATCAAGCCCCTGCAAAAGTGGCAGGGAGTGAAGAAGGACATTTCTTTAGCACCTTCTTGTCTACCTTTTTCTACTCTTTGAGGTGGCTGGTGTGATGGCCCTACTGCCCCCTGCGGGAGTCTGCTCTAGCCCAGGGGCTACCATGTTTCTACTTTCTATAAAGACCACTGGAAAAATATAAGTCCAGGGGAGAATTGTAAAGAAATGTGTTGTGAAAGCTCTGGGAATCACACTGCAGAGATAGAGTGATTTGGACCACGTCTTGGGGAAAGCAATACTGAGATGTCTTTTAACAGAAATGCAATTTTACTGGAATAAAAACAAAGATATTAAAAACTCTTAAATAGATCGGGAAATAAGGCACAGGTTCTTGGACAGCACTTGTACACAGATAATTCTTCATCTTTCCATGTCTTTGAATCAAAATAAAATTCAGTTTGAAGAAGGGTGCTTTGACAAAAAATTAAGACAAGGACTCACCAGGGAGAACCTGGCTGACGTTCCAGCCTATGTGCATATTCCCAGACAATAAAGTCTTTATCAACAGCCAGATAAACTACAGCCCCTTTGGACGTAAGTGCACCCCATTGTTGCTCCCCCTGCAGTTTACTGGAGGTGTTAGGTGCTGCCTCAGCAGGCCAGATAAGTTGCTACAGCAGGCAGTCATGAAAGGTTTCATTGGTTGCTCAGTCTTATTATCAGAGAAGCTGATAGAAAAAAGTGTGAGTTGCTACAAGTACAAACTAAATATGTGGCTGAAAATTTGGAAACAGATTAAAAATAAGATAATAATATTAAAAAAAAAGCAGCAAGTATATTAAGCATATTAAACAATCAGGTTTCTCATTAACCACCACAGTATCTCAGTTAACTTGGCCTTTCTTAACTTTGGTCCGTGCTGCTCTAGGGAGTTTCTTTTGTTCCTTTCCTTAGTATAGCTGCTCTCTTTTTCTGTGCTCGTTCTCCACAGCGACTGTGAGGAACTCTTTTTTCTTTGTCCAGGTTGCAATGTTAATTTTTTTTTTTTTTAAATCTGCCCTTCAGAAGAACTTTTTTCCTTATTTTTCTTGCTTAGAAGTCTTGCCCACGACTGACATCAATTATCATAGCTTTTCTCTCTCCTATTAACCTCTGCAAAGGAATTTGAGGTATCATATGCAAATAGAATTGCAACATTCTGCAATTTTTGGAAGATGAATTTCCCTTACCTCCTCTCCAGTTTTCCCTGATTTCCATTACTATTGCAATTCTTAATTAAGCTGTTCTTTCTACCTCAGGTTAACTTCTCCTGTTTATACAATTTTTCAAAAATGTGGTTGGAATGTACAATTCCTGTGTGCTAAAAATAAGGCAGTGTACAAACAGGTTATTAATGCCAGAATTATCCGCTAATTGCAGTATTGTGTACAAACCTGATGGAAAAAAAGAAACAACAGAAATAAACATCAGTGTATGAGCTGTTATCTGTCCAGAGTATCCTCCTATTTGCCACATATAACAGCCATTTCAGATTGGAATTTGTCATGTATTTATTTTATGAAAAGCCAAATTAAATGTTAAAGCAACAGCTAAGATTAGCTTATGGGTTGACCTGATGGGACAACGCAGCTATACTTCATATTCTGCCCGTGCCAGGAGAGCATGGCCAAATCTTATATTCTGTGTGCCTATGCTATTAGCCACCTTCTGTACTCCAATACATCTTTGATAAATTACTTTATTCTTCTACCTCTCCCTTCTTTAATTTTTTTATGGGTTTTTTTCTTTTTTCCCTATAAAATTGTATCACAGACCTTCCTCCCAATCAAAAATTTACCATTCAGTTTAGAAGCTCCTTAAATCATCTTGACAAGGTAAATCCTATCTCATCTTGTGGAACTATGCAGTTTTTTTGTTGCTGTGTCTTCCTAAAATAAATTTAATTGGAAGGGTTTTGTGGCCTGTAATGCATTCATTTTGGCCCACCTGCGTTCTAATCTCTTTGTAAATATCTCTCCTTTACTGACAGCAGTGTGTCTCAGGAGACACTGGGAGCTGTAGTCTCTTACTTAAGAGTTTTCCTCCTCTGTCATCTCAAATGTCATTTCTGAAACATTTATCACTAGACGCTGTCATTGGACAAACAAAAGGGCTGCGTGATAGTGGCTCAGATATACAGAGGTTCTTTGCTTCAATATCAGGTCCTGCTGTTGGCTACTTGAGATAACAGAAAAGTTCAGATCTGTCAATAGATGCGGAGGGAAGGACACAGGACAGTATCTGAAATGGCACTGCACATGCTCGGTGGGGACAGGAGAGCTGTCCATGTGGAGTAGGTGCAGATTGCAGAAAAGATAGCGCTCCCTGGGAAATGATAACATTTGTTCAAAGGGCAAGGGAGGGATCTGCCCGCAGAACTTGCACATTGTTAGGTGTGCACCAGTACAGTTCATGCTTGATAACCACTGTGTAGCTTTTTTTCAAGAGAAGCTGCCTGCTTCCTTTACAGGCTGTGTAAAACTTTTTTACAATATTTTTTCCCAGTTGTGTCTGGGTTTTTTTGTTTGGTTGGGTTTTTTTTTTAATAGTGAAACTTCCTTGACAATGTAACTTTGAACTTCAAAAGTGAAAATGATTTTCTGCTTCAGTATTGCTCTTGGTTTTGTCCAGTAGACCTTTCCTAAAAAAAAAAAAAACAAACCAAAAAGACTATCAAAGAGCAAAAGGAGGAGGGAGTGGGCTTTCCTTCCAAAACAAATATAAGAATAAGTCCGTTTGGGGAGTTTTCCAAAGACACTGAAAGACACTAAGAGGCATAAATAATTCTCCCATGCCTCATTCTCACAGTAATGAAAGGAAGTTAAATCTCTACACCTGAAAAATCTGTCTTGGTTTTCATTGAAAGCTGAGCTCCAAAGTCCCACAGTCAGCATTAATTTTGCACCTTTTAGAAGGATTTTAAGCACACGAAATTTAAAATACAGGGAGTCACTGTCCTATCCTAAAGTAGTACATAGGCTGTACATGTGACAAAGAGAGAAAACTGGCAAAGCAGAAATGATGGCTTGAGAAAGTACCATAACCCGAGAAGACAACACATTTTCTTCATTTGAGCATATGGTTATCATCACAAAGTCCTGAGGTGTTACTTTGATTTGATACAAGCAGCATTGTCAGATATCTCGTAGAATGGTACTTTTCCTTCCTTGCGCACAAAGACATATGTTAGATACAGGTACTGTTTATTCATAGAAGAAAAGAAAGAGAATAATAAATGCTGAAAAGGTAGGGAATCTGAACTGAATACAGCTCATAATTAGGAGTCATTACTTCAGTCTTTTTGTCTAAGGCTGTTTTTGTGTGGTTTTGGAAAAAATTCTTAAGGGAAAATAATGATACATGGGAGTACCCTTACACCAAAGCCTTTAAAATCAGAGGGCTCTTTCCTCCCCTTTAATGTACACAGGATGCTTATGTGCAGCTATGATGTCATTTTAGAAACAATGTCTTATCTGTGGTATCACCCTCTACAAGTCTGCCATTTGGGTTAAAAATTTCAGGCTCAGCAGTGTCCTTTAAGAGCCAAAGTTTTGAAAAGTGCTAATGGAATCTCATATCATATTTAAGGAATTTTCACCTTCAATTAATAGCTAATAAGTTGCTTGCAGCTTATTGGATGAAAAAATGCTATAACTTGCTTTAGTACTAATTATTTTGGTAGTAAACCAACTGAGAACAGAAACTTTTTTTTTTCTGTACGATATTTTTACCATTCTGTCCTGTCAATGTGTCTTTATTTCTTATCTCCTTTGTAAATTTTTTTTCTTCCTCTCCTGTGTACTCTATTAAACTAAGAGTTTAAGCTGTGGGAATAATAGAGCTCTTGTAAGCTCTGTCTGCACATCACTATTCATTATTTATCCAGTGGCCAGGTACAGTGGAAGCAGGCACAAAGCTAAATGCTATTGGACTAACTTTGATGCAGACAGTTCATTGTCTGAGGAAAAAAGCATTTAAGCCTCAATGTTCTCAGTTCCATGATTTTCAACACTACCTCTTTCCCCTCCTCCTTTCTCTTTTATTAACCGCTTTACTCCAATGTCCTTTTGACTGCAGTAACTGGCACTGTCTGCAAAATCCAGTACAATGATACTATTCATCCTGGCTGTGCCATTTATAGATTCCATAGCATGCTCCATCCCTATGGTAAGGATCATTCCGCCTCGTCACTTTCCTTCTTTTGAGGGAGTGATTGCTGAAGCAAAGGCCAGTGTTTGGAATCTGATTAGTACACCAGAGATCTGAAAAGCTGAAATCCAGAGAGCAGGGTTGAGAGCCCGTGTGTGCGCACGCACAGAGGGTGTAATGAGGCACAGAGTGTCTCACAGCACTGACGTGGTCACGCTTCAGCGGAGAGAGTGCCAGATGCACTGTTCATCAGTACACCCTGCCTGACTATCCACTGAGCAGCATCAGTGTCCTCTGCAGGGGTGCTGCTCTCCTGCCTTCGAGCTGGTAAAGTACCACAAAGTCGACAGGAGCAGAACTCCAAGGAAAATATTTATACTGACAAAGTGAACTCCTAAATGAACATGTTAATATCGCTGATCTCTTAAACAAAGTTGTCTGGTTTCTGCTGTTCCCAAGTCATGCAGTTATGCTTCTTGCAAGTTTGAATGTTTTATGAAGTTCCTAAAGGCCTGATATTCACTCTTGGCTATGGTATTAAACAACTGTTTTCAGTTTTCTTTCTAATTTTTCCTTTACTCTGTAAAAATTATATTTTGGGATTTCTTAAAAGTCTTTTTTTTCTTTTTAAGAAAAGGGGAGGAGCGATGGGCAGGGGAAATATATCTGTTTAATTCTATTCTTTTATTATATCAGGACCTAAGTATACTGTGTGGTTACTCTTAGGAAACCCGAAGAGTGGCAGACATTCAACCAGCACACTGCAAACTTAATCTACAAAACAAATACACACTGAATTACACCACTGAAGTTGCAAGACAAAAGGTTGCTGACAGTGTCTCCTTCATAAACTTTTGGGTTATTTGTATTTTTGACCTCTGTTTATTATCATTTTATCTATTCTTTTGCTCAAAGTTTGTCATTGAATAACCATCAATGCTGTATTCATAGAAATACTCAGTTTATTATTGATCACTTAAGCCATTTTGGGAGGTAATCAGGGCCAGATTATGGATGGCTACTCCTAGTGCTACCTCATAGATCTACATTTGAAATTGAACAATCTTTACAAAAATTGTTGCTACAAAAATTATTGCTTCTTTCCTTTTAATGACATTATCTGATTTTTAGATCATAGTTTTTGAGAGCAGAAGATAGATTTTTGTACGTAACTTTATTGTCAGTAAAAAAAACAACAAGGCTTAAGAACCTTTTCAGGGCCTCAAACTTCTACATTTATTTTAAAATTATCTTCCTGGAGACCTAGTTGTTTCCCTTTTTTCTACCTAATAATAAGTAGAAGAGTCTTTACAGTTTCACCTTTCAAATTAGTTAATCCAAATCAAACACAAGCAAACCTCAAATCATTTCAAGAAGGCCACTTTAAGATATTCTAAGTCTACAGACAAGTTAATTTTTCATGTACCTAAAGTCTGTCAGACCAATGATATGAAACACGGCTAATAACGCCTGCTTGATAAATGTGGTGAAAGCTCCAGTGTTCTATGTGTATATCCAGTTGAAAATACCTTTGTTCTTAGTCCATAACCCAGCTTGAATTCTGATATTTCTGAGGAGGCTTGGCAGGTGTGTTGGTTTTCACCAGGGCAGAGTTAAATTTTTTCACAGTAAGTGAGGTGCTACACTTTGGACTTGTGCTTTATATGGGATTGGTATCACAGGGATATTTTCCTTCTTGTTGAGCAGTGCTTGCACAGAACCAAGCCCTTTCTTGTCTCTCACTTCTACTCTTCCAGTTCTCTGCCCCGTCCCACCCAGGGGGGAGTGAGTGAAGGTGTGCGGGGTCTTGACTGTTGGTTGGTTTTGAACCATGAAAGCAGGAGAGCTCCAAGCATAGGACATTAGAGAGATCCACTTTAAGCTATCAATGGATGGATGAAAGCTTGACATGAAATGAAGGGACAAGCTTGGTGATTCAGACTAAAAAGTAAAACTTAAAAAAAAAGGGTGTCAAATACTTTGACTCCATTGCTCTGTGTGTATAAAAAAATCATCTGAGTATCAGACAAGACTCTGTATCTATAGAATCAAGACAAAAAGGATCACCAGACTGCCAACACAAGAGAAAACAGCTAAGCAGTATTATTTACACTAGGATTGGGATGGACTACAATGACCTGAATCTGTGTTAAAACAAATACTTTTTTAAATATTTGCTAGCTAAAAGGCATTTCAGTCTCATCCTAAGGAAAAACACCACACTATTATGCAATCATTTTGGCAGCTAGCTGAGTACGTTATAATGGTTTGACTGGACCTTTGTGCACATATAACACATTTATGAAATAGAAGACAGTCTTTGTATTTGTTTTTTTCCTGTGACTAGGAGAGAAATCCTTGAAAGGAAAAGTATTGAGTAGTTTGCCCATGAAAGACTCAGAAGCTTCATAATTCAAAAATGGTTTGCATTTTGATTTAATAAACATATAAAACCTCTTACTATAAATCTTGCCCTTTTTACTCAAAAATGATATTGTTTGATGTTATCTCCTTAAAAACATGTAAACCATGTGGTGAAGCTTTACCAGCTCAATTTAACAAAGAATTTGAAATATGAAAGTATATTTAGAATCAAATTTACTCTCTTACTGTAACTAGAACATATCTTATGAACTACTTACATCTCATTTAGATGACTGGCAAATATAAAGTATAAGAAGTTTTGGCATCTGTGCAATGATGAACAGGTTGTACATTTGAAAGCATGAGAAAATAGCCTGATTAATCCAAAGCTAAATTTGTCACTGTTGAGATGGAGTTAAACAGTGTTTGCATCATAACCTTTTTTTTCATGACAGCTTTATTTCCAGCACTTAACTCATTATGTCAACCCATGTCTTCTGATTCTATTTTGGGACCTGAAGAGGTAATAGAACTTTCAGTGTTCTGCAGAGGAGTAGTTTTCACTAGGAGAAAGTTTGACCTAAGTCATGATGTTTGGCTCTACAAGTATCCTATTATAATCCCATTTTATCACAAGAGAAATCCTTCTGAAATTACTCCTTTTGAAATGTAGATTGTCAGATTTAAGCTCTAATGTGCTCCTAAATGCTAACTCTCAGGAAAAAAATAAAGCTAAATGATTCAGGTAATAAGTTTTTCAAAACCCAGACTAGTCCTTAAAATAACTGTTGCTTGACTGATGGAACAGGAAATGGCCAATGTGTAATACATACTTTCACTGTTCTTTTCATGCAAAAGCACCTTTACAATAAAGGATGCTGAATAAAAACACCCTGAAAGGCCAACAGTTCCTGCTATTTAAAAGGAAAACATCAGCGTGTCTATTATTTGTGCTCAGCAAGCTTTCTACTCCCTTTTATATTTTCTTTAGGTAAAAATGCTGTTTTGCAGCAGAGCTGTTCAGCAGACCCAGGGGAGACAAATGTCAGTTTTCCAGATGGCAAACTGCCAGCTTGTTGATGCCAGGCTGAAAGGCACTGAGGGAATTCACTCTGTTGCAGAAGCAGAAGAACACCACTTCCTAACACACCTCGTGTACATGCTCGCTTCGCAACAGCTGACGCAGTAGCCAGAAAAGCCTCAGTAGCCCTCCTCAAATCTCTGTTTGGATAGTGTCAGGTTTCTGCATGTCCCCAACATCTGTTTAAAGTTTTTTCTAACTTACAAAAAGAAACATTCATCTTTTGGGAAGCAGAAATTAAAGTCTAAAACCTATCTCTATCAAAATTACTTGTTTTCAGCTTCAATTGAGCCACCTTTTGTTTCATAAAATGCTACCTAAAGTTATTAGGTCAGATGTTAATAATGTTATGCACTTTGTGCCTCTAGAGAGCAAAAGCTACTGTGCAAACATAAAATCTTGAGTGGAAAATTACTTATCTATCATTATTAATATATTCTAGTATGGTATCTTTATAAGATTGCAAGTTATTAGAGTGCCATTGGGGAGAGCCTGGTCTGAAAAACACCCCACAACATTTCATTAGGTATTCTAAGGTAAATGCTGGGATACATCTGATCCATTAGTTCAGGTGTAGAATACAAAGATCTTGCACTTCAATGGACTATCACGTGTTGGATGACTTTCTAATTTAAGAAAACAATTTTTTTAGAAGCATTTAAATAATTTATTTTGCGTAAAAGAACAAACCATTTTGATTTTAACAAACCTGACAAATTTAACTCAATGCTTTCTGTGGAAAGCACAGCTCTGTATGTGCTAATGCCCTTTGTCGTAAGAGGTAAATGTTCTTTTTCTGTCTGAGTGGAGTCTGTCAAGGGCTAAAACAATTTCACAGGTTAAAAGTTAACAGAGGTGATATAGTTGCTTCTTGCATTAGTTGCCTGCCCTTCTAATTCTAAGTGCATGGAGAAGACTTACAAAACACCTTAAAATGCCTTGACATACATCTTGCACTGTCAGAGTGTCTTGTCCAAGAAGGACAGGCCTCATAGAGGGCAGCCAAGTCTCCTCTTGATCTTTCCTTTACTTTCCTACAAACAGAAGATATTAAGCATGGAGCTGATTTCAGCACTGCTAGCTTGAAGGTTATTTTGAATATATTTAGAGAAGTACACTGTATTTTGTCTTTCAGCAAAAAAATCCTGGAGAAAGTACAGAAACAACACTTGGAGAGAGGCATAAGCCAGTGATGGATGCAAGTGGCTGGCACAATACATCTGACCTCCTGAGTAACTCTATCCCGAGCCAGTTCCTACTGGACTTCTTTCAACGTGTGCAAAGACTTTGATGCAAGAGCTATTTTCATAGCAGTGGAAAATGTTCTACCTCATGGTCTCTTACTTTTTAATTTCAAGCCATGTAATGTCAGGAAGATGTGAAGTTGAACAATGTAAGAAGGTTTTAATGAAAATAAAGTAAAATGTAAAATGTAAAAATTTTGTTACAACAAGAAATTTGAAAAAATTTGCATCCATGTACTCAAACTCATTAATTCCTCCAAATCTTATTTATCTGTAAAGATGCAATAAGGACATTTTTACTTCAGCCTACTTAATTAATTAATAATTTAATTGCAAATAAAACACCAAATGAAAGAATAATTTATTACCTAGAAAATTAATTTTGAAGTGGACATAATTCAGATGCCAGGAAAAGAATTGTATTATGATATTCAGATGCTTAACATGATATTGTGCTAATGTCTATTTGCACGTGACAGCAATTACTAGTTTGTACTCAGAAAAGATCATTTACACACATTTGTTCGTGTTTGTTCATGCATAAGGTTCATTGCAGCTGTTCCAGCTGCAATTACAATTCTATCTCCCTTTGTCATATAGGGCCTATTCAGAATGGTTTCATTACTCTGTGACCCGAAAATGGTCATTTGGAACTTTTTTTGGTTGGTATCCAACCAACATGTCCAAAAAATAGCAAAATGTTATTATTTAAAATCAACTTTAATAGCATTTCTGATCTAATCAAGGCAAAAAAAAAAAATTGATAAATTTGTACCAGTCTGGAAGAACAATTTTGAATGGTTTTGAGAAGTGGTAACAGTTTGACTAGGGATACTTGAAAAGGTCAGCTTAATTTTCTCATCTCTGTTAAGCACATCCTATACAGGTACAATGTCACTCTCTTGATCTTGTTCTATAGGCAATCAACTGCATTATGTAATGTTAAAATGTACTATCTATTGTTTTTTGCCAGCAAATGATTAATTATTCATTTCTAACAGACACATGACCAGCTGAGCAGCAAACTCCTCACCTGAATACCAGAAAAAAACTTTTGTTATTTAATCAAGGAGGGAATAAAATACATGCCTAATTGTTATCTAATTTGTTAGCTTGTTATTTTGCTGCAAGAAGGCTCTGTTGTTTCAAGCTGTTTCTTGAGATGTAAAGGTCCTCTATCATAAACTACAAGAGCATTTTTATCAACCCTTTCTAGGTTGTTAGAGCATGCTAGCAGCTGTAATATCAGAAAGGTCTCAGTACTGCTTTGGTCAAGGTGAGTAGCATCTATCACACATTTGCTCCCTTCATCCACTGGAGAAGTGTTTTGGTATGGACTTCACAAATGCATGCCCACCACTTTTGAAAATTAATTTGCATTTTCCTTATGATATAATTTCAATGTCAATTGAAGACATAATGTCACAGATATGACCTTCCTCTCAGATTGAAGTAAGATGACACTGTAACAGTTGGTAGCTTGGGAAAGGTGAGTCAAATTATTCAAAAGAGCAGCAATGGATGACCTGCTAATGAAACATGGGCAACGGCCCTGCACTGGTACTTGAACCTTTTTGCACCTCTTTGCAACTTATTTTACTAGAACTCAATAAATACAGAAATATTCTTCACGATTTGTAAAAATTTTCTTTTTCTCAAGTCTTTTCAGGTAACTGCCGGTAGAATTAAATTATCACATTAAAGTATTTAGTACTTATTATGCTTTTCTTGGTTGTCTTAAGTGAGAAGGGCAAAAGGTAAAAAATCTCTAGAACATCAAGAGATCAGAACTGCTGCCAGTTCATAGTTTTCTGTATAGTTTTTTTTCTTACATTATTATTATGTCATTCTTATAAGATCTCCTTTTCTGGTCTAACCTGCTTCTTGCTAGAGTTGGAAAAGGCCCAGTTCACAGGTGAATGCTGCCCCAGCTGCTCAAAGTATCCTATCTCTGCAGTAATCACTTAATGGATATTAAAATCCAGGACAGAATTTGATGGTTCCCAAGAGAATTATGCTCCTCAGCACTGGTAAAACTCTAGAAAACTGAACTTTTGCATTTGAATGTAGGTTAAAATGTCAAACACAACTTTCCAAATTACTGCCAGAAATATAAGGATGTACTGCGCTGTGGGATCGTAACTCTGACTTCAACATGCAGGCAAAGTTAGTTCTCAGTACTTTTCAGGCTTTTAAGAAAGGTCTGCTGAATCCAGCATAGCTAATGCTTCATGTTAGACTTGTCTGCAAATTCCCCTGCTAACAGTTTTTCTGGAACCTCTAATAGATATCCTCTGCCAAATGCTGTTATGCAATATTTGAAGCCTTGCCTAAGTCGTCATGTACTGCTCGAGTGAGGAGTAGTGTGGGGCTGTACAATGCCCTTGGGCTTTGCCTGGCCTCTTCATCCTCCCCCAGGGGAAGGAGCAGGAAGGGAAACTCCCTCACACTCATTTGTCTGCTTCCCTCTTTCCAGTGGACTTGACAGCCTTTCACACAACCAAAAGGGATGATGTGGGTTCAGAAGAGATCTCACAGTCTCTTCTTCTTGTGAGATTTCATCACAATAAGGTAAATAGGAATTAAGTTCTGCAAGTAAACAGAGGCTGGATTTTGTCCCCTCCATCTATCAAACATCATCTCCTTAAAAGGGACAGCACTGAGGGAGATAAAGGCTTCTAAGCCTGGTGATGGATATTTCCTTTTTTTGGTTTTGGCTCTGACTCCATCGCGCACTGCAGGGTAAGACACCTCTGGGAGGCTGCTGTTGCTTTTCTGCCAATTCTCATTTCTCTTGCTTCCAAAGGTGGGAATTGGCAAAGCTTCCCTCTGCTTCCCTGTAGTGAGGAACACCTTTTACACACACAGCATGGGGGTATGAGGCTCCACAACTGCTCTGCTGAACATCATTTATGCTCACCAGAAATACATGTGCATACATGCACATACCCACACATCTGTCCTCTCTCACTATATAAGAAAAAAATCACAAGAGCATACTATATAAGAAATTGCAACTTTCTTTTTAATTTTTTTAAATTAATTGCCATCTTCTTTAGATAGTTAAAATTCTGACTTCAATGGGACCAACTGATATGGTTTTTTTAAGTCCAGTCTATTTTTCTATGACTGTTGAGGAATTTTGAGCTTTCATTTCTTAAATTTGTGTGTTATCTGTTTTCCCAGTATCATGATAGCTACTTCTTTTCTAGATATCTTTTAGTGCAGAAATGCAGGACAGAGAATCTGCTTTATCCTGGGATATGGCTATGGATGTTGTGCATGTATAATAACCCAACCCTCTTTTTCTACCAGCCACCCCGTCTCCCCACCCCCATCTCACACACTGAATTATTTTCACAGCAGCTGTTCTTGATAACACTTAAAAAGTGATTATATCTGTTGCCAGTTTGGGCAAATTATTAACATCAAAGCTAGCAGCAGGCTTCTTGACATTAAATATCAAGATTTCCACTAGCAAAGAAGGACAAGT
Source organism: Edolisoma coerulescens (assembly GCA_013397115.1). Taxonomy (NCBI): domain Eukaryota; kingdom Metazoa; phylum Chordata; class Aves; order Passeriformes; family Campephagidae; genus Edolisoma; species Edolisoma coerulescens. Next base: position 274,856 of record VWZW01000755.1, on the reverse strand, counting down.
CATGGGAGAGAAAAGTGGGTGGAGGGAAATGTGTGGAGTAGGGCTGGTTGGGGGGAACTATGACTATAAAATGAAAATTAATTGATAAGAAAATTTCAGCTTGTTTTTGGGGCTTTTTTTGTTTTCTGTCATGTTTCTGTTACACAAATTGTCATTTCAGCAAGGAACACAGAGAAGGGGGAAGACCCAAAGCCTAGCCTGTGCAGAGAGGCTAGGAAAATAAATAGCTTTTTAAACCTCTTTTTTCAACTTGTGCCTTAGTGAGCTAATACAGTCAGCTCTTGTTTAACAACAGCTTGCTGCTATTACGGGTTATTCAGAAAAGAGTTTCATGGCTGATTTCATAAAGCAAGAATTTATTGAATTCTAAGAGATGAATGATGAAGATAAATTGGGATGTGTCTAAATGAAATTAAAAATTATTACTTGTACAAAAGTTAGAGTGTGCCTGGCTGTACCACGAAATTTGCAGTTAACACTGTTAGGAATTAAAAGTATGTAACTGATAAAGATGGATGTCTCAATTTCTTGCTTCCAACCTGTGCCATTTAAAATAAATATTATAATAATTGATCTCTGGGAATGATGTGCATGTGCTAAAGGATGCTTGATATATGACACCAACTTCCTGATCCTGGCACTGATGGATGAGCTTATTCTTCCTATAATGATAAGTTGGTCAAAGTTTCAATTACACCTATCGCACCTTCACAGACAAAGCACGATGAAAATAAATTCGACACTATTCAGCTACCACCAACCTCGCATTAGAATAGACCCAAAAAGAGATTTAATCGAAACTCTGTGAGAGTGAAATGGGCACCATTTGATATAAAGTCCTGAATATATTACTCTGTGGCATTAAATGTAAAATGCACACTTCTTTTTATTTCAGAGCATTTGTTGTTACATTACCTCCTCTGGAATCAACTGAACCATAAGTAGGATTCATGCAGAGTCATAAAGCACCCTGGGGAAACCCACAGGAAAAAATTCTACTGCAGAAAAGAAAAATTTCTTCCTTCCTCATTCACAACTTGAGGAACAGAAACATAAAATCTACAGTACACAATTTTTTGGTACCAGGAAACACTTCTAGGCAGGGTTTCACCTATTTTTCTCACCACAGGTTACTAATTATTTGTACATTTTCAGGGTAAACTGAGAAGATGAAGTCATGTTTGTAGCAGTGGAATTTTCCCAACAGAAGAAGTGGAATTTATGGAGGATTTTTTTATAGATCTATCCTTTTCCTTCCCTTCAGGAAGAATTTAAAAAAAGTAAATTCAAGGATTGCAACCAAGACATGGAATTGAGCAAGGGTTTTTCCTAAACGAGTTTAGAAACCAACTTCTGCAAGATATTTCATGGCTATTCCAGGTATTTTCCATTTATATCTGATGTAATTATGGGTACTTCCTTATCTTTATAAATGTCTAATTCTTTGGGAGATTTTTACAGGAGTTACAAATTACAGGTAATTTGAGCTAACCCTTTTCAAGAGATGTGTTTGAAGAAGTATTCTCTCCAGGCCTTTCACAGAGTTGGGCAGGAATTGGTGGTAGGAAGAAACTGAGCATCAATAGCCATCCCACATAGAACAGTTTTTCAGAAATAAATCTCAGTTTGGGATGCAACATTTTTGTCATTAGTGCTTCTTGGGCAGGCATTTCCATTACGATGCCTGCAAGAGTTTCCTCTGATCAGTAAAGGTCAATATTTACACTCAGTAATCTAATAGATAGAAATAAAAACTTTGAAGAGGTTGTTTTCTAAGGTTAGTTTCCTCTCTACTCTCTTTTATACCTGAAATGCAAGAGGAATACGTTCTGTTTGAAGGATTTAAAATGCTTTCCTGGTCTGTAAGAAGCAGCAATATCTCTTCGCAGACTTTCCTTTCTCTATAATGAATTCCTAATCAGGCTTAGGGAAATTAATAAGACCCCTCTGCACTTCTACTGAAGTTTCAGTTTGCATACACCAAGCCAAGGCCTCTTTTTCAACCTATGTATAATAATAATTTGTTGTATTTCATTTAACAACATGAATCAAAGAGTCAGTTCATTTGTAATTGATGCAAAATACGTCTACAATTTTTCATGAGTATTAAATCATACAAGGCTAATTTATATATTCAATTACACTCATAGTAGTAAAAAAAATTGAATACAGCTCAGAAATCACATCTCCCCAGCATGGCATAAGAATTCTTCATATACAGAGAAGTTATGCATTTTTTTTTCAGAAGTTGCTCACCAGACCCTAGATCTGACTACCCTTGAAAACAGGTGCACCATTTCAGTCAGATGGTTCTTCAAAATGACTAAAAATTCAATTCTAGAAGTCATTTGGATGAATTTGACTTGGAACTGAGTGGGTCTTTTTCTCAAGAGTACTGTTCACTTCTGCCTAATTTAATGTATTTTACATTTTCATTGTGTTGCAAATTTACTATTTTAAAGAATTATTTTTAGTGCTTCATGTCTCAAAAGATAAAATATTCCATAAGTAAAAACATATTTATTTGAAATATACAGACCTTGGGATCATGGTGTGATGCATAGAACATTTTGTTCAGCTTCATAATGGCTAAACAGTGAATACATTTATGTCATATTTAGTAAATCTTTTTTTCAGAAGAATTGGTAAACAATTGCAATCTGGTATTTTCAAATTATTTTACAGGAAAAAAATAGTCAGCTACAGATATAGTTAGCACATTTTCAAGTAATTTTTTTTAGAAGCGACTAATTTTAATCTTGGTAGTTAGTATTCAAAAAATGATACTGCAACAGATGTTAATATCCACAAAACAAGACCAGAGAAAGGGTTGATGTCCATAGAAGTGAAATTCACATCAGATCCTGCCTTTAAAAACACAAGTAAACTCCTGGAGCAATCAATTTTTACGAAGCCTGTGAAATCTGTCTGATGGAATCAATAATTTCAGTTTTATGGTATCTGACATTTCTATTAAAAGTTTAACCTATCTAATGTAAAGGAAATGTCGTGTATTCAAGAAATGAACCTGCTGAAATATAATTGAGACTTTCACAAAGTGTAATATCCAATGGAAATCTGCTCAACAGTGATACAACTTCAAAATGAGCTGAAGGAGGCACAGAATTACTCACGTTAATCAAGTATTTATCACCTCAAGAATATTTTAGCAAAGACAAAAGTCCAATATGAATGAACATTTGACCTTTTAATATACTAAATCATGCCCTGATAGTGTTCCATTTCAGAGTGGTCCTCTAACCACAGTGCAGTAGTAAAGCATAGCTCTCTGTTTGGCACTCACACGGAGGATGAAGAGGCTAAATATTAGAAAACATATTTGGTTAGATGGTTTTTATAGACATTGTACAAACTGATGAAAAAATTTGCGTGTTTGGCTCTGTGTTTCTATAACTTCAGGCCCAGATGGTAGCAAGATGCTTTACTCTTAAACCATATAGAATATCAGGAGGCATTAATCAAAGTGGCAACATACAGGAAACAAAGAACATAATCTTCTGATAAAGAATGAATAAAACTCCGAACAAGAGCCAGCAAGAGCCCTAGCATAAGCCCTGCTTCTAAATCTAATAATAATGGGATTTAACAGCCAAAAATACCCAGTCTCTCAAGCCATATAGGCTTCCTAGGTGTGGACTAACATGTAGGACAACAGAGTTGTTTAAAGGCAAAAGAAAACAGGCAAGTGAATTAGCGTCTCCTACGCAATGAGATTTCTCTGTGAAGTACATGTCTGTCTGTCCCTGCACATGCACATGGGGGGCACGTGTAGCCTGACCCTGCAGCATCAGTGTTAGACATTGTGAAAGTGGCTGTCAGAAGCTCAACTGGAACTTATAGGAGGACCTTACAACTTATGTTTGTAAAACATTATTCTATATATAGATACTTTGAGATGAGGAAGTGCTGTTTTCACAACTTGCAAGGCAAAGACATGAAATATCAAAGTTCTACCTAAAAAATGTGGGCTTAAATGTTAAGCCTTGCCAAGGAATTTGAAATCAAGCTTGGGACAGTGACCAAAGTACAGGACTCTGACTACAGAACCTGTTTTATAATTAGCGTTGCCCCAGGAAGGTGATATATACAGCCAGTTGTTATGGCAAAAACAGAGCACGCCATGCCATGCCGTGCCATATTATTTCTTCATTTCTAAGCCTTCCTCAATCATTTGTTTTACTCTTCCATGTTAAATGAAAGGATTATGCAGTTTAGGTCTTTTTTTTTTCTGGAAGTCAGAGAAGGGAGCGTATTTCTAGAAATATGGTAGAAAAAAAAAAACCCATAAGTTTAGAAGATGGGTATTCTCAACATATTTTCTTATATACATACATATATATATATATTTTAAATGCAAGGAGCTCAGATGGACTGAAATGTTTTTCTACCTTGTCAAAAGATTTATCTGAGACTTCAGAGTTATTTGCTAACACTCTCATTAGAATTAACAGAGCTAATTAGCTGAATAAGAGAATCACCTTAATCTGGTATGGCATGCACAGAATCAAAACTTTTCAACAAAGTCTCACAAAAAAAGGCCAGATGTTTTCCACTGAAATTGTCTGAGAACCTAACAGCAGCTCAGAAAAATCCAACAACAGCAGCAACAAAGACTTCAAGTAAGTTCTTCTCATACGAAATTGTCTTCCATCTCAGAAGTATCAGAATAAGAAAAGTAATGTTATTCTTGCTAGACTTTTTTTCAGCACAGAAAATAAATATTAATGATTTGGGTTTTTTTTCTTTCCTTTTAAACCTATATTAAATAATAAATAATACTTTTGTTTAAAATTAAAAATAATAAATTACAGAAGTAGAAATAAATTTTCTGCAACCTATGCTAATAAAACAAACAAAGCAAAGGGTTTCTCCAAAATTATAAATGAGGTAATGTCTTGCCTATGTACACAAATAAATAAAAGGGGATAGCTGAACAAAAAACCATGAAAAGTTGCTCTAGTTAAGAAATGAATGCTGAAAAATAACTATAGGAATGATTTAGTGTAATATAGAAATATTCTGTCTTGTTGGCTACTTGTGTTTTATGTAAACTCTTATATTTGGAGAAAAAAAAGGAATTTTAGATCAAACACTCAGGAACCAATTCTGATCTTGGTGTTACTCAGATGCACTGAATAGTTTTTTTCCTTTTTTTCCTTCCTCCCTCAGTCCCCATTTCTCCCCCTTCCACCCCCTCTCCCAATCCAAATAACACAAGATCTCCTCAAAAGATGGACAGGTAAAGTCTTCCTCTTATTTGAGGACAGAGACAGCTTTACATTTATAGAAAGGGAAAGAGGGTCACTTTTTGATGGTAATTCTCCTTTGTCGTGTGCAGGAAGCTCTGAAAGAGGTGTAATCCACCGAGGGACAGGTCATAACACCAAAACAGTGTGCAATGGTCAAATATACATTATGTGGTGGTTGGTCTCATGGGACACATCCTACCCAGCTACCAGTGGCTTATTTTGCAGCAGAGCACTCCACTGGGATTTGCCAAATCAGTGAGGCGAACGGCTGACACCTGCGAGCCACAGCATGCAGAAAATCAGTCTGCTGTGATTTACAGGGTCACCATAAATCTCACTGTCACAGAAAGGTAAAACTATTCATGATTTAAAAAGGTATGCAGGGGAAACTTCTCAGACACATTCCTCTTCTACTGGAACAATACGCCCAAAGATCTAACTCATTCAGACACAAATGTGAGCCTTGATCATCACCTTTTTTGTACTTTCAGTGTCATTGGCATTGTTACCTATTTTGATGCCGTAGCTATTTTGTTATTCAAAGATAGCAAAATAACTGAGATCCCTGACTTATAAACTATAGCTTTTGAGAAGCATGGACTCTCAATCTCTCTACTATAATTTTTCAAGCAGCAAATTATGAACTCGAATGAGCCATACAGTCAGTGACATGGTGAATTTCCTAAAATGTTCCATCATACAACCAGTGTATACATTTCCAGAACTCTGTTTTTTTCAAGAAGGTTCCTGTGTACCAAAAGAGTCTGGACTGTCTTGATTGACAATGTGACAATATAGAATGGAAAAAGAAGAGAAGATTTGCAGAGACCCATCACTTAGAAGGTTTTATAGCTTTGGATGTGCTGACACTGAATTATAATGCAGGGAAATCCTTTCAAAATGACAGAATGTCTCACTGCCAGGAAAAAATGGCTGAATGAGTATGAAAAGTCTAAGGTGACAACAGTCTCCTAAATGAGTGCATGCTACTGGGTGGCAAATGTGACTTTAAAAAAAGGGAGGATCCAGGTATTTACAGAAACATTACTACATCCAAAGATAGTTTGGGCATAAGATTATAGTCCATATCTCTTTGGGGCAAAATGAGGTTAAGATTTTTACAGCCTGAAATAAGAGTTGGAAACCACAATCCTACAGAGAAAAAAGATGTTTCTCAGACTCTCTGGTATTACATATCACATATCAAACACACACATAAGGGGATGAAGCTGGGTGAGAAAGTCTGTGTGAAACTATTTAGACCACTTAAATGTTTATAACGACTGAAACAAATAAGATGCAGAAGATGTTGATGGGACAACTATGTCAAAGGTGTTCAACACTCTCTGTAGTTTGTAGCCATCTCTCTAATGTGGAGTGATAGCATAGGCCCAGGTATTACCCAGATTTCATCCCGTGATGTGGTACAGGGCTACAAAACAATTCCAGTATATAATCTTTATAAGGGATAGCAAATAAAAACTAGCATGGTTGTTCCAGCCCCATTATGGGTGGGCAGCTTGTTTTTTGGATCCTTCCCTACTTCAATGCTGTCAGTTTGAACTTTGCTCCTCCTTTGTTTGATGTGCTGAATGTTTAGTAAACCCAGTTATTAAATGGCAGACTCAAAATCTCCTTTTATGCTCTCCCCTGCATTCTCCAAGTTGATAAAAAACTCCAGCTGATTTCTCTACACTGATCACCAATTAATTTAGGGACATTTTCATGAAAGATATCACCAGAGTATAAAATAGTTCTTGGTAGTCGGAAATAGAGAATTTTGTCAACTCATCTCCTCTTTTCTCCTTGTTTGTGTCTTTTAATTCTGCGTGACTGTGGGTTGATTGATTTCTTCTTCACTGCTGGTCATAATTATGGCGCTGCTTGTAGAAATATCTAATTATGTTTGAATGCTTTATGGTTTGCTCCAGAAAAACTTGATGAATGTGGCCCAATCTCCCAAAAATATTTGCTTAATAGCAGCCAACGATAAGCATGTTATAATTATCCAGATTCTAGATACTGAGGTTGCCATCAGAAGATGATGCTGGGCACTGTAGGCTTAGACAATAAATAGATATTAGATAAGCTTTACCTATTTACAGTATCTCAGAGGAGGAAAAAAAACCCCTTTGCATGGTTATTCATAGGTTTAGTTCAAAAAGAAAGAAATCAGTGAAGTTTCTAATTCTTGATCCCTTCTTTGCTAATCCCAGATCATAGCCATATTGGGAAAAAAAATTACTCCTTTATAATCTGTTTCTGGGAATGTAGGATGCTAACCTAACGGAAAATCACAGGCAAGAGAAAAGAATACAAATAATTCCTGGAGCCTATGAACTAAAGAATGTTGTGTACTATAGAATTATGTCTCTTCGAGGTGCCTAAGAAGATATGAGACTTGTTTGAAGGTTTTGTTGTTATTCTGGCACTTGTAAGTGTGCTTTGGCTCTATAGGACACTAACAGGGTTTCTTTTTTCTTCCTGTCTATTTTCGTACATTTTCTAGTACCATTAATTATCTTTACAGCAAATTCTACTTGTTCTAATTTTATCAGAATTGAAAGAACAGACATGTGAAACATGAATAGCCAGTTATAATCTTATATACTGTTTATCCAAAGGAACTTAGGCTAAAAAGCAAAAGGATTAAAAATAATGGGGGATATTAGGCAAAGACAGAGCATGGAGACTGAATGGAATTACACGCCTGCGAGCAGGAGGAAATTTGTACTACCCACACATATTTGTCTTTTGATAGCTATGTGATCAGTTTAGTCTGTACATCTGGATATGTCTTTCAGATGTTCAACCTCATTAAAAGCTTCTCTTTAAATGAAGTCTTGCTCTTCCTGTTGCATTATCTTTCCAGTAATAGAATTAGAATTAGAGGAGCAGCCTTCATTATTCCCAGCTGCCTTTTGCAGACTTTATCCCTACAAGGTATTCTCCTGTTTCCTAATTTTATTTGCAAAGAGCTTGAGTGATAGGACCTCCAGAATTTCCTTGGAGAAAGCATCACGCAGTCTAAATGATTACATTCTAAAGCATACTAAGAGACTTTTCCACTCCTCTTCTGATACAAATTAGTCCTTTGTGAATTTAATAAAACTAAAATTGCCCAAGGTTTTTAGGAAGAATTCTGAACCTGCTTTTCATGAGGTGTTGAGATCCTTCCCACACAGTTTGTAAGAAAACAGAAATGAAGAGCCCTAATTCCTATCTATGTATTAGAAGTGGCTACTCTCTATCATATTTCCAGAAGAAATAAAAAATATAGTTTTGATTGGTAATTATATTTTTTCCCATGCTAAGTGTTTTCTTAGGAAAAGATAAACTCTCAGGAAAGGAATGTTTGTTTTTGAGTGTAATGCACTTGGAACAGAACACAACCATTGTTTTGACTATCTGGTGGCTGCAGAGTGGGAAGCCACAAATACTCCCATAATGCTGACTCTCAGTGTTTATGACCCAAGACTTTCCAGGAAGGTAAGAAATCATGAGAACAATTCTTCCAAAACAAAACCCCCAGACGCTCTGGGAACCTCCCTTTCACTGAGTCATCTGGAATTTGAGACATGGATGGGAATCACAGCCCACAGACTCCTAGAGCTGTATAACAGATCTATTCACTAGTGAAGAACATGACACTGGAAAACTTTGTGACCTTTGACTATGACTGAAATCTCATTTCAATATTTTCCAAATGAAGCCTTAATTTAATTAACAGATGTTTAGGTTTAAACTTTCTTAAAAAGCCAACCCAACCCAAGCACTCCAAAACAAACAAACAAACAAACAAACAAACAAACAAACAAACACCCTCCCAAAAAAACCTCCAAAACAAACCCCAACCAAAAAAAAACCCCAAAACCGAACAAGCAGAAATCCAACAAAGAAAATCCTTTTCCTCTTAATTGGTACTTTTTAAAAGCCACTTTAAAAAAAAATTCTTGGGAAATAGAAGCTGTTCTGATTAGATCTTATGGACTGCAAGTAGTAGAACAAGTACAGAAAAAGTAGAAATTCATAAGAAACTTGGATTTAATTTTGAGATTGAAATATTGGCTAAAAAGAAAATAAATTTACTTCAAATACCTACATAGTTCTACCTTCTGACCCCATAGCAAAAGTTCTCATGCAGTCATGATACTTGCATTGCTTTTTTAAAAAGGAAATATTTGAAAATTGTGGGAAAGTCTTTCCAGGTAATATTACCTGTTCAGTTTTGCAAAGTTAATAAGTTTACAAAACAGCATTTCAGGAAAATATTTTAACATATTTAGCCTTTTGAAACTCATTCTTCACAATTGCAGATTTCATTTCACAAGGATATCATGATCTGCAGAGTCCAGCATTTGTTTCCTTAATAGATTATTTTCCCTTTAATGCAGGTAAGTATTTTGCTTTTCAGTTTGTTCGACTAAGGCCCAGCTGTTGACTAAATCACCCACTCCTTTTGAATGTGACTCTGTCTCCTGGCCCTTACCTTGCAGCTGTGATGGAAAGATTTTAGCTCCTGAAATGTGTGGTAGGGGCATGATAGCCATTAAGAAAAAAACATGCAAGCTTGACAGAAATCCTTTTGTATGTCCTTGGCAAATATTTGCAGAAAATGATATCACTTTATTTGTACACTACTCTCAGCTGTGTTAGGAGAGAAGTTTTATCTGTCAATTGAACTTAAACAAGCTTATTACAAGCCTTGTAATGCAGGGCCTAGTAAAACAAATACAGATTCTGCTATATCGCATTAAACAGCTAATTTAAAAACAAATATAATCTTTAGCTATGAATCCACACTTATCCTGCCAATACTGCTCAAAATATGACTTTATTTGTCTTGGTGTCTTTGCAGCTTCTCAAGGCCTCTGTAACACACAGCCGTACATATTCTACATGGGTGCCAAATAACACCGCTTTTAGAAAGGCGGGAATGACACTACCACACTTAGGTGAGACTTTTAGGGGAACTGACAGGTAAGAGTTGAGTGCTCACTCCACACTGCTACTAACATAACCCAGGAACAGACAGTTTATTCTAGACACCTTTTGCTTACACGTTAGTACATTTTTTTCCATTGGCAGATTGATTTTTGTTGTTCTTCTGAATCTCAAACCATTTGGCTCTGCAGGCTCCCTGAATTACTCTAATAACTTCAAAAATAATAGAGTAATTTTGTATCACCATCTTTAACTATTTTTAGTGGAGACCATAAATTTTAAAAGACCTTTCTTAACAGAACTACAGAGCTGATCTAGCCAGATTATGACAACATCAGATTTATTTCAGGAATAACTGAAAGACATTATCTAGACAGATATTGTGTTACTGACAGTCCTTCCTTCTTCTTCTTTAATTCTCAAAGGAATTAATATATTATTTTCCAGATAACATAAGCTACCAAAGTTAAGTTCCAGGAGAGTTTAAACACTTTAAGGGAAAGATTTGTATTTTTAGTTTAGCTAAAAATAATCTACATTTGAATAAAGATCAAGACTTCAGCTCTGAGGCAAGATTTTTGCTGACTTTTGGAATATCCTGAACTTCCAGGATGTAATATTCTGCAGGTTAGAATGAAATCAAAAATGATTCAGTAACTAGCCAGCAAAGTCAAGAACAGTAATTCCAAATGTTTTCAGAAAATAAATCCTCTCATATACTATGCTCCTACCCATAACTCAATATCAAACAATGTATTCCTGATTCAATTTAAATACTACTAAATTTCAAAGAGCCCCTGGAAGTAATTTGTAACCACATCTCATACTCTCAGCCACCCCTTTTGTGGTGCCAAACTAATCCATTCTCAGACCAAGCAACACATAACATGATTATTGTGTTCAAATGTTTTCAGTGATGATGTAAATCTAAAAAGAATGTGGAGCTGAAATTTCCCTTTTACAGTAACTAGTTGCTATATTCAGGAACAGCTCTGCTGATGGCCAAAGGCCTTTTAATGTGTTCCCAAAGCTTGTTGGAAAGAGTTTTTTAAAACCCTCCCAACTGTACATAATTGTGCTGAGCTAGTTTCAGCTTGTTGTCATAACTTTCTCCTAAAGACAAAAAAAAAAACCTCAGAGAGTTCCCAATTGTGTCATAAGACTCAGGAATCTTGAACTGCAATTTCTGCTGGAGGATCCTCATGTAAAAATGCCGAGTTCAGACTGGACACAGAGAAACTTTTTCTTTTCTTTTTGTGAGAGTGGCTTGCAGAAAAGCTTAGCGAATGATTCTCTGAGAGGAAAACTCAGGAGTGGTGAACTGTGCTGGGCCCCTCCTGTGCACCTGCTTAGGCAGTTTGGTGGTAATGTAGGTGTGATCCAAGAGCTGCTTCCCACAGGTCAGCACATGACTCACCACGACACTTTGCTCCCTGCTCTGGAGCTCCTCTGTTCTCACACCTTACGTGTCTCATCAGAACGTCCGCAGCACGCTGAGGCCTCAATACTGAGCTGGCCGTGTTATGTAGGGTGTCTACTTGTATCCATGGAAGATTTTCACTGGGGAAGATTACAGATGTAGCCAAAGAGAGAACAGAGCTGACCTCCCCTCCAAACAGCAGCACTTCACATCTTTGGCTTTCAGAGGCTACATGATGTCTCTGCTTCACCTTCCTCCACTTCTTTCTAACTGAGCAAACATCAATAGCTAAGCAACCATCCACATCAGAGCTTGGGTCAGTGCTCTCCAAACTCAGTACAGCTGAGATAGCATCAAAAGCACTGCTCACTAGCACGTTGTCAGCTTGGGAAAGGTCAGAGCCAGCCCTGTAGGAGTTTGTAACCTCATTTTGGGAAAATGTCATCAATTGGCATAGTCAGTGTAGGTTCCTCAGAGTATGCTACCTGCTGAAGTCTTAAATTGTCTCCAACTCAGTTCAAATTGCAATTTTAAAAACTTTATAAATTGTATAACCTTTGATCATTTTCCATAGGCACAAGAAAATATGTGCACTTGACACTAAAACACCTTCAAATCTTGTTTTCTAAAACCCAGGAGGTAACATGAAAATATTTATATTTTAGGATAGGCAGAAGACTGAATTAACATCATTAATTCCTCTCTAAGTAATACAGCATTTCAGCAAAATTTCCACCAAACAGGTAAAAACGCTCTGATTTTGTGACAGAAAAAGTGTGAGAATTATTAGGCCACATATATAAAATTTCTTAGGCTATGAGCAACTGAAAATAAACCCTCCTGTTATAAAATACCTGGCAGCTCTAATAATAGGTAGTGTTATCAGCTCTACTTGCAGTAATGTATGTTATATGCAAGTAGAAAAGACATATTTACTTACCCCAGTGAAACCAGGAGGGATTTTCAATACTTCCCATTACCATAGCAAATTGTTTTCTCAAAAGTGTCATTTCATTAGAGAAAGTAGTAGGAAACAATTTAAAGATTACTGTAATAGTACCCCCCATAATATTACTTACTGGCACCATACAATAGGTTATACATTATTAAAATGTACTTTAACTCTATTCTCCATCTGGATGTGATCTGTATGTGCTGCAAGCATTGCTCTCACACAGGACTGGCAGGAAGACTCTAGTACAGTGGGAAGTGACCCAAAAAAAGGATAGCAAGTCTATTAATAAGCTCTTTCATTGTTATCATGGCCTGTACCTTTCCCAGTTGCTGTTTTCACGGTGGAAATTGTCAACAATGTTACTTCATGAAAGATTCTCCCAGAGAAAGCTTTTGGAGTGGTGAGCCCTGCTGGCTGCTTACGGGAGTTCATGAAAAGCTCTCAGTCCTCTCCAAACCGAAAATGTGTTTTTCATGAGAGCTAAGATAATGAGACATAGCAAGACTGACTCTCTTAGTAGGAATGGGAAAAAAAGAAGCATGAAAGAGGCATCAATTTCAGACCAGAAAAATAATTCAGAATATTCTATTGGAGATTACATCTTTGTGTCAAACTGTGGATGAGGTGGTCATGTCTTCTAAATTATGTGCATTGCATGGAAACAATGGCTTCATTTATTGGTCTGTTGTATGTGTGCTTACAGTCCTTGTAATTGAGGATGATTATGGTTAATGATTCTAGTAATGTGTACTTTCAAACCAGCAGGACAGTGTAATTTGTATCAAATCTATTCAGTATCTCTTCGGGCATTTTGCCGAGTTTAATCTTAACCCAGTACTTGCTGTAGAGGAAACCTCTGGAAGATTCACAGCTGGCTCAAATAGAAAATTTCATGGTACTTTCACAGTGCACACGAAAAGAAAAAAAAAAAAAAAGAAAGCTTCCACAGGCTTCATCTCATCTGGATAGCTTGTAGCCTGTCATACTTTAATATGACAGGGCCAAGATCTCTAGTACAGGAAACAGTTGTGTGTAGGATGCAAAACAAAAACAAAACATCTGTCTGTGAACAGTTGATGACCTTTTCACAAGCAAAATTAAGTGTTTCTGGAGAATGGATTCACATTTCTTATATTTTTGGAATAAGGAAACAAAGGCAACAGTCAGGTATTCTGTTCAAGAGGCCAAACTAACTTGCCAGGGCATTTTATTGCACGTCTTTAAGTAAAAAGACTCAGCTTACTCTTTAAATACAGACACAGTATATAGGGAACTCTAGAACCTCTTGGCTGTGGGTTGCAGAGGAAGAACAGACAAATTAGAGACACACTTAAGAAGATAAAAACAAGCAAGACTGAAAAAGGATTTGAAGTTAACCGAAAACTTAACTGCTCTTTAACTTCGGGATTTATTCCTATCTTTTCTAACTACTGCAAATGTCATTATTGTGTCAATGTCTTTTTTTTCCTTGCCTTTTTTTTTTAACTTGGTGGTGCTAGTCAATATTTCCATGTACAATGAAGCCAATAACTCTATCAGCTTTACCAATTTGATCTGACACAGTATCTATTATTGTACAGACACTGGCTTTTATTTTGAAAGGTTGAGTATTTTCTCAGACTTACTGAATTGCTTATTGATTTCATAATTACCTGATATTCGTGATTGCCTAGGTTTTCTTGTCTTCTGTGTTTTGTTATGATCAGTTGTTGTCAGTTGTGCTCTTTTGTGACAGGTCTCATAGGTCAGCATGTGGCTCAAACAGTGAGATTTTCAAGGCTTTTAGGTATGAAGAAACAAGAATGAAAATGCTTTTAACTTGTACCACTTTCATAAGTCTTCAAAGGATTTCAGGCTTCTGGGATCTCTAGATTGTAAGATAGAACAGTGCATATTTACCTAATACTTTCTCTCTCTCTAGGAATTGCAAATTCTCTTCTTTCTTGGATCCCACTGTGAGGCTCCGGGGCAAGACTTTGGGGGACGACCCTGCTTCCATGTCAACTGTGCCTCACTTCTACCACTGAAACCACAATTCACTGTCAGCAATTGTCCTGCCATTCCATGTCCAGGGGAGAAAATGCAAGCCGCTCCTAGAAGTCGGTAATTTTATTTCAAATTTTAGTGAGTAGAATAGTCACAGGAATCTTTCTTTCTACAGAAATTTCAGGATGTCTGTAAAAGGAAAGAAAATTCTAAACCTTGAAATAAAATGAGAAACCTATTACCATGGGAGTGCATAGCGTAAACACAAGCATCTGATGTAGGTCTTTCACAAACAACTTGCTGCCTTGTCAAAGGGAGATAAATCAAATCTCACAAAGACTCTAAACTCCTCATGCATTTTCATAGTTGCAGCTGTAGCTTTCAAGGGTTTCATTTCAAAAGGGAAACAAGTCAGAACAGCTTACATACAAAAATATACAATGATCCTACAGCCCAGGAGGAGCTCTGATTTTGAGAAATGCTGTTGTGTTCATTCACTAGATACCAATGTAAGTAGCTGAATTTCTTATCTGGGAAAAAATCCCTGGCATTTCTAGTCCAAATAAAAGGTTAGCAGTTATTACAAAGTATTAGTAGGGTTTGAGGAGAAAGATGAACATTTGCTTTTACAGGTCAGAGGACATAACTGGTAGGGACTAGTAGGCGTAAGCTATGAGACTGGAGCTAGAGACAGAGTGAACTAATACCTCTCCACTGATTTCAGAAAATCTAGGAAACTTCAATAAAATTATGCTAATACATTTTAGGTGTATTTTAGATGCCTATATTAAAAAAGGGGTACCTATTACATTTATAAACCACCAATAAAATGTGACTCACACCAGGACTGTTTTATAGAAACTCATGCTGCAACAAACTAAATGCTGAAGATACAACAAGCAATTGGGCAGATGAACTCAGCAAAATTTCAAAATGTTGGGCAAACCACATGTTGCAAGATTACCAAATCGACCATGCTGGTACTTCTTCAAGAACTGAAACACACAAAGATTTATTCTTAGGAAGAAATTTTATTCTTTATTATAAGGATAGTGAGGCACTGAAATAGGTTGCCCAGATAGGTTGTGAACTCCTCATCCCCGGAGGTGTTCAAGACCAGGCTGGTTAGGACTTTGAGTAATCTGGTCTAGTGGAACATTCCCTGTCCATGGCAGGGAGGTTGGAACTAGATGACCTTTAAAGTCTCTTTCAACCCAAGCTATTCTGTGAGTCTATGATTCTAAGATGTAATATCATATGACTACAAATTCCGATCGCCACTGAATTTAAGACTGAAAATATTCTGTGTTCCTGTTAATTTCTTCTTCTTGCAAAACTTTTCAACTTGATGGATACAGGAAAACACACCCAGATAAATTTGCTAAACTAAAATCTGTTACTGTTTCTTTACCAATGCCAAAGCTGATGGACTTAAGGCTAGTGATAGCGGGTGCACTTTGCCTCCCATGATGCATAGAAACTTGTGCTTTGAAAAAGAAATGGTGACTCGTAAAAACTACTGACTGATTTGCATCACAGAAATTGAAATTCAGCTGTAGAGACTTGTTCACAGGTCATTGCATAATTAAACTGCGGCCCTTTCAGAAGTTTTCCAAATAGAATCAAAATCAACATATTTCTTACCTTAGATGAAACTTAAAGTCCTTCATTTTTAGCCACTTGAACAAGAAAGCCTGAAAAATTAATATCCCAACATATTACAGGGAAAACAGACAAAAGATAAATAAATTGCTGTAAATGCTTTCGATTAAATATAATGTGAAGAATCAAGACACTACTCACAAAAAAGATAAAACACGCAAAGCATCTGATGATGTCCGTCCATGATTCCAGCCAACTTCTTTCACTAAGTTTTGAGGCCACGAGTAATTCCGATCATTTCTGACTGAGTAATTTCACAGACCAACCATTTCAATCTACCTTCAAGTTATGAAAAGTATCTACTCAGCAACTCTTCAGTTGTGCAGTGTTGACACACTGCTGGCAGTAGGAACATTTGCTGACTTTTTGATTTTGTAAATGTGATGTGTGAGGGTGTATAAACTTCTTTGAGAATCAAAGGTTCTGCTTTATACCTCTTCGTATTTCTGGAACTTCAGAAAAAGAGAACACTGAAGGTTCTATTATCGTTCTCATAATTTTCCACATGTCAACAGATGACATGTAATAGAAAATCAGGTTACTTGATGTTTTATTTTGATTCTGTGCTCAAGCAAAGCATCATTTTATACTTCAAAATGAAAAATCCTTGATTTACCTTCATACAGTAACTTCTGTTAGCAAAATCAGTTGTAATAAATTGTGGTTCACACCCAAAAGAAGCAATTACTGCAAAACAAGATTTATGCAGCTGTGCAGATGAGCCATTTATAGCAAGAAACAGGGATGATTTATTTTGGTAGGTGGGATATTCAGAACTTTCAGCAATGTCTTTTAAGAGGTTTTTTTTTATTAGGGTAGGTAATAGGATAGTTATTATTTATTATCTAATGTAAGAGTTATTTTCCTTTCTTGTTCATGACATATTGATCTGAAAACAGATTATTCACTAAGTTTCATTCTTGCAAGCCAGTATACACTTACCCACAGTGGCCTTCTAACTTACCAAATACACTTTGGCTTGACTCTTGGGATTTAATTGAAATTCTCTTCTTTATGGGCCAGCCTTTTTCAACTTTGTGCAGTATTAGCAGAGTTAGGATTTTATAACTGCTGGAACTGGACTGAGTATATTAAAAGCAATTTCAGGCCATTAGACAAGATAATGATCTCAGTAAAGGGACTAAGAGCAAGATGAGACTTTGGATTTTGCAGCTTTAAAAATGCAAGCTCATCCACTTGTGGTTGTTTTGAATAGGATTTAATTCCTGATTTTTCATGTAGCAGCATTTGAATTCCAAGCGTATTCATCTACCATGCTTCAGCTCTTAGCCTTTAACTAGAGTTTATCATGGTCATGTGTTCATCATAAGTACATTAGAAATCATTAAATAATTGAAGTCAGAAAACAGATTCAAGAATGAAATAAATAAAAATTATGTGATTTAGAGAGGTAATGTCTAATTTCTACACATTTAAAAACAAACAGAACAAAAATTTTCTCATGTTTCATATTTTTAATAATTCCTTTGAAGTTATAAACCTTCAAACTTTTTTCACTTGGGTTCTTTTTCTCTCTTATTTCAGGCTGGTGTTTTCCCAGCTCACTATAGAGGTGGCATGGCACCATTGCAGAATATCAATTTCTAAGGAATTTTATTAGGAGGACTCTGAAACTCTAAGGAAGTTGTGTTACTATTAAAGAAGTTACATGGTGTTCTATGGAGAGTCAGTATCTCCTCCTCCATGAAGAGAAAAGCTTCTGGGAAGAAGATATTCCTTGGGTATTCTGGGTTCTTATGAGCCTGAGAAAGCAACCACATTACAATAATCTCATTAAATATAGATAAGACTAAACACATTTTCTTATTAGCATATTATTCTCTTTTCTTCTCTTTTCAAAGCCAGCTGGTAACCTTTCATTGCCTGACATCTACTACAGGGCAAACTGTAGAGAATTGCTCTAATTGACACTGAATCCCAAGCTTTGTATATTCTATGTATTTTTTCAATAGGTAAGGATCAGAAGACAAGATATTTTCCTGATACCACAAGCTGCTTTGTGAAGTGACTGTTAGTAGGGGTTCTGATTTTAATCTATACTGAAGACAGTCATGTTATAAATGCAAATTGCAATAATTTCTACTCTTTTTTTTTCATTGCTAAATCCATAACCATTTTTCTCAACCTGAGAAGCACTCTTTGCAGCTGTTGTGGCAGATCTTGTGTGTGTTAGATGTTCTTTTGTAAGAACTTGACTAGAATTGCAGACAAAATTTCTATTTTACGCAGGACTTGAGCTGGATGAAATGTGTAACATTCTGTAAAATTATCTAAATTTATGTATGTGCTTATTTATGTGTATATGCACATATTCAAATGCACTAGTTTCCTGGCTACAAAGTATTTTTTTCAATGGGCTAACTCTACAACTTTGTATAAACTTTTTTTCAAACATTGGAAAAACACACAGTAAGTGGAAAAAACAATTAAAGACAGGAAGTAGCTGATGTAGAAACAATTTGAAGTATTTATTGCTTTTCCGCCTACAACTTATTCTTGTATCTTCTTTTGTGTCTATTCTTTGTTCAAGTAAAAAAAAAAAATCATCAGGATACTGTGAAAATTCCTCTTAAATATAAAATATCCTATCACAAAATAAAAATTTAATAGAAACTGTTATTGTTTGGTATACATTGACATGGATTTTTTATGCAAATAGCAGAAGGATGATTGTTTGGGCTCTGGTAATCTACCACTGAGGCAGAGCTCTTGTGGTGCCACTTGATCACCAGCTCCTCATAAATCCCTAGAGCAAGGATAAAACAAGGCTGGGCATTGCAGGGCTGATCTTCAATCTACTGGTCTTTGCACTATGCAAGTTATTCAGTAATAAGCCAAAAAGAGCCTAACAAAAGGTAGCGTCTATTTTTCCATCAGTAATGTAAGAGTCAGGAGATGAAGACATGAGGCTAGTTATCATACCTGGAATATACTCACTGTAAGGCAACATTGGTTTGTCCCATCCAAAGGAGGATGTGACAAGAAAAGAAATAAATCCTTTTGTCTTTCTCTCATCTGTCAATTTCTATACCGTCAGATGAAGGCCACTTGAACTTTGGGATAATCAGCAAAACCAAAAGGGTTAGCTGAATTTAGCATGATTAAATACATGCACAGACATTGTAAAAGTATTTTACATCAGCCTAGCAGCTGATCTTTGCCTCCTTGTGCCTCTGAAAGGTGCATAAAACAGGCAATGACGGAATGGTGTAGATGCTGTGATTCATCCATTCTGATGGGGTTTGGGCTTGCATCAGTCATCACTTTCCTCTGGCCCCACCTACACCTTGAGTCCCTGGAGTCACCTCAAGGCTACTTACATTCCTGTAAGGTGAGCAGGACACAAGTTTTTAGGTACATGTTGGCCAGTCTTCTTGTGCTGCTACTTGCAGTAGGACATGCAAGTACATCCATTAAGACAGAAAAGTGTTAAAGCTCATTTTCTTATTTTCTTTTTCTTTACTTAAAATATTTATGCAAGCATAAGCATACTAAAGATTTTTGAAACTGTTGTCAAGGTTCTGGTTTACTAATTTCTGTTTTCTGAGAAACAAAGATAATTTTTTTACATTTTATTCCTTGTAAAATAACAGCTTTGGTGAATTTTTTTTTCATTTCTTTATTAAGAACTATTTCTTAATTAAAATTATCAATCACTGAATATTATTTTTTCTTTTAAAATTTCTGTTTTTCAGCAAGTGACTTTTTTTTTTCTCTATAAAACAGTGTGAGTGACACGGGAAGAGGGTATGAAATTATTTTATGGACTGAAAATGTATACATTGTAAGCAAACTGAAAAAAGTCCAGTATTTTTAATTATTTCTTATTACTGAACTTTCACATTTTGGATCAGTTCCACTACTGTTCGGGTTTCCAGGGGGTTTTGGCAAAGATACAGAGACATTTTTCAGCAGAGAAGGCTGTTACATAAAAAAAATGGTAGGGGAAAAAAAGTGATTAAGATGATAAAATTAACAGTACTTCTCAAATTAATTTATGGGAAAAAATCTGGAGATGAAAGTTTTAAGCTATGTACAGAAATTAATATCCAGCATCACCTACACTCTAGAAATTATTCAATTTAACTTACAGTGAAAAAGAGTCATATAAAAGTCAATGTTATTGCTCTTCTACAGGCTTTTGAAAACAAGCGTAGTGCAATTCCTTCATAATATATTTTTAATGAGCAATTTGACCATTAGAGGATTTTATTTGTCTATTCAATTGCTGTTGTCTCCATAACCCACTGCTACTGCTTGAAAGCATAATGACAATGTAATCTATGAAAAGTTGCCTGCATGAAAAAAAGACAGGAATCATACCCACAATAATATGGTGGTCTGTTGCAATATGTTTTTTTATGAATCCCATGTATTTCTTCTTCCTGTTTCCCATTTAAACTTTTAGTATTATGTATTACTGATGTTATCAGTTCCTTGGGACAGAGGCTGTATTTTGTTGTATCTTTATACAGTAGGAAGAACAACAGGTTATTTGTCTAAGACTCCTAGACACACTAGTAGTGTGAAATAATACTTGCCATTGCCTGCTGTCCCACTAAAATACAAGATAATTCATACATACAATTTTATTTCATTTGTTTCTTCCTAAATAGAAGTTCAATATCACTGCAAGTTTATAGTAAATTCTACATGCCTGGTAAACACCCTAAACTTACAATAACATTATTTATAATATCAAAATTACCAAGAGATTTTATGTCAGTGATATTTAAAGATCATTGTCTTGAAGAAGTAATGTAGAATGAGATACAACAGACTGTATGGATTGCAAATGCAACTGTATATAAATGTTTTATATCATGCATAGACATAGCTATTTGATCAGTGGGTACCTGCCATTAAAACTCAAATAGAGTTATTGACACTGGTGTCTGCAGGGTTGTCACGTAGATCAGGCATTCTGCCAGCATTTTGTTAATAACTTTATACATAATTTGTAGGGGTTTAGGTTTATGGCTTTTCTTTTTTCTTAATATCGGATTATATGGTCAGGTATTCAAAATAAATGGGATTCAAGAAGCTGTTGTTGAATATCAACAGTTCTTTCCAAAAATGAAAACTGTAGTCTTAATATTTTACACAGAACTTAAAAACTATATTTTTTCTAAATAAAATTTCCTGATTTTTAAAAGAACTCCTGGCATACTCTGTTTTCTATATGACCGTTGCTTAAATATAATCAGAAACATATGCAATTCTTTTCAAAATCTGCATTTACATAAAAATAAAGGATTTGTTTCACTTAGTGTTAAATTTCTAAAGATATTTTATCAAGCATAGCCATTAGTACATTATTGTGAAGACAGAAAACCATAACTGGTGTTTCTAGGAGGCAAATTTCAAGTGGGAAATTTGCACATAAGAGATGAAAATGAAAATATAAAATTGAAGATCACATAGCTGAGTTGGCCACTTGTAACAAATTGAGTTTTGATGCATAATATCACTCAATGTTTTATCAGCTTTGCCCATCTTTTCTGCTTAAAAAAATATGCCTTCTTAGGGTTATTCACTTTAAAGTATTTTTCAGTATGTCTATTGTTCTCAGATTTATGTAAAAAATGTATTTTTACTTTGCGTTTCTTTCTCCCCAAACACTGTTTTTACAAGGATATCTGGAGACATATTTCCCCGAAGAGCTTTTCCTCCGGCTGAATTTCTCAGAAGAGGTATTTCTCAAAAGAGTTGGATTTTTCTCTCTGATTCTGTAGTAAACTGAATGTCATCATGGGATTTTTTTCCCCCTGCTGCTCCAATCCTCCAACAATTCCCTGGTGATAAATCCATTCTAACACTGGCTCACTGGTACAACCAGTACTTGCTTAACTAACACTAGGAGAAAGGTGGATTGTGCACAGGTTGCAAGTGGGTTTTACCTGCAAAAAGATAAATACTCAGTTTTTACTTGGCATGGATCTTTTTCCAGATCTTCCTTTTCCTGGTCCAAAGGTTATTGCCAGAAACCATCTGCACATGTGAGGTACAAACCAAATGGTTCATTGAAGCTTCAACCTACGTGGCATCCCAGAAATTTTTAACAGATTGAACCTTTCTAGAAATATGAAATTACATTTGAGGGGAATATCGTGTTCTTGAGTGCTCTTCCATACAGTCCTGATACAGGAATTTTTTAAGTTTGCAGGATGACTTCATATAAATTTCTAGCATATGCTCATATTGACACTTTTTTAGTTGATATGGATATTAGCCTTCACTGTATACAGGCTCATTGTTTCTAATGACAAATAGAAATACCCACCCATGCTAACTTCACAGTCTGTCTTCCAGGATTCTTTTCCTCCAAGAAAAATATCTATAAGCCAGGCAGATTGTGCTACCTTCTGTTAAACACCTGCTGTTGGTCCAACAGCAAGCACAGCCACAGACCCATGCTCATAGCAGACACCTTAACACAGAAAATATCCTTTGGCACTGGTGTCAAATGCTCATTGGTTCCCATTGTGAAACCTTGTGGTATCACTCTGTGGTTTATCACCCTAGAGATCCTTGAGGGAGTTGTGGTGCCTACTACAAGAGACGGCAGAACCATCTGAAGGCTGCTGGCAGCAGGACATGAAAACCAGGCATGTTGCTGACACAGGTTTGTGCCACACGTGTGCTACGTAGCAGCAAAAATAACTCTCCTCTCCTCCGCCTTTTTGCTTTTGACATGGAATCATGGAATCAGAGACTCATTTATGTTGGAAAAGACCTTTGAGATGATGGTGTCTAACTGTTAACCCAGCACTGCCAAGTCCACCACTATACTGTGTCCCTAAGCATAGCATCTACACTTATTTTAAATACCTCCAGGCGTGGTGACTCTACCACTTTCCTGGGAAACCTATTCCAGTGCTTGACAACCTTTTTGGTAAAGACATTTTCCCTAATATCACAGAATCATTTAGGTTGGAAAAGACCTCCGAGGTCATCAAGTCCAACATTTGACCCATCATCACCTTGTCAGCTAGACCATAACACTAACATCTGGTCATTTCTTGACCAATTCCAGGAGTGGTGACTCCACTATCTCCTTGGGTAGTCTGTTCCAATGTTAATCAACCAAGAAATTCTTCCTGATCTCTAGACCTTTCACCAGTTTCCTTGCTTTTTGCTGGACAGGCTCCAGCACCTCAATGTCTTTCTTGACATGAGGGACCCGGAACTGGACACAGGACTCAAGGTGCAGCCTCACCAGTGCCCAGTACAGGGGAAAAAGCTTCCTTAGTCCTGCTGGCCACACTATATCTGATACAAGCCAGGATGCCATTGGCATCCAATCAAAACATCCCCTGGTGCAACTGGAGGTTGTTTCCTCTTGTCCTAAAGCTCCCTACTTGGAAGAGGAGACTGACCCCTACCTTGTTACAGCCTCCTTTGAGGCAGATGTAGAGAGCAATGAGGTCTCTCCTTTCTCCAGGCTCAACAACCCCAGCTCCCTCAACTGCTCCTCATGAGCCTTGTGCTCCAGTCCCTTCACCAACTTCATTGCCCTTGGAGACACAAATGTTTCTGTATTCCCTCTTCTTATACTAAAATTTCCCTCTTTCCTCATACCCAAAGCTTTGTGGGGATTTGTCCATCTGTATGACTACATCTGAACTCTCTATTCAGCCTCTCATGGTAGCTGGGGGGGGAAAGCAGAGGTTTCCAGAGAGAAATGTTTTACCCAAAGGCTGATGGCTGGAATGGGTTACGTGTATCATGCTTACAAGAGCTTTCTCTCTGTTGATTATAAGCATGTTTGGGCACTGTGCTCTAAGCAAAGATGTTGCCATTGTAGATAAATCTTAATTTCCAGAAAAATCGATTCCACTATGTAACGCTGAATTCTTGTTGAACTAGAAAACATAGATAGTTCCTAATATCCTGCTTTTTGTACTTCCCAGTCTCCATAAGCACTACCCAAGTAGTAAGAATATGTTAGCACTCTTGCTTTGTGAACACTGATTTCACAGATGCCTTTAAAAGTTGTGTTTGAGGAGATATGGGATACTGAAATAAAGACACAGTCCCTTCTCACCCTGCATGTAGACCTTATGTTAAGTAGCAATTATTTTTCAGCTGTAGGAACAGTAACCCTAAATGGCAGAAAACTGATAGCTTTGGTAAAATATTTGAACTTAAGTGTAAGACCAGGTTTCAGCTTGATTTGAATGAAGATTAGGTTTCTGGTCTCTGATGCCTTTTGTTTGCACATAAAATGTTTGTGCTGCAGAAGAAATATCCCTTTTATTCAGTAATACACTTAGTCACTAAATCACAGCAAGACTTGAGTCATTAAATACTTACATGCTCTATTTAGTATACATTGTGTTTTCTGCTGTTAATGCCTCTTTATATTTACATTTTTGTGTATTTGTAAATGTTCTCAGTTGTGTAATGGTTGCACATATTTTTTAGTTTCCAAAATAGAACATCGGTGGAAATGGCTATCATTTGCATAATTGGAAAGCAAAATTTTATTTTAATGAAATAAATTATCAATAAGGGCCTTTGAATGAGAACTTAATTGTTTAGTGGTACCACCTGGTATGATGATTGGTTGCAGCAGTGCTAATGAGGATTTTTCAGGCTTTTGTGGTAGAAGAAGAGTTAAAGCCAGGATTCAGTGGATGAATCAGCCACTAAAATACCAGCTTGACAGTCTTTCAAAACATTAAAAGAAATTGATGTTTCGCTAAGAAAAAAAGAAACCATGACGCTTTTCTGATCTTTGCTTCCCACCATTTTGTTTTGCATTCAGTCACTGAATCCTTCTGCGTTACCTAAGTGGGAAGCTTTAGAGCAGCCTCTAGGTTGAGTAAACAGAAAATAACAATTGCAGTATTAGGGGAATATAATTATTTAGTCTGCTGTAAAAAACAGAGCTGAAAAACACTCATCTCTTCATATATTCTAGACAAGCAGATGACTCAGGGACAAGATTTTCAAAAAACATAGGTATTGTAGAAAGCTAGTCTGAATTTTTGGTATTTCAAAGTCACTGATTATGGGTATTCTTCTTGAAACATGTCAAATCTGTTTCAAAACAGATTGCAGATTCTCAGGCTTAGATTCTTAAGAGGTCAGAGATACCTCTGCAGGTAAATTAGGAACCAAGAAATTATCAGAACGTCTAACTACCTTCCTCTGTCTCCATAAAGCAACTCCAGCTCTGTGGGCCAGCATAAATAATATTATGTAATGACTCATACATACAAATAGGATATTTGACAATTATTAACATTCATAGCTTTTGAGTACAAACTGAAGTGTTTTTCCTGGTGTCTTGTGTTTGCATTTAAAGCATTGTCCTTGCAGAAGAAATGCCGTGTTACTCTCTAGCTCACTTTACTGCCACACCTGTATATTGAGTGAGACCGGATGTTTCTGAGTTGCTTTGAGTACAGTTCTGTCATGTTTTGGGGCATTCCAAAGCATTAGAGTGTGTTCTGGACACCAGAAATACCCTGAAATCTGCGTGTAAATTCAGGAGCTCTAATCTACCTCTCACCTAAAATCCAGAGTATCTGGTTCCTCAGAGTTTTGAAAATCCTAGTTCTGAGATTTAATCTCTCTTCAAAACCATCCTCCATGACTGTATTTGATTCCTACTCAACATGAAATTTATGTTTCACAAAAATCCATCTTGTAAAACTGAGAAAAGCAACCCAAAATGGAAATAGTTTGCAGGGAGGTTATCTTTTAGGAGGACCCACCATCTTGCAAAGATACATTATTACTTTTTCATCCCTCAATCTTCTTTTTGCAATAGTCAATATTGAAAATATCAAATTATGCAATGATAAAACTATGACAAAAAAGAATGTATTTGTTGCTTCTAATGAGTTTCTTTTTAGACATTGCTTCTATTGATGTAAATTTAGCTTTTTAAAATAAAATTGTTAAAATACATGTCAATCCTACTCTTTGATGAAAAGATAGAATAATTTAAAAAAATTGTTGTCCCTCTTGGAATAATTTTGCTTAAATCTTGCACTATACTATTTTGTCATGCTGAAACAGTATCTTGGCAATGAGATATCTTCTTACTTTTCAATCTCAGTCCTTGGATTGCAAAGCTTTCTTCATTATTTTAATGCAAATCTTGCAGCTCAGAGGATGAATTCACTAGACTATCAAGGCCAAATCATCTGTTAGGATTTTTCATCTGCCCATAGTTTATTTTAATCTTGCCTATTATGTTTAATAAAGTCTTCTGAGGTGCCAACATAAAAATAAAATAATCATAAATAATAATAAATAATAAAATAACCCACATATATTCTAATTTTCTCATTATGTGATCACAGGTATAATAGAAACTTGGTGTAGAAGAAAAAGCAGCAAAATACAGTAAATTCTCTGTGAAGTAGAGATAATATGGATTTTTGATACTTTTCTGCTTATTGATATTGTACATGCTGCCACAGAATACCTTATCAATTGAAAAATATTAAATGTATAAATCATATCAGCCTATTCCTTTCTGTCTCTGGGGTTGCCTGACAACAATGGATTGAAGCACTTCTTTTTCTTTGTTTGCTCTAGTTTCCATTTCATTTTCTTCCTTTTTTTTTTTTTTTTAATCATTTCTTCTATTCTTGGAAACTTAAGCCAAATGTCTAGTTTCACACAGACTCCTGCTGAGAAATATCTGAACATCTTTGTTTATTTTTTTTCATTTATTGTGAACATCCTGTGTTTATTTTTTACAGGCAGTTTCACATCTTCAGGAGACTGCAGATGTGATAAGAGGGTGTTGATTTAAAAGCATGACAGTATGTGAGTAAAAGTTCCAATAAATTTTTTTTACCATTTCCAAGGATAGCCAAATACATGTCAGTATTCCGTAACAATTTTGCTCTGTGGCACCCAGACATGATGATGACTATATCATAAAATCACATGGCTGCAACCCCTGTTCTTAACATTCTCCCTTTTCACAGGAGAGTTAAATTTGCTACTTTATGTATGAGAAGATTATCAGAGACAAGAGCATCTGCCTAATTTACAAGAGTATCCATCCTCCTAAGGAGAATAAAAAGGCTAAAGTTTTTGCTCCAGCCAGAGTAAGAAGAGTTTTCTCCATCTGTTATTGCTTGGTTATCCATGAGCTGAGCAAAGCTGGATGGCAAGCCTACGCAAGTCATACTGTCAGGTTACCTCCATGCTTATAGATTTAACCATCCTTACTACATTATATCACTCATATTTACATTGAAGTCCTTTTCAGTGGTGAAAAAGTTAAGTCAAAGATTTCTGAAAAGCAGTATTTCTTGTTTTGCTCAATTACTAATTTGAACTAAGTTCTGCCTTGTAGTTTTTGTAGTTTATGAAATGGTTGCTGCAGATATTAATATTGAACAGGAACATATTAGTATGTATTCACAGTTATTACCTCACATAATGATTTTTAACACTACAAAAGTTCCCATTCATCACATGAATTAGGAGTTCATGTAGAATAAAAGAATATTATGAAAATTACTGTGTTTGTTCAAGGTTCATTTTTCAAAAGTACTGTTTAGCTCACAGAAAGGATAGTCAGAAATTCTTTAAATGAAGATTGCATACCTAAATAATTAATAGAAGATGAACATAAATTGCTTCTATTCCTTATGAATTATTGACGTTTATTTATTTTGAAATATGTAAAATATAGCTATCCAGAAATCTAGGCATATTCAAAGGTCGTTTTGTTTGCAAAATTTATGTACAGGGTATCTTGTGCCATTCCCTACATGATCCTCAACAGAAACTTTTCTGATCTCCAGAGTAAGCTCATTTTCCTATTGCCTCAATTTCCAATTCCTTTCATTGGCATTTCATTCTACAGGAAGAAATGAGAAATTTGAATATAGGGACACTGAAATTAGAACCTAAGAGAGCAAGTTCAAAGTGAAAAATTGAAAACGGTTTGCTTCATTTCTACATTAATGTTAAACTTCCAAGAGTCTTTGCCCACATGTTTCAGCTGGTGTATATTAAGCTGAGATAAAATGCAAAATTGTGGAAAACACTTTTCCTTTAGAGCTATGAAGAGTACTATATGACGTATTACTAACAGTATTAGTTCTGCAGATTTTATTCCCCATGATTGCATTGGTGATCCTGAGATTTTCTATCTGTTACCCTACTCTACACTGACTACTGGAGGGGTCATCCTGGTTGAATAAAGCAGATCTTGTGGTGTTCGCAGAATACACCCCATATAGGCTACTCTACACAGAGGATATATGACTTACACTCATGAGGTATTTTTTGGAGTGGACAGACCATAAGTCAACAGGAATTGACCTAGTGGGCATTTTTTCAGTCATGAACATGATTTATATGAGCTGCTTGGAAAAGTCTGAGAGAAACGGCAATGAAAACAAACAAAAAATTCAGCATTTCCTCTGCTCCCAATCTTCCTTACATTTTATCATGGCCTTATAGGATAAGATACGTTCAGTGTCCTGGTACTATCCTGGAATGTGGGACATCTGGGTTTTACTTCTTCCTCTGTCAGTAAATATCATTCTTTGACCTTGGGCAACTTATTCTTTGGGTATGTGCCTTCATTTCCAGTTCTGTTCTGCATATGATATGCTCCTATAGAGACCCTATATTGTCTTAAAGATGTACACTTCTTAACATAAGAGAAAATTGAATAACGAAGTGTCTGTGGGATGCTAAGTTTCTCACTTTTCTGACCTAGAACAGGAGGAGACTTTAAAAATTAAAAAAAAAAAAGCAGTTTTGACCCTTTCCGAAGGACATTAGATTGAAGAATATTTTAGACATTAGAGGAAAACAACAAGCTTATGGCATTTTTGTCCCATTAAAAGCTTTCTTTCCTGCCCTCTTTTGCACACACACACAGGGAATTGTACATGAACCCAAGATAGAAAAATAGCCAGTTTCTGTCTTTGATTGAGGGAGAAAGACACAAGCCAGATTTATTGGCTGTCTAGAGACCTTATGTTCAGTTTTCTCTTGTCACATTCACACCAATTAAATGTGAGAGTTTATATGTTGTCCTATCTGTAAAAATGACAGCCAGATCCTTGTCTGGCTCATTTAATTGTCTCTGTGGAATAAGTTCCCCCACCCTGGTATAGAAAAGAGTATTTCATATAGATAGTATAAAACATCTCTTGCCTGAATATTTTCAAGATAAAAAAGTTATTCAGAAAAAGTGATGTGTAAGAGATGATTGTATTCCTTTCTCTCAAGTTAGCACAAGTTTTAAAAATGGAATCGAGAAACTAGTAACTTGAAAGTGAAATACCATACATAATGCCTGCTGTACCTGTAAAGACATTTATCACAACTTAGTGTCTGGGCTAGGTGGTGTTGCCAGCATACACAATTGAGTGCCTGTTGCTACCTGGAATGTACAACCAGAAATGGAAAGTCCAGTGAAGTCATCGTGCTTCAAAATCAAGCGTAAAAAAAGGAGGCAAAATGTTCCAGGTGAAGCAGCTGATCCTATCTTCTACATATTTTTACCACAGTCTCATTGCAAGACTTCACTCTTCTATGGCACTTACTTTAAATATCTCTTGTAGGGTATTAGCCAAATACACCACAAGTTCAGGCAAGACAAATATTTAGTACGTTTCCATATAAATGAAAGCCTACAGTGTCTTCTCAATCTCTTTTAGCAGGACTTTGTAAAATTAGGAAAATCAGTTGAAAAATCTTAAATATGGACATTGTTAAGTAATTTTTCAGATTTTTTCTGACCAGAAAGACTGATGAGACTTGGAAACTGTTCTTTACTGTGAAACTGGTTTCATAGGAATCTAGGGCATATGAAAACTAGAATACTCTTTAGAATTCAGAGTAAATATTAAAATATTTGGAAAATTATATAAAATGTGATCTTTGCATGAAATATTTTCTATATAATCTTGCCATTTTAGTTTCTCCACAGAGTATTAGATCCATTTTTTAAAACTGAAAATAGTGTCTTTTCATTATAAGTACCCCTTATCAAACTCAATGTTGAACTTCTAATATCTTGTATTCTAATTTTTTCTAATGATTCCATCTTTGTCATTTTTTCTAATGATTACATCTTTGATGCTGGTTTTCCCCTTCATAATTGTAAGTCCAGTCCTTTGTTATTCTATGACTCCTACTGTGAAGTAAACTGACCTGGCAGTCTGTTACTTGGTTACAAGCTACTGTAAAATGAAAAGATCTAGATTTGATAATATGCCAAATAGAGATTTTTAAGAAACACTGTGATATTATGTGCTAATGGTGTCAATGAAATTAACTGTATTTCCAATATAATTGGAGTCATATGCAGTAGCTGTTGAAAGTGGTATATTTTCACTAGGATGGATGATTCGTGAGATTAATGATGATGTCTTTATATATATTAACTAGTATTATATTCAGTTACTGTTTCCACCAGTTTCATAAGTACAGATGAAAATACGCAAAGGTATCAGAATCTATGTTAAAATACAAACAAAATGTGATGATTTCATTATTGTTCTGTTAATTGGAAAATGTCTGCATTTCATCTCTTTTGTTGTTGTTTTTTGAAGGGAAGAACAGTGAAATTCTGCACTTTAAAATCACAACTCTGTGTTTAAAAATATAGGGGTTTTTTTAGTATTAACTAGAAAAGTTTTGTTGTTCTGTCATTGTTTTTAACATTTCATCTAGCTTAAAACTTTCCCCATCATTTCTATTTACATATCTGATACATAGATTAAGGTCTACTTTTATTTTACAAATCCTTTCTGCTTTACTGAAGCAGAGAGGGAGGATGCCATCGCCAACTGCTAAGAATCATCTCTCTGCCAGTTGCAGCCACTGAGATCTGCTTGAAGTTAAAATAGATCTGTTTATTTTCTGACTAATACTCAGCACAGTTCAGTGAACTGCCAAACTGAGAAACAATTATAAGGCTCCTGGAGCAATGCATTACATTTGCATCTTAGATTACTTTGAACATTTTAGCTCATTCTTTGGAGCAGTTTTCCACCAAATCAGCAGTACTCCAGCAGGCAACTTATACCTTTCTGGCACTTTCCAGTTGTGTTTATAAAGCAAGTTTTTTTCAGATCATGGACCATTTCGGGAGGTAGACATCACCTTACAGTTTTATCCTAGGTTTTATTGGCATATTTGATATTGCATGATGATACAATAAATGTTTTTTAACTGTAGGCATCCTGTTACCAGTAACTTTCTCCTCGTATGGGTGGGATGAGTTAAGAAATGACCATATTCAATTTCTTGCTTTTTCACTGGCTTCATTACACTATTGATACTCTGAATAACAATGAGATTCTCTGAAGAACAATGCCTCCATGCTAGGCTTCTGTGATTTCATTAACAGAAAATAATTTAAAGCACAGTGCCTGCCACAAGGCACTGCAGGTTTTTAATGGTCGTTATCTAGTAATAAATGGTTATCTGAACAAAGGGAAAAGTGTCAAGTGACCTGCCCCCTATAATGACTTTGCCTTTAGGTCCTGAAAATGCTCTTCTGAGTTTTGAGGGGATTATTTTTTTCTGCACTAGAAATATACAGGACTCCCCCAGCAAGACAAAATATATTGCAATAGGTATTTATGTTAGTGGCTGTATTGTCATAGTTAATGATGCATTCCTGATTTATTCCTTTACTGCAGTGAACAGTCATCACCAGAAAGTGGTGTCTACAGATGTGCAAAACCTATTTGTAAAACATAAAATGCAGGAGGAATTGTCCAATTTTCAGTTTCTAGGACCAAAGAAAATGCTGTGTCTTATACAGTGTAAAATACTTTGAAAGCGAAGAGCTTGTCCTAATTTCAGCTGTCTTAGGTATATATTCTGAATTGTTCAAGGTAAAAAAATTCAAGTGCATTCTTTCTGATTATGGTTTCCTTTTTTGAAAGACAAATTTTTTTGGTGTCCATGAAACACTGAAATAATCTGATAGCCCACAATTCCATGGATAATTAATATTGTCCAATATTAGTAAATGAAGTTGACAAAACCAGACAGTCTAGAGCTTAGACTTTATCAATAACAAAGCAATGTAGGAGATTGGGCTATTCTGTAAAGTCTTTGATTACCCACAGTTTGACCAATTTTCAGGTAATTAATGTATAGGAAGAGGTGGGCTGTGCCACTATGCCAGCTGCATGCCATAACTTCCTGCCATCCCCCCCTGGCATGGCAGCAGTTCTCCCCAAACATTGTGAGCCTCCACCATCCTGACATTTAGAAATAAGTTGACAGGGAATCAAAGGATTATGAAACGTCTACTTGCCTTGGTTAAGCTCTCATTACTATCCTGGACATTCTGACTGGAATTATGACTTCAATCTTTTTTTATAATTTTTCTAATTTACACCCATTCTAATTTATTTTTTTCTCTTCTGCATTCGGTTGTTTCTTTCCTATCTAAATCCTTCTTTCTGTTTGAAAACAGCCTGACTTTGCCAGCCAAGACAGATTTTTGGCAGTACTGCTGTGAGCCTGTGACCAGAAAGGAATTTGAAAGCAGTACCTTAAATGCTTTGAGATTGACACATTTTTGCCAGATCTAGAAGCAGATGATAAAACCACATGCTCTGTCTTTTCCTTTTCTTTTTTTTTTTTTTTTCTGCAGCAATCATGCAGGTAAGAATCCAGACACTAAGTTGTTTATCCTTTCCTTCCCCTCCTCCCCCCATTTATTTTTTTCACCCACACTTCTCTTTTGTCACTGGTTTCTTTGTTTGTTTTTAGGAAACAGAACTAGATTCCAAGAAGAACAGCAGCTCAAGCCCTTCACAATAAATTTCCCTTTCTTTCCAAGAAGGGATAGTAATTACAGACACTCATACCATCTATAAGACTGTCAAACAGGGTAAGGATATTTTTAGAAAAGTATATCATTGAATGGAAAAAAGGAATAGAGTGAAATCTCAGATTAATTCTTACACATCACGGTGTAAACACCTTTAACCATTTTTTTGTTGTATTCTTAACAAGTTGTTTAAAAATTCCCATGCTCATTGTGTTTCGTGGGGTGAAGCAGACTGAAGTCTCTGTATTTCAGAGTTATTGCTTAGTATTGGACAGATGACATTATCATATTAAGAACCCTGTCTTTGTCAGACTACTTAGTCCATGAGATTTCATATGTTACGTTTCCATTTTGTATTTTCTGATTTTGTTTTGAGTTTTAGATTTTTGAGTGAAATTCAGGTGAAGTGAACATCAGAGAACTGAAATTGCAGAGATCTCATTTGCATCTTTCTAAAAGAAAAACATTAGCTTTGGGTTTTTTATACTAATGTCTGCCAAGAGAGTGGAAAATCCCTGAAACAATACTAAATTAAATAACTTTTACATATTAATTCAAAGCTAGCTAGACATGAATTCTACATATGTCCTCAAATTAAACAACCACAAAACAAAACTAAAAGGCTAGAGTTTCACTCAGAATCCACATTAATATCCGGAAGCATTCAGAGTGAGGACCAGGTTCAGTCTGCTATGAAAGACAAGACTTCAATGAATCTGACTGATCTGCTTTGCAAACACACATTAGTAAGCTGAGGTGCCACCATAAAGAAATAAAATAAAAATAATCCTATGTCAGAAAGTATTTTCAATACATATTTCTTTTTCCTAGGCATATATCAAGTAATGATTTTCATAAAAAAGAATTTCTTGAAATATATTTTCAGATATTAAACAGAAGCAGATAGTAAACATTAATTTGAAATAGTATCTATCTTAATTTATTAAAAAGTAAGTAGAAGAGATTTTCAAACGTGAAATAAGATTATGATTGAAATTCAGAGGGGGCTGAATAAAAATCTGAAGATGACTGGTAGAGAGATTTTTTCTAAACAGGTCTTCTGGCACAAGTTTTAGCATCCTGAATGATATTAAACTCATTTTTTTTAGGCATCAGTTGAATTTAGAACAGAAAGATATGCTAGCTGTAACTCCTTACTCATGAATTTTGGGTAAAGGTCAAGGAGGTGGTGATAAAAATTGCTATTGCTAAAAAGAATTATTAGCCAAAATAGCATTTTTTAATAAACTGGACAAGAAACTTCCAGTTCATACCTGGGCACTGTGTTTGAGCAAACTGGCTGGCATTGACCAAAATTTTCTCAGGGGATCTTTTTCTAATGCTTTACGTATATGATAATAATTTGCCACTGCTTGCACCTGTGCCTGGCCCTGTCTATTCCACCAGTATGTGTCTATCCGTACTGAGAACAAAACTAAGCAGCTTGTAAAATGTCCAAACAAAAAAGAAACCTTATATTTGTGTATCTTCAAGCTGCAGATAACTAATTATTTTAATCAGGTATTGAATCAAGTATTTTCGTTTAATCAGGTATCAAAAAAGAAGCATTGAGGCAACCATCTCACATCCTGAAGACTGCAGCTGCTGAACAAGGCTCCTCTTCTGAAGGAAAACTCGATAGAAAAGACTGTCTCAGATAAGGATGTGGGCACAGATAACAGGTAGCGCAGCTAATATGCATTATCCCTTTTGTCTTTGTCTGTAAAAATGTCACTAGGATTACGCAGAGAATTTAACCTGGATGAATGGATTTGTTCTGTCCTGCAGACATTTTTATGTTAATAGTCCCATGATACTGCCAGCCAATCTGCCACAACATTTGAGTAATTTCAAGGAAGATGGGCAAACATTTACTGTATATGACATTTTCTTGCCTATATGACAATTTTTATTCTGGGATTAAGCAAATACAACATTCTGTATCAACAAGAAAAAAATAAACCTAACATATTTTTAAAGTATTAGCCATAATCCTGACACAAAATGCTGAAGCAATCATATAAATAAATAATTTTAATTTCTCAGAAGCTTAGAACTGGGGAAAAAAGTAAACATCTTGGATATAAAATGACATGGAAGTTGTATAAATTATTATCCTGGCTTTAATAGCTAATAAGAGGACTTAAAGTAAGACTTTGTAAATTTTTTAATAGGGCTTTCATGCCTACTTTAACTTCTTTTTTAACAGAAGTTGAATAAGTTCATGTATTTTTGCCAGTGGTCTTTTATAATGTTCTTCCATAAAAGGATTATTTTTATAGATATATATGCTTTAGTTGCCCATGTAATCCTGACACTATTCCTAATTTTCAAATAAAGGTTCTAATCTGCCATTCTGGGGACAATTATTGTGCTGCCAGTGGAATTTACTGGTGACAACAATAAGGGGACTGATTAGGAAACTCACTGAAAAAGATGTTTTTTCTAGAAGATTTTTTCATGGTGTCTTATGTTTGCTTCCAGTCTCCGGTGGCCTAATAATAAAAGATGTTTAGTAAACTAGATTATATGTTTTTTGTCAGATTTTTAATACATTTAAAGAGTCAGTGACTTGTCTTTTATGAACTCTAATGGGAATGTTATTACTCTATTTTTGATTTGCAGAATAATAGTGCTTTTTTTTTTCCTTATAACTACATACTCTAATAATATATTAAAAGAAAAATCTTATTCTATCATTCTTGGTATATAAAACAAACAATAAAGGTAAGGATGTCATATGAACAAGGCCATATAAGACACACAAGAAATACAGGAAGAGAATCCTTTTCCTAGAGCCAGAGTATTGTAGGCAGAGAAAGTTCTGTGTTGCACAAAACAGGGTAAGTTTCATGTCTGTACAAATGTCAGCTATGGACATAGAAGGGATTATTTCATCACTGTGGAGCTTAAATTAGCTACAGCTTGACAAGAATTCTTTCAAAGTTTGGACTGAGAGTTTACATTCTAAAACAGAAAAAAAATCTCAAATACTTCTCACCTTTCACTTTTAAAAGCAAAGGAAACAAAACACTCAAAGAGAAACACTTGGAACTGATAACAGTGCAAAGTCAGAATCAAAGCAGACAGCAGTCTTGCATCTTTTACACTTCAGGTATTTCCTGGGGACAAGCATTTGTTGAAATGTAGAAGCTGTGGTTAGATTTCAGAGATTCTCCTTAGATGTATAGGTGAGAGGCCAATCCTTGGTACAAATTTAAATATCATCAAAGAACTTTAGAATCTAGCAGCTCACTCCAGCATGAGGGAAGGAACAGAGGGGAAAACTTATCCTTAGCTCTCTTTTACCATTTATGCTTTCTTTGCTTATGTTGGCTAAGTTTTGTAAAAGTCATTTTTAGGAACCAAATGTCTCTGAAGGAAAAGACAGATGGATCAGGCAGGATCAAAAGGGCAAGTCCTTTGGAAATTCTTGTAATAAAGAAATATGTGGATGAAGATTTGATTTTTCCTTTCTTTCCCAAATCTTTCATAAACTTTAAGGAAAGTTTAAAAGGGAAAATGTACCCTCCAAGTGAATATATGGATCGACTGTAGCCATACAGAAAGCATCTCTGTCTCCTGCTCATATGTCATTTCAAAGTTACCACTTCTGTTCATGATCCTACCAACTACTTTTAGTCTCCCCTGACGTATTCCTTGAATACTCATTCTCAAATTAGCAATATATCTCACACAAGATTTGTGAGACCTCAGGGAATAAAATTCAGCACAAAGCAAAAACCTTTTATGAGTTTGTTCCCAGGTCACTGAGGGTACTCTCTGTGAGGCTTGCCTCAGATATCGTGACAAAAACGATCACTTCCAAATGACACAAGGAAGACAAATGCTGTATTTCTTCCTCACCTTTGGAGAGCTTTACAGCAAGACTTTGCATTGTAATTGCATCCCAAGGTGACCCAAGTAACTGCATTTTCCACTTGCACCACAGCCAGTACAAAGAAAATTATCCCTGATGAAGGTGTTGTGGAAGCTCTCTTGTTTTGGGCAGCTCATACCATGGCCACCACAGCTTGAGAGAATTTCCTAGGCCAAAGTAGATTTCTCTCAAGGTTGTGGACATCCCAAGGACACACTGCTGGTAAAGTCAGTTTGATACACAAGGCTATCAAAGATCACTTCATATATAATACAAACAGAGATTATAAAATTATGTCAAATTCACACATCTGGCAGATGAATCAATCTATCACAAGAGCTTTAGATCAGAAAATCTCAAAGGATGTAGGAAAGCTCCCTGGAAGAATTTTATCACCTATAATTCTAAATTGGCAATAAGCAGCATGTGTTAGACAGGATGTTTTAGTTTACATGTTTAATCGAATAAAATTGAATATAGCAATTTAGCACCTGAGGAAGAAAATCATACATGATTTGAATTATTTTGTATGGCTGTTCATGGTGCTTACCTGAGTTAACCCCTGAAAGCTGGTGCAAAGGCAGGAACCAAACAGCCACTCAGACAATAGCACGGTAAGGCAAGGATTTGTGATGTGGGATTGAAATATGTGTTCCTATAGAAGTTAACAGGAAACTCATACTGGTTTCTAACAGACTGAATATTAATGAAGCTATAAAAAAAAATCCAAACGGTTCCTACAGCTCTTTCAAATAGAATATTTGTAATTGGGTTTGAGACTTTCAGATACAATACTTTACACTTCAGAGGGAGCCTAGATTCATGGAATTTGCTTCTGAAGCATCTGAAATTAGATTGATTTTTTTGAACTTTTTATTTGCTTTTGGTTTCTATAATTAAAATTCTCATTGTGTCACTGGCAGAAATCTTGACCTTACACATACAGGGGAAACTTTTCTACAGAGTCTTGGTCCCCAGTCTGAATTTTTAACTGGTAAATAACACTCTAACTTATGCTGGTCAGCTATTAATGACTATAGGGAATTTTTATTCATCTAAGATTATTTCTATTCCAAAATTAAATGTGTTGGTTTGACTCATCCTAAAATGGAGAGATAAGACATTCAGAATTGGATTTAGCTCCCAAAGCTGTTCACAAAACAAGTGTCAAGAGATAAATGTCACATCTAGGATTTTGACTTTTGCCCACCTCCTGTTCCTCAAACATTTGGTCAGAAGAAACGGAATTTAGATTTTCATAATCCTTCAGGGACTTCTTAGGCTTATGGAAAGGGCAAAATATTTTAAGCCACTTAGAAGTGTGTTGACTCTGAAATCAGATTGTATCAAGAGAAGTGCCTGCTTTAAAAATTCATGCTCCCTAGAAGCTATCTAAACACTTTCATTTCAATTTCTTTCTTTATATATGTGGCATTCTCCTAATTCTCTTTATTCATTTTCAGAACCTCTCTATTGAATGATAGCTTTGGACAGTCTTGTCTTGGTATTCGCTTTCCAGCAGCTGGTAAATTTGATATACAACAGAGGAGGATGATCGTATTTCACTTTCTGCGAAAGAATAACTTCCAAGACACTTCTCCAGGTTTTGTTATATCCTAACAGAACAATACAGGTAATTGAACCTACACTGTTTAGACTTTTCATTTTCTTCTTTTTTTCTTCTCACAACTGCAAAGTAGTTTAGGATACAAAATTGTATCTTTAATATTTTCTTTCTCAAGGATCCTTGAATCCAGCTTCCTCTTGGAATGCAGAACGCCTCTTCCTGGGGAAGAACAAATTTCTTATACAACAGAATCTGCATTATTCTTTTTAGGCTACCTCAATGCCATAAAAGCTTGCTGACAATGAGCTGAAACCACTCCTTCTATGTCAGGGAGCGCAAATAATTAACCGCCATATATTCACCATAAAATATATTTGATATATATATCCAATGCTGGGAGCAGTGAAAGAAATGCTCTCAAGTAGCTTTTTGCCACCATTGGGTTTTATGCATAATACTGTCAAAAATGTGTGGTTAGACTTTTTTTTTATATATATGAGGGCTTTATTTAACCAAATTATTAGAAAATACCTAGTCCTAGATCTTCAGCTGTCTTCTCTAACCCAGTTTATCCTCTGGCATTCTGATCCCAGATATATTTCTACATAAACAATACATGCAGCTGCCCTGTGGCCGGAAAGGGAAGAAGGGAAAGCTACTTAAGCATATAATAACAATTAGAAATTTCCTTTCTCAACCTCAGTAAATCCCACACAGAAAAAAACACATGTGGTTATTTTGTCCAGGAAGTACTACGCAGGCAACTGGCTAACCAGTGGGATGTACCCAGGAGGAGATCACTGTGTTGTCACTTTGTTCCTTCTCTTGCTTCCTTAAGCTGCTACTAGTGTTCATGAATGCAAATTGCATTCTTTGGAAGACAGAATACAGAGCTTGCCTTAGTGAGAGTTTGTACTGTATTAAGATTTTCAGTTTGGTCATAGATTTATTTCTGAAATATGAGTATTTATGTGTATGAACAGTATCAATAATCTTACTATTTTGTGTTCTTCTTCCATTCATGTTTGTTTAATACAGCTGTAAATTATATCAAATAATTTTGTACTTATTTTGTCTTTTTTCTATTCATGGACAAATGCTTCAGAAATTTGTGATAATTAAGCCTTAAAAGTATCTAAAAGGCAGTTAAGTATGAGATTCATACTTGGGATTCAAAATACCACAAGTAATACACATCTCCATATGCTCTAATGTATGGTCAATGACCCATTAAAAAAGCTCTTCTACAGAGTTTCAGTAATATGCTCTCTCTCTAAAAAGAAAAGAAGAAATATTTTTATCACTTATTCCATGACAGGTGTTCGTCAAAGCAACTGTGATTTTTTGTATAAATTTACCTTAAATTTATATCATACATATAAACAAATGAGTTTATAGAATTTTAAAATAATGATAATGATTTCCCTCAGCAAAATGTAACCACTCACATGAGGATATGGGCAGGGATACATAGCCTGACATTGCAACACGGAGAACCACTTCTCAGCCCAGCCTCAGCTGAACAACTGGGAGTTCTTTCTCTGCAGCGTAACTAGCATTTTAAATTTTAAGATGTTATCTATATAACATTTCATGCCTGCACTGCCTTTGAAGCATATGAGTTTAGAGACGATGAATCCAGTATAGCAACAAAAACCAAAGAAAGGATTAGATAACAAATTTCAGGAAAGCAGTGATGCAATCCAGTGCATAAAACAAGCTCAGAGTATCCTGCCTTATTTTCTTCAATTGCTCTTGTATTTATGGGTGGGATTATTTCACACATGTCATTGTGGGGTTTTTTTTTACCTTTTCTCAAATAGTGTCTTTAATTTCCTATAACTGTAAGAAAAACACATATCAATTTGCCTCTCAGATATTCTGAATACACACATTAAATACCTGTTCATATAATGTTTCACCATTTTACATTTGCTTGTCAAGAGGTGTTTTGATTTATAACTGTACCAGTACATCTTATTCCTTGATTTGTAAAAGTTGCTGTACCATTCTTTTAATTTTCTTATTAACAAGCATCCTAACATTATTTGTGCTATGATAACCTTCATCAAATGCTTACTTCGTGATGAAGGACAAAAATTGCATGCAGGAAATCTAATGATCTAGTGTGACTGTGACCTCTAACATTAAGCACCTGGCCTGAACTGATGGGAAAGCAAAAAGAAAAAAAAGTTTATCAACTGCAGTCTTAAGTCGTGGGTGCTTTTAACTGATTTGCATCATTTATGAGTACATCCACGGAAGTCATCCTGAAGTCAAGGTGTAAGCTCTGTCAGGAAATGTTCCAGCTCTCTTTTGTGTTTGCAGGTGTTCCTGGGGCCTCAAAAACAATCACTGTGAAAGCCTTGTAGTCGAAGCATAATTAGCAACAAATGCAAGCACATTTTCTTCAGCGATATTGTCAAGCTTTCTTTTCATACCACTTTCACACTTACAAGGACAGAGAGCTGACAACCAACTTTGGAAACTATCTGCTAATTTGGAGAAAAGAAAAGAAAACTACAGCATAAACTATGCAAATGGGTGGTGTAACCTGGCTTCCTTACACCAGAGATGAGGGATATATTCAAGGGAATACTTATGAATGTATTTTTGTTGCATCTATTTGTTTTTCTTTTTCCCTGTGTGGTGCTCAACATTTGTATCCTGTTTCTAGAAAGCAATATTTTTCCCTAACTCTAGCTACTCAAATCTTAATCCAGTTTACTTTATATTTTGGATTTGTGCCTATGATTGATAGTAATTAAAGTTTCCTTCCAAAAATGTGTTGAAAGCAACTTTTGGGCCAGACAAAAGAGGTTTAATTAGAAAATAAGCACCAAGCTCACATTTCCATATTACAGGTTGTGTGTGAATACACAAACAGTGGGACAAATTCTGACACAAAGCTAGTCATGGGGTAGGGGTGGAGAATGCAGCTGCACTGTTTTCAACTTGGTTAATAGTGGAGAAAATTTTAATCATTATTCTTCTATTC
Source organism: Edolisoma coerulescens (assembly GCA_013397115.1). NCBI lineage: Eukaryota > Metazoa > Chordata > Aves > Passeriformes > Campephagidae > Edolisoma > Edolisoma coerulescens. The sequence goes on along the minus strand of VWZW01000755.1, from coordinate 233,355 downwards.
TGTAGCTGACAGCTACCACAAGATGGTTTAAAACAGCTACTGCACCTGAAATGGTTTGAGCTTGGTCCCAAACAAAAGAAAACAGCTGTTGAAAAATCATGGCTCTTCTGGCGGTCTGAGTAACGGGTAATTGTGGAGTTTAAAGCTCTAATATTTCTGGAAGGTGCCACTGCGTAATGATACTTTTTTTCCTGAGTTCTAATGCACTGTGCAATATGAAACTGTAAGTTCTGAAAAAAGACTCAAACTCTACAGTGATCATATTTTACCACTGTTTATACATGACACTGAAAGCAAATGCATAGATAGCAGGAGTGTCCAAGTTCTCTGAAAATACAAACAATAGAACAGTTAAGACAGTGCCAGATTTCAAGATACAATCAACAAGGACTTTCTAGACAAATATACTTTTTCTAATGGGGATTAAATATACTGCTCCTTTTCAGGGTCAAAAAATGGCTGGTTCTAGTGTGGTGAAGTTTAGTAAGCTATTATTCTAACACCGTATGCTCTCTAAAACTGTAAACCTCTTTTCTTTGTCATTCCATATGATAGTAGTTTGTTCGATCTCTTCAGTACTAGGTTGTCTGGCTCTTCACAGAGGATTTATTTCAGGCTTGGTAGTAATCTGTCCTGGGTCCTACCACTAGATGTAGTTCCATCTCTTAGCCTCATTACCTTGTTGGCTCTTGCTAAGACAAATGTTGTACTTGCTGCGTTTCTGTTTTGGGATTTTTTTTTTATCCCTGGATAACCTTCAGCTAATTTCAGCTTCTGTTTCACTATTACCTACTTGAGTTCACCTTTCCAATCTTCTTCAGTATCTTGTACAAACAACCAACTCCATTTCTTGGTTATACTCCTTCCTGGATACACAGGTTTAAAGCTGAGTCTGTTAGTCTTGACAAGACAACATTAATTGGAAGTACAGTGTAAACCTCCGAATCTTCCACATAAAAGCAAAAAACAAAACAACATACAATTAGAAAGTCAATATTTTCCTTATCTATTACCACAAACATCTTCAGTTCCAATTACATGGAAAAGTGTAGTAACCCTGGACATCTCTGAAAGATAAATGTGTGGTAAGTATTGTCTTTTAAAGCCTATTGCTCTGCCCGTTATTTTCTTTTAGGTTTGTCGAAATAAAACGTGGAAGAAAGCAACTGTGTGTTTCATTCAAATTTGTGCTGCGTTCAAATATGCAGTGGTTGTCCACTGCATAAAACAAAACTGGAGGATTCAGTTGCCAGCGCCTCCAGCCTATCCAGGACCAATGAAAACAGCAGTTTCATGTTCCTTCAAAGAATTACACTCTTGTGGACTATTACCTGCCTTACACTGAGACATCTTTCCAGTACAAAATCTTTTAAAAATTGGTTGATTTGTGATTGACCTGTGCTTCTTCTTTCACTGTAACTGGATGCTTCCTGGGTCTCAAAATGTGATTCCTTGGTGCCACTCAAGAGCTCCATGTCCACGAGAAGGGTTTCCTGCTGCTCAAAGCACTAGCTGCCCACAGTTCTAGCAGACTGTGAAATCCAATTAATTACACTCTGCAATTTGTATTGCAGCAGCACTTAGGGAGGCGGCTGCTCTGGTGTAAGGAAGAACAGTTTGTGTCCTAAATAAGACTATTTCTGGATTTCATAGCTTCTCAGGGTCTACAAGACAAGTGTGTCTCCCATCTCTGATTTGCTCCAAAAATGACAATGCTTTAAATTTACATCTCTCTCTCCAAAATAGAGAGAGATGTAAATGTAAATTATTTTTTTAGGCTATTACTTCAAAAAGTTTAGAATTATAGTTCAGCTTTATCAGCCTTAAAGTTACGTATGACAGTAACTAAACATTAAATGTGGGCAGCTCAGGGAGCCTCTCATTGTAATGAGACCCCCGGTTTTCCCTGCTTCAATTGTGTCAGTGTTTCAGAGAGGAATGGAAAGTTCCTTTATTTTGCTGACACTCAGACCTTATCTGTTATTGATTTTTCTCCACTGCTGATAACACAAATGCTACTCCTGCTTCATCTGCTTCTTTGTTTCCAAGGGACCCTGCAAATCACATGGGTGATGTGTTCCAACAGAGATTAGATCACTTGCTTGCTCATTTGTTCTCACTTTTGGCTTCTAAGTTATTTTTGCAATTTACGCATTCAGCAGCTAATGTGCTTACCTCAGACAGACACCCTGCAATTTTTCCCTTGCTCCAATGTCACAGCCCTCTAAGTTAGTGGTAATTTCGTCCCCTTTTCCATTTTTATTCTATTACTATGACAAAGAAACTCTGAAAAAAACCACCACAACCAACCAACCAACCTACCAACCAAAAACCAAAAAAAAATCCAACCTAGTTTTTTCTGAAATACTGATTCAGTAACTAAACCCCATAATGTTAACATATATTAAAAATTATTTAAAAATCAAAGTTTTATTTTCTATTCTGTTTTAATTCTTTTACATTACCATTCTCTCAGCACTCTTCAAATACAGCTTAATGTAATAATACCACAGTGGGATCCAAATTTCAAATCATTTAGCTTTGTTGTTATCTATGTTTGATAGGCCCATTGCAGTTTTTTTCAAGAGTACATCTACATCTGAAGTTTACACAAAAAATCAAAAGCCATGCAAGTGGCTGGCATTTCAAAGCTGCTAGACATTAACTTTGATACTGCTGAGCTTTCTAAGAAGAACTGGCCAAGCTGTCTCCTACAGAATGGATAGTCACCTGTTTTTAATGAAAGCATTTAGGTGACACAAAAAACAGACTCTGGAAATAGCATCTCCAATTTAATTCTCCTTGGAGTACATTGAAGACTTGTTTCTCACAGTGGTAGTGAGGATCCCATGAGAATGATGCCACCTTGCTCTAGATGGGGCTCATCCTCACAGTCCTCCTCTTCCCATCCACGCTGATAAGGGGCTTTCAGCTGTGACAAAGAATCAAAGGAGCTAAAATGAAATTGTAGCTTAAGAAGTCTACTGTGAAAAGAGACTTTTCTATTTAATGTTTAAGCTTCTAATTCCAATTAATTTTACCACAATAGGATTGTAAATCTGGCTTGGTGGCTTTTTACGAGAACACCTACCTCTGCTGCTATTTGCAACGGTCCCTCATTTATTTCTCCACTTTGACTGGGACTGTCAGCTGATCCAATCCACTGGCATGGACATAGCGAATGAAGCCAAATTCTGCTTGTGGCTTTGCCATGTCTAAAAAGACTCTTAGAAGTCACATGAGTAAATATAAAGTGTTGATAGACCACAACGAATGGGAGGGTGACCTCACATTACATATTTCCGTGACACAGGAGGAGGCATAGTGCAGTGATTAACACCTTCACCAACACAAGGCTTGCAAAACCTGGCTTATAGCCTCTGCTGCCTGCCCAATTGAAGGAAAGGAAAAAAAAAAGAGACAGTATGTCTTATTGTTCATATCTGAGATTTCCTAAAAGAAAGAAAATAATCTTGAGCAGAACTGTGGTAGGCAACCACTCTAATAAGATGCTGTATTATTCACATATACAATTACTCAGTGAAATTAGGGCAAAATATTTTTTTTATGCATCTTCTATTATCATGATCTAAAACAGTCCAATTTCTGCTGTGAAGCAGGCTTGCTGATGGCTTCAGAGAAGGAATGTATAAGCTATTCAAAAAAAAGTGTCTTGTTTTTCAGTTACACTTCTTTTAACTCTGCAAGCTACCTCAGAAGATCAAATTAATGTGTTTCTGCATACTTTTTATCCTTGTTATGGTCACAGTTAGCCAGACATCAGAGAAGGAATTTGCATTTCCAGTACCCTAAGTTTATACTGCTTTAAGTCAGAGTAATTCCAGAGATTTTAGAAGAATGAGCTGCGATTCATAGCAATGTAACCCAGGGAAGACTCACTCATGGGGTGAAAAGGTTCTAGACATACAACAGTTTCAGAAGAAGGCTGCTTAGATGTACATAGACTGAAATTTAAGTAACCCCTGCAATCTGCATTGCTATTATAAATACTATTTGACCTACACTTTTCTGTATGATCTTATCGAGCCTGAATGCACAGAGTTAAATCAAAGGCTTTTAAAAGGAAACACTAGGAGATAAAATACTGACAAGAGATAATGTACTTTTGTATGGATCACTCGGGATCCTTGGGACACAAAGGGAAGCTTTTAAGTGGAAAATACAACAGGCTTTACTCTCACTAGGATATTGGACTTTATTCTTTCCAAACAGATCTTGACTCAAAGGGTATACTAAGGATTTAGAGAAGCCAGTTTAAGTAGGAAGAAATTAGGGCAGCTGACTGGATATGAAAAAGGAACAAATGAGTTATGATAAGCAGTGTGCATCTCCAATGTCAGAGAGGAAGAGAACTACATCGAATAACATCTACTAAAGCTTCCAAAAAGTTAAAATTGGCGTTTCCCTGCTTTTGCTTTTTTTTTTTTTCTGAAGTGAAGGGACAAAAGCCTCATGGAGTTGGTTTGTTCAGTTTGGGCATTTGACGGATTGCAAAAAATTTAATTCTGACACTGGTGAATTTCAAGATTGCTTCATGTTCCTGATGCTGTGTAATACCACAGAACACTAAAGGCAGTATTAATTTCTGTATGACTTAACTTTCAATATTTGAAATAACATCCAAATTTTTTGCCAAATTTAGTAAAAATTTTTTTATTATTTTTCCCTATCAAGTGCAGCTAAATCTGGGTTGTCCAATATATCTAAGCCTGTAGTGGATGTTTTCCAGTCTCTGGGATAAACCAGTCTTAAGATATTTGTCAGAATTTCTCTTTTACATGTATTTTGTTACATTATCATTCTTTCTGTCAATACTGAATTTCCCGGCTTTAGAGCATTTCCTCAATTACTGCTATTTTCATTATTTTATGATTTGAAGTTGACACTTCATTTCTTTGATTCGTGTCCTATGGTGTCAATATTTCTTATTTTGTCACATTGAAGGTCTGTTAATGTTTTACGTTCTCTCTAAAGATATAAAATTCTTAAATATTTTATTTTATAATATTTCTTAATATTGTATTTTATTTTATTTATTTTATTCAGTTTGTAAAATAATGTGTTGATGAACCACAATGATAAAGTACTAATTATGTTGTCAAAAATTAGCACATGAAAACAGTCAACTGCCTATTGGGCAGTTACCTCAGAAATCAAGGTAACTGATGATGAATTTCAAGCTGGTATAGCAGGGGTGTTTTCAAATTAGGTCATTTTATAATTAAGGGCTTGAAGACTCTAGTCTGAGTTCAGTGTTTGTTGCTGTGCTAGATGCTGTTCAGATGACACTAAAAGAACAGCTAAAATTTATAGGGTTCCAGTCGTAGCCTGTTGTGAAACATGGGAGTGGGATAAAAATTTTTGGAGGGGAGATAGGACATCATGCAATTGTCAATGAATCCATGGATGATATAATAGCCATTAAATTACTGCAGATTACAGGCTGAAACTTGGATTAAAGTAAATTAAGATTTAAACCAGTTTAAACACTTGTCTCTGACTGTGCTTCCTTGACAAGCTCAACAAAGGTAGGGTGGAGCATCAAGTTCAGACACCCAATGGATGTGCTCAAGGCAGTCAGTTGAAGCTGCTTCCTTCAGCAGAGGCCTCTTCCACTCCTCTCCAGCCCACTACACACCACCCCACTCACCATAGGAGCAACAATACCTGAGATACCAAAGTAAGTTGCCACAACAACTTTTCCCTTTCAGAGGAAAGGCAGAGTGAAGGTGCAGCACTCAATGCAATTCTCAAAAGTTATTGCAGGCATGCAGTCCACTTTTTTTCTAGGCAGCTTTCTTTTGCCTGTATGAAAATGCAGGATTAGGGGCAGGTCCCGTACTGGCAATAGAGCACAGTGTGTTTTGCAGCTGATCTCTGCAGCAAGCTAATAGGCCTGGAAACAGCTATTTTTTTCCCAAACATTTTAGTAAAAACCTTTTCTCAAAACTGCAAACCTGTGCAATATAATTGTCTCAGTCATGCTATTATTTTTTTTCAAAATAATCAAGAATAATCAAGTCATGATACTGTATCTAAGCATCATTTTAGTGGTTAAAATGTGAATATTATTATGGTTTTTTTATAGTTGCATGAATCTATGACTCCCAACTCAATCATTAGGATTTTCTTCATTTTTAAAGGTATGAGTGACACTACTTGAATAGAGAAAGATTATTGGCTTTTGCTTTTTTATTAAACTATTGTATTCATATCTTGCAAAAGGTATTAAAAAGGAGGCAAAAGACTCCCTTGAAGTAGCTTGCTATTTTTGCCAAAGCAGATCACACTTTTTCAAGCTTCCATAGGCTCAGAAAAGCATATTTAGAATTAAAGCAAGAATAAATTCTTTCTAAACTAGTTTCTAATCATAGAAAATATTAGAATAGAAAATATTAGTATCTCGTCACATACTACTTTCCTTTCCTATGAACCAAATAATTTTTGCAATTATATGTGAACTTTTCCATCCACTATGGCACTGGTCCTTTCACGGAATTTCTACTTCTCCTAATCTTGCTACTTTTCCGTTTTTTCCTTAAAAATGTTGTCTCATAGCCTTTTTTGAAAATCACTTTCTCCTGGATTTTTTGCATTGTTTTACATCACTCTAGTGGAAACAGTGTGTGTATACATATGTATACAGGGAAGAGAACAATGTATGGAATGATGGGATGTTCATTTCTCCTAGTTTCTTTGCACTATTTTACTAGAGTTACACTACAAGGAGCCAGAGGGTATGACTATGAGCTTGTCCTCATACAAAGAAAAATTGCACTCTGACTACCAGTAAATTGCTCTGAATCTGAATGTCACCTGTCTTTTTCTGCATAGTGCGCTGTTTCCTACTGCTTCAAAAAATTGCATTTTCAAGCTGCTGGCTATGAAGTTAAATAAGTGAAGTTTTTATTCTACTGTCCTTTTACAGCTTGTATATACAGTTGTGACAATTGCACTCAATGAGACTTTATTAGCATGACAAGATATACAGAAGTGCTGCTGAAGTGTGAAAGGGATGGACTGCTCAGGAACCTCTTACAGGGAAATAGCATCTCTGCACATAGTGTCTGAGGCTTTAGCTTCCAAGTCTGTCTACCATAAGGAACCACTGCTGTTCCTGTGGCAAGTTTTGGAAAATGAAAAGCAAACCTCCTAAGTGTATACTAGATGTGCAGTCTATAAGGAGGCTTGCTTAGAAGGATGATGCATCCAGCTCTAAAACAAACACTGAGACAGTATGTCATATGGCATATCATGTGCAGAATTTCTGAGGCAAAACAGTACAGATGGATAAGGAGTGGTTATAGTGGAAAAGTTTGGGTAAAATAAGACTGAAAAAACTCTGGACAGAAGTTTTGAAAAAAGGTATAACTGTTGTCCATTTTTAGGTCAGAGTTATATCAATTTACACAAATATTTTTATGCCCTTTTAGATATATTTAAACTTTGGGTATCTAGACAGTCATAGAGGGATATGGTAAATTTGAACATTTTTATGTCACATATAATATAAAACTTCTTTTTTTTCTCTTTTATTTTTTTCAAAGGGAATGGATTTTCCCTCTGGTTTTAGTGAAACTTCCATTCTTGGATATATAACTGCTATAGACACTATCTGCAATTCGTATGGAGGTTCTCAAGCTCAGTTACAGATTGCACCAGTAAACACAAGAACAAAATTGGGTCCTCTGCTTCTCTGCTCTAAAACTGAAAGAAAACATGAATGCATCATTTTTTCTAAATTATAGACAATATATTCAAGGTGTAACATCTGTTAATATATACAAAATCTGGTAATTTAAGTTTAAATATTTTTTCATATGTATATTTTTGTTAATGATCTTTCCAAATGCTTAATTCAAAAAGTAAAAGAGGGCACTTTATATTTTCTTTCAGTCTGCTGCTTCAGTTTTTCAGGTTTTATTCCTTTAAAAGGAAAAAAATCCTTCTAACATTTGAAGTTGAACTTTCTGAGTCTGCTGCTCTCTTTTTTTGTTGTGCATTTCAGTTGAGTGGTTTGTCCTGAATGTGACAGCTCTGTAACATAGTACTGAAATATTACAGCAGTAATTCTGCACCATTATGCCTAATGTTACAGCAACATCCTGCAGATTTGCACTCTGAATACCAGAGGAATTCAGGTTTATTTACTTTAATGACTAGGTGATGAGTCTGACCCACACAGACCAAAGTGGACTGGTAAGAGAGAGGCTTTTATGAGCCAAAACTAACAAAAGGCTCCGGTTTCGGAAGAGGGTTGTATTCACTTCAGTGCAGTAAGAGAGGGCATAACTATTGGGAAGAGAAGAAAGGATGCTTCCCAGCAATGTTTAAAATAATGTAGACCAAACACTGCTGCTTTGACTGTCCACTGTTTGGCAGCCCTTTGGACTTTGTATGAAATAATTCCCCTTCTTTATTGAAGCAGTTCGAACTTCATACTGTTCACACCAGTTTTATGGAATTGGATCATTGTTTGGAGACTTAGATAGGCCCAAATTATCTCTCTGCATGTTAGCATACTTTTCACTCCTAAATGAAGAACCTCCTAGTGGAACAGCTATATGGTAATAAAACAGACATATTGATGGCTCCAGAGACTGATTACCTTCTATTAATGGATAAGAAAAGAATGTAATATTAAATGAGCTATCAGAGCTCTTTCAAGGTGAATGTATCCTTTTGGGTAGCATGAAAAAGAGCCTGAGAACAGAATATTTCAGACCAAAAGGTTATTTTTCCTCCCATTTGTTCACTTAGCTCTTGTTAACCATATTGTCTTACCCATAGCTGCATGGGACCACAACTTGACTTTCAGCTATTTGATGTTCCTCCAATGAAGTCAAATATCACTGAATCTGATGACTCTGGAGAAGTAAAGGGACTGTGAAATTTTGTTATTTGCTCTCATCATTTTGTCTTGATATTTCCAGTCGAAGTGGAAAGGAGGAAAATGTATAATAAACCTTGCTCTCATTTGACACCTGACTTTGCAGCTTAAGTGGTTGAAGATATGTTATAATAAAGATAGCATACTGCAAAGAACTTGCATGTGATAAACAGCTCCAGAAGTGACAACAAACATGGCTTTCTTTAAAGTCCCTATAGCATTCCATGCAGTCTGTGCATTCAGTGGTAGAGTGAATATTAAAGTCATTATTTTAGTTTGTGTTCCAAACTTACTGGGGGCTGGGGAAAAGTTACAATGAGGTGTATATGGGGGCTTTACCAGTCATACTTTTTTCATGGCAGATTTTACATGGAAAGTTCCCAGCTCAAATTCAGAAGACTGCCACTTTTTCCTCTTTCTAACCTTTTATTTTTGTGTGTGTGCATCATATATTCCAGGGAATAAAGAACAACTCAGGGGCATGTTAAGATGCAATTATCCAAGAATCATTATGTTCAAATAAAATGAGAAACAAACAAAACAATTAGGGACTTTTAAAACATTTGTAAATACAAAGCGATCTATAGGAACAATAAGAAAGGCATGTGGATGGACAAAGTTAAGAAAATACTCTTCTTGCATGCATATGAGCTTGGTTTTATATTTCCTAATATTAATATGGAATAGGCTGAATGTAATAATTTATAAAGAAGATTGGTATTACATTTTCTTGATGATTTTGGAGGTATTTTCCAACCTTAATGATTCTATGAGTCCTGTGTCTACTTGGCAGAAAGTTGTAAGTAGGTTGCACAATAACAGTTTCCTCTTCTTCTGTACTATTGTTCACCATCTTTTCATTAATTTTCTGAATGTTTTTACTCTAATTTTTAAATAAGCTAAATAGGAACACCTTTCTTTTCTTCTGAGTTCTTATTTTGGCCTCATTTATAGTGTCCAAGAAGCTTTAGGTAAATTAATTATCAATATATCAAAGCATAAAATACAGCTTAACAGAAATTCCAAAAAGTGCAGGCCAGTGATATTTTATATGATCTATTTGGAAATTAAAATTCTATTGCAGTCCCAATTCTCAGGATGAAAGTTGTAGTAAGAACAGGAAATGTCATAAAATCTATTCTGCATGTTACAGATTGTCATGGAAATAGAAATTTGTGAAAACTTAATTTTTGTTCCTCTCTCAAGATAGCAATCTCATAGCCATTTCTGGATGAAATTAAATAAAGGAGCTCCTTAGCTTTCATTTGCAGCACTGATCTGCAACCATCTCTTTTTTTCAAGTATTTTTAGGATAGGCACATATATTATTTATGGAAAATCCACAAGGAACATTTTTATAGTACCAGAATAGAAATAATACCGTAACAATAAAATCAAAGATTGATGCAATTGTGAGTACAAGTAATAGCTGCCTTGCGTGGCTGTTATCTCCTCCAGGGAATTCTTTAGAATGGCTTTCATTTTATAAAATGTGTTTGTTTCAGTGCAACCATATACGAGCAGGGAACTGTACTTGTGTTTCTGGGGTGGTTTTTATTTTTTTTTTAACTTTTTTTTGGCCCCAAGAAAGAAAATAAACTAATATAAAATTGGTGTGACTGGTTTCACGAACTTTGAGACTGCTCTGAACTTTAAAGAAATCAGAAGTCACACAGAAGCCATTGGTATATGTATGTAATTTAAATGTATTTTGCCTGTCTAACCTGTTTTTAAACAAGCAGATGCCAGTAGCTCTGATGCTGTTCATGGAGTTTAATAATTTTCATGTAGAACAGCCAGGAAATACACCAGTGTAATGCGTTGTCTGCTGGCCAGTGCTATTCAGCCACTTTGTTCTGGAAGCATCAGATCTGAGATGAAGCCAAAGCAATTTACATCAAATGAGCATCCTGCCCAAAGACACACAATGGCAAAAAGTTTGTCCTCAAGATGGGGAAGATTTTAGTTTATACAAGTTGCAAATATGGGTATGCGTATGTATATATGTATACATCTTTAATATAATATGTTGTGCAATATATATAATTCTGTGTATCTTTCTATATATGGACTAATACGATGCATCTATTTGTAAGTGGTGAAAGCATGAGACTGGAAGAAATGCCAGAACACTCTTTTGTTTTCCTGAGCATGATTTGACCTGAGTTCAATAAGGACATTTTGTTATGGTTTAATATCCATGAGGAAATTATTTATATATTTGTCAGCAGAAGTATAAATGTGGCAAAAAGGTGATAAAAATTTAAACCAGAATTCCAAAACCAAAAAAAAATCTGGGACAATACCATATTTTTGTCATTTTTCCATCCCGTTGTAAGCCTTTATTTCAGTGCTACAAAAATCAACCAAAACCTAAAAAGCATGTACTTTTTCCTAACTCAGTATTCTCAAAAGGGAAAAAAAAAAGTAAAAACCGCTGGTATTTGTTGCATTATATTAGCAGATGTAAAAAAATATTATTTTAGAATGGCAGGAGGGAGAGCAGAAGTGATGACCTGAGTGATGCTCAGATGAGACTGGGAAATAGAATGGCTTATGGTGACACTGATTTCTCAGGTTGATGGTGATAGAGAAAGACACATCCATAATGGCAAGGAAAAAAAGAAAATAAGTTCTCATACTGCCGTGGTAGGTATTGACATTTAGCTACTGAGAAATTTAGAAAGAATAGCGCTGCATGGACATCCAGGTTTCTCTGAGCTGCCAAGTAATACTTGATGCTTTGTACCCCATTCTGACACTGCTGTAAGGCTTCCAAGGAACCGCTGTAAATATTTCACATTTGTGCTGTTCATTACTTTCATTACTTCAGCTCATATTTCTGTGAGATAAAAGAGGTGATAGTATATGACATTGCTCTACCTCTGATTTATATTGCCAATAGGTCCTGCATTTTTTGTTTGTTTGAATTTCATCACTCTGTATAAAAAGAAACAAAGGCTTACAGCCTCCCTTGGCAAGTGACTTACTTTACTTTTCTCAGCTAAAATGTATTCCTGCTGTGTAGTCATTTTCTGAGCTTCAGTCTTTCACACCAGTATTGAAATACCTTTGCCCTTTTTCAAGAATAGTCTTAATAACTTAACCATCATTTTTTTATTACTGAATTGCATGAAGCAGTAAACAGCACGTTAATTAAAATCTTCAGGCCCTTATTTAATGTGAGACATTACAAATGACAAGGAGGCCAAAGAGATAAATCAAAAAGGGTCAGAGGCAGGAAGTTCACTCTGAAAAAGATGACTTCACATATTACAGGGGGAAAAAAGGAATCGCAATATAGGCTTCTTATTGAGAAGGAGCTATTAGGGAGGACTTAATCCCTGACTTTAAAGAAGAGGGGAGATGAAGATGTAATGTAGTACAGTGAGGAAAAAAAGAAAAATAGTAAAGAAATCAAACTGCATAATATCTAAAGTGGGAAGGTAAACATTTCTTTGCAAGTAAAACTGCACTCAGCTCTGATAAGAATTTGGAATATGAGCAACAAAAATAATTAAGGCAATGAGAAGGCCACCTTATGAGAAAAATATTAAAAAAGATAAATAAGTCAGTCAAATGACATCTGGAGGACTCATTCACCTTCTATAAGAATTTAAAAGTTGTATAGAGCAGGCCAAAATGGTTTTTTCCATCAGTCACCAGGGCGCATTACACAAAACAGAGGAATGCATTAAATTACAATAGTGCCAAAAGAAATATTGGAATTTATTTATTTAAAGGCCCAAGAAAATTGTTTTGTCAGGATAAATCTACGAGAACAATGTAGTACAGGTAGAAAGAAATCTCAGAAAATAACAATGCAAATTAGCAGCAAAACAGGAGAAAGTATCAGACACCCAATGAAAATAAACATATGTCAACTGCAAGGTAAATTAGAAGATCATGAGCATAAAGAGAACACAGGTACATCAGCAGCAGAGTAATGCAGACAAGCAGTAAGAAACAACAGAAATAAATAAATACATAAAATTCAATCACAGGAACCCCTGGAAACAAAGAAACGCAATCCCGCTTAGTAGCTGCTTGTCAGCAGGCATCGTGTCACTGCTCCTCCTTACCCTTTAATCAATGTAAACCTACCGACCCACCTACAATCAGGAGAGACCCCACTTACAAAGGAGGATAAATGCATGTGACTACAGCTACTTTCTTGCCTAGAATGCAATATTGGCAGCAGCATCTCTTTATTTTTTATGTTGCCCTCCCGCAGGCTCTACAAGATGCTAAACCAATGGCACCAAAGGGCACTGCTGCAGGATCATGCTTATTACATGAAACACAGCGGAATAAAAAAGCTCCTCAAATTAGGAAGGAAATTTCCCAAAAATCTTCTTTTTTTGGGGGGGGGGGGGAGATTAATTGTCTGCTAAATTAATGTAACCTCTTTCCACTTGATATGTCACTCACAGAGCAATTTTAATGAGAATACCTAATCTGTTCATGGAGTCTGAACAGCAACCTCTTCTGTTACTGAACACTTCCAGTAGGGTAGAGTGATTGATATTTGTAGGCATTCATCATCTAGAGTATTCTGAGAACCAAGCTGTCATGATGCCCTGGATTATTAACACTATGTCCTTTCTCAGGAGCCAATCACAATCCACACATTTTGGCATTCCATATAGCCAGTGTCAGCATAAAAGAAAAATGTGTCTATGAAAGTTTTTTTCTGTTTTTTACTAATTTATGACTCAGAGTTGACAACTACCACACAAGTAACTGGAAACTGACATTTCCCCAAACAATTTTTAAATGAATTTACATTTTTAGTTACCATATTCTATCAAGCATATTCAAGAGAAGCTATTTTCTGACTGAGTCCTGTGACATTTGACATGTCATCAATATGAGTCAGACAGTCTTACGGTGTCAGAGACATGTCTCCTTTGCTTTTAAATGGAGACATGCCCATTTACAGCATTTAATGATGTAGTTCAATGTGCATTAAGTTCATCCCCTAGAACTGTCAGAGCTGAAGCTCTCTGATTTGTGCAGCTATTGCTGTGAATCTTCCCTTCTAATTTCTCACCCAGAAGAAGCTGGTCTGGAAGCAATAACAATGACAAAATGCAGTAAAAGTGGCTGAGCTTGTAATTTTCTTTCCATGCCAGAAATTGTATGTGAAAAAAGGTCTCTGAACAAAAGGCCAAGACTGCTCGAAGTTTTTGTCTTTAAAAGGTAATTATATAGTGATTATAGCTTATAAAGTAAAAGCTGTTCTAGGGAAAGAATTTTATGCTCTCACTGTTCTATCCCATCCTCACTAGAGGATGTCTAAAGAGATTGTACAACTAACATTACCAAAGTATTTTTAGAAAATTTATAAAATAACAGTGGGGATAATTAACACTGGGTTCACTGAAATCTCATTAGACTCACACATCTATGCAATATCTTCTTTGAGTAAGGCTGAAGTCAAGTTCTGACTTATGAGTTTAAGGTGGTATAAACAAGCGCTGTATTTATTGGTACTAACCCTTCAGGGCACTGAAAACTGGAAAAGATTGTCAAGCATTTTTTTACACTGAACAGAATACTTTGGTGGAAAAATGGCTGATGAACTTCAATTTTATAAAATATAAAAGCCTGACCATTTAGAAAAAGAATTCTAACCTAGCATATACTGTAAGGGGATCTGACAAAGTTGTTAATATTCAACAAAAAAGTTTGGGATTTATAACAAACAGTTTCATGAAAGCCTTGCCTGAATGGGTAATTGCAGTCAAAGAAGCATACTGAATGTTAGGAATTCCGACAGAACAGCAAAAGATAGACTAGAAAGCATAAGTCTTCATTCATCTTCAGTGTTAAGAGTGGGTCCCATCTCCCTAATTCAAGGAGGATACAGAGAAACAAAAAGCGTTTAGAGAAGCATATCAAAGGTAAATCCGTGTTGCAGATTGGCTTTTGTACAAGAAGAGACTGCTGAACTAGGATCTTTTAATTTGAAGGACCAACAGGTAAAAAGGAGCATGGTAGGGATCTACACAACTGTCATGGTTTAACCCCAGCCAGCCATCAAGCCCCACGCAGCCACTCACTCACTCGCCCACCAGCAGATCAGGGAGAGAATTGGAAGGGTAAAATTAGAGAATTCGGGGGTCAAGATAAAGACAGCTTCATAGGGAAAACAAAAGCTGTGCACAGAAACGAAGCAAAACAAGGAATTCACTGCATCTCATGGGCAGGCAGGTGCTCAGCCAGCTCCAGGAGAGCCTGGTGCCGTCACACGTAACAGTCACTTGGGAAGACAAATACCATCACTCCAAACTTCCTCCCCTTCCTTCTTCTTTACTTTATATAATGAGCATGATGTCATATGCTCTGGAATATGCCTTTGGTCATTTTGGGTCACCTGTCCTGACTGTGTCTCCTCCCAGCCTCCTATGCCGCTTCAACTTCCTTGCCGGTGTGGCAGTGCAAAAAGCAGAAAAGGCCTTGGGTCTCTATAAGCCCTGCTCATCAATAACAAAAACATCTCTGCATTAACCATCCTGTGCTCAGCACAAATCCAAAACATAGCCTTATACCAGCTACTATGAAGAAAATTAACTCTAGCCCAGCTGAAACCAGCACAACAACCATGAGAATGCATGGAAAAACAACTGTTTATTATCCAGGAAGCTTCAGAAGAAATCATCACTACTTGAGTAGTTTAAAATAAAATTGGTGTCATGAATTCACCCAACACTCCAACTATGAAATTCAGTGAATACCAAGAGTTTACAGCCATCTAGGAAGCAATTAAGAGACACTTACCGTATGAGCACCCACTACAGGCAGTGAAATGCAAGGTTCTCTTTCTGCTATGGAAGAGTATGATTGCTGTGTTCCCTTTTACAGGCATAACACTGGGTTAATTGAACCTCTGATGTGACCCAGTCGGAACACCCCTACCCCATCCATCCAATGACAGGAACATTATCCCACAAGGTTCACTAGCTTGCGTCACAGCACTCAGCACTTACCAAGGACATTTGAGTTTTCACGTGGAGCAGCACTATGGACATGAAAAAGTCCCCTAACTGGTTTGATTCACATCCCATGGACTTTTTAAGCACATGAGCTGCATTCCTTTCTGTTTAAACTAACTGGGAGCCATGCTCCAGGAGCTCATGTAGCATCCTGCAGCTGCTGAGGAGTGTCTGGTGCAAGAGACTGGCCAAGAGCCTGTCTTCAGTAATGATCCCAAACCAAACCTGCAGGTCTTGGGTCCTTAGTGCCACTGTAGCATTTTACAAATGTGCCATGCTACCTGCTGATGAAAACAGAAGATTGATATTGGACAGCCTGGAGTCTGCAGATGCTCTATCATGTTCCTGTGTTTTTCAGAAGTATTTCTCACCATTTTGACTA
The DNA here is from genome assembly GCA_013397115.1 of Edolisoma coerulescens. NCBI lineage: Eukaryota > Metazoa > Chordata > Aves > Passeriformes > Campephagidae > Edolisoma > Edolisoma coerulescens. The sequence goes on along the minus strand of VWZW01000755.1, from coordinate 217,064 downwards.
TGTTAACTGTCCCAGGGATGCTCAAGTGGGATGTGTAATATCCCATGTCTTGAAGAATAGTGGGAAGATGAAGAGAGCATGTTTTCAATACATTTGGAAAGCTATATTTTCCCTTTGTTATTTCATCTTCTTTCTTTTGTTCAATCATCCACTGTGTAATGGTAGCAAAAGAACAGGTGAGGTAGTTAGTGATATGACCTTATAGACTCCATGTTTATGGATGATTTCAAATGTCTGCAACAACTTTTACAGAACAAGAATCAGAATTCTTTACTGTTGGATATAAAAGAACACCAAAAGACCAAACCTAAACAGAATATTTGCCTTGTTGCTACTTTTTCTTGGATGTACTGAATCTCACAGAGCTAGGCAGAACTTTCTTCTCAGCAAAACAATTGTATTAAAGAAAAAAGAATATTCTTTTTTTTGAAGGCTGTTTCATTGTGTGCTTCAGATGTACAATTAATGATAAAAAAAGACTATTCAACTTCTTCCTATACCGACAACTTTAGATCTTATTTTAATTGAATCAGCTTGTCTGAGCTTTGAAAGTGTTGTCAAAAGAAAATCACAGCCACCAAGATTCAAAACACCTTTAGAGTGTTATCAACAGTGGCAAATAATATGAGCTTGGAAGAAAAATGAAATGAAAACTGACCTTTTCTCTGGAGATATCATATATATTTGCAGTATAAAGTGACAAAGTATTTTTCCTTAATGTTATTGTCATTTTTTGGCATCAGTGTTAGGAACTCAATATGACTTCAGCTAGCCTCTTTGGGCTGAAGGTGAAACATCATAAAGCCTCATAATGACAGTTCACACAAGGGATCTGCTTGCATATCTCTCCTCACTGCCCCTAACTACCTGAGTGAAAATGTTTATTCACATCATGTCTTTGAGACAGACACTCAAAGACAAGAGACTTATGGAACAAAACAGATGAAAAGAGAAAGGCCTATGTTTTAAACCTAAAGACAAACCCATAAGGATGTGAAGGAAATTTGAGTGTTCCAAGCAGAGTGCAAAGTAAATTCTAATGTATTCGTGTACATTTGCATTTCGCATTTAAACTAAAGTTTATTTTGGGGGGAAAAAAAAAAAAAGGTGAAGATTAATCAATTCACTGACAAGACTATACATTTATTTTACTTTGTGATAAAGTGTCTGGTTAGATTTAACCCCTTATTTCTCTCTGGTTGGTATTCAAGTGGAGGTAACATGCTGCACTTTTTAATAAAAGCATGCGAAATTCAAGGGTTCTCATGATATAAATTAAATTTGGAAAAAAGAGATTTACAAAAAATCAGATGAGTTGGAGTAATTTTAGGCAGTACAGGGAATTAGTACATCACTCAATTGGAGTAGGTATAGAAGCACAGTTTCAAACCCACCTCAAATCCAAGACGAAAATAAGCAAAATGCTGTAGTCTCATTCTACTCTCCCACCAAGAAGTTAATTAAAAATTGTATGTTTCTGCTCTCCGCTCATCAGGTGTTGCACACAGAGTTGCATGCTTCCAACAGCTAAAATGCACAGCCTGTCTGTGAGCTAAAGGCTGGCTCATGCTCAGCAAAGCAGACCTCTGCAGCTACTTAAGCTATTACCACTGCTCTGCTGCCTGCCTCGTGTGCTTCCTGGAGGTTAAACCCTGATAGCAGATCTGCCAAAAGGGAGTCTACGAGCATCTTTCATCTGCTTCATTCTAGCATAACAGCACAAACTACCCTTGCTGGCAGCTGAAGTGATTACACTAGACAGTGACTGGAGTGCTTCAAGTATGCTTTTCTTCTCCTCTTTTACATGCGCCGTAAGTTACTGTCTTAAATTACCATAAGATGATTCACCACAGTGTGTCTGTATGCTAGAGCTGGTTCTATTTTTCTACATTTAGAGGAAAAAAATGCCATAAAATTCAAACCAGTCTGCAGGCACTAGTTTTGAAAAAGATAAAATGGAAAGCCTATAACTTACCAGTCAGATTTGCTTTATTTTCTTCAAGTTCACCACTGCTGCTTTTTAACAGTGCAGTCTCCTAGTATCAACACTGAGGGCTTCAAGCAAGTGGACTGGGGCTGAAGTTGGGAAAACCTGATGCTCTGTTTTCCTTGAAGAATTTTGGAGTCCTGAGGAAAAGTAAAATGCAAAAAAATCCCCATTTCTCTGAACATCTCCAGTAAGACTGAAACATAAAATTAGCTAGACTCAGTAAAGAGTAATGTACTTTAAAAGTTGTCTCACTGTGAGCAGATAACAACAGCACCTCAGTCTTCTGCCTGAATTTTTTATTTAACTCCTGTATCCCGATCCCAAGAATAAAAGTAGAGAAAAATAACCCAAATATCCTGATAACTAACCAGCTTGAGTTTTGCTCCACTAAAATAAAAAATTTTTGCAGTAGATATCTTCTAAAAATTATACACTATTACAAGAAGAGAGAAAAGAAAGGAGAGGAGAGGAGAAAAGAAGAAAAGGAAAAAGAAAAGAAAAGAAAAGAAAAGGAAAAAGAAAAGAAAAGAAAAGAAAAGAAAAGAAAAGAAAAGAAAAGAAAAAAGAAGAAAAAAGAATACTGAGTCTGTTAGCCTGACTGTGCCATCTGATCCCAAGTGAGTGGCTGCAAACTTAACCTGGGGTTCAGGTTATCTATCTATTCTAAGTTAGAGATAGTAAAGAACAATATTCTGAAATTCAGTACTTTGAAAACAGGAAAGAGCTATACTATACACACACAAGCTGTTCAGCAAGGAAGCCATGCAATCCAGTGGTCCTATCCCTGCAGCTCCTAAAACTCAAACAGGGGAGACACAAAAAGCTATTTATATTTCAGAAAATCTTCTCAAAACCTTTGGGCCCTTGCTATACATTCATGTCCTGTCTTGTACCTCTGGTCTGCAAGACTAATGTAGGTGGTGTGAAAGATTATAAATTATCTCATGAACTAAAGATAGAACCTGGCTCACAGTTAGCTTCAACCTAAGAAGCAACTACTCACAGTCCTCAGCACTTCAGAGTATCCCACTTTCACCTGGTTACATGAGAAACACTGATTTGAGTAGTGATGGCCACAGTTTATCCTTTGTGAAGTTCTTTCTAGGTTCAACAAGTTGGTTTTGTGGGTAAGCACTAAACTGTAGCTTATAGCAACCCAAACATTTTAAAGAAGCATGTAATCAAGCTATTAAATAAAACTGCAGTTTTACTTTTGAAAGCAAATCATCGAAATGGTTATTGGTACAAAATATTCTTTAAGCACTAACATTTTAAAACTCAAATGTTTCCAGTTCTTTTTGATTAATGAAGTGTATTTATGCTTTTGCCATTTTTGGGAAAGATTGCCAGGCAATATCATAGAGCAAATTTATTTATTATTTATATCTAGAAACTGTGATACATTGAAGTTTCTTAATAGATGTCTTTTTATCTCCCAGAAGACAGTTGGAAAGGTAATTATGACATGCAAATTGTGATTCTAATTAAAAATAATATACTGATGTACAGTATCTAGTATTGCAACCTATGCTTGGTAATTCTTCAGGTAGACTGAATTCTGACAGAGAATACTCTCTGATTTATATGATTTAGGCCAATTTCTCCCAAGTATAGGTTTTATGTTCCACCTTTCACATCTATGTAGTTTTTCTTCTTCAGACCCACAGTTTCAAAATTTTCTTAGTTCACATATTTAACATATTTAACAAGTTTTCATTAAGAAGGAATCTCTGTCTTGGGCTGTTCTTTAAGCCTTTGTCTTTGATGAAATGGTTGTCACAGCCTTTATAGTCTCTCTAATTAATGTAAAAACCCCAAATCAAAACACAAGTCAGTCAGATTAAAACACTTGCAGTACGTTTTAATTATAGTCTTTGTGGGGCTTTTCCTCATGTCTATTTTCAATCCTTCTTTTATGAAAGATTAAGAAACAAGGACACAAGGCACAGCCAGAGAGAGAAAAGGACACCTGACTCAATAAACTGTTCCCTTTAAGTTTATCTCACACCCATTTTCTTCCTTGGTGACTATATCCTTTGATTCCCTTCCTGATCAGACACGCAGGGCTCTCTCTTAAACTCATTTGAGCTATTTGCTTTGATGGCTTTACTTGGCAACTGCAATAAGTGAAATTCTCTGCTTGAACTCTTTGTGTGCTGTCTCTCTCTCTGCATTTAAATTGTGGTGTCTAACGTATGAATCATTCATACTGGGAATATTTTGTCCTACCTTTGCTATCATTCTCTTCTCATAATTCTAGATGTCATTTAGGTCATCTCAAGAGTTTCCAATTTCTCTTCATTTAAAAAAAATATTAAATTTGTCTAAAAAATTATTTAATTCCAATTGCTTATAACAAGTGCCCTAGGCTTAGGGAAACATCTTAACCTAAATCTCAAAACAATTGGTTAGAAAGACTTAACTAATTCTGCTTACTGAACATATAATTATCTTTCAGCTTGGTATGGGAATCAGATATTTGACTTCTAAGCACATAGCATCTTGTTATCTATGCAGATATTTTGTAGATGTTTAGTCCAAAATACTTATCAGCCCATTATTTTCAAACTTTCTGATCCTTTTGCCCCATCTGCCTATACAGGTAAGCAGTTGTTAAACTGAACCTTCATACTGAGTTGCATCATCTATGGTAGTGCAGAGGAGAAGATCAGATTAAAAAAAGAAACAACAGGAAAAAACTCAACCAAACAAAACCCAAATAAAATCCACCAAAAATTCTGAGGCACTTTAAAAATAATTCTTATGGGTTAAAAATTAAAGTTCAAATCAAATCTGAGTTCTAAGGTCTCAGGTCCTCTAGCCTTTAAATTATTTTATCATCTAGAAGTTTTGCCTCAGTTATGCAATGCAGGTATAGAAAGTGTTTAAACCTAAAAGGCTGTGTGTATTGAATACGATATCAGTGCATTCTGCAGCAAGTCTCAGCCTCCAAGCTGTAGTTGCCTGGACCAGAGCTCCCTTACAAGTACATCCCCTGCCTGCATGCCTGGGCTTTCTTCCAAGGGAGAGCAAAGTGAAGGTCTCATCATCCCAATGCAGCACCACGCTGCAGCTGCAAGGAGCACTGTGGTTTCACTACTGTGTGTGTGCACAGAAACCCAAAAAGCATTGCTTTTTTATCCAGTAAGTTATACAGACACAGCTCAGTTCTCATTAAGAGAGGTCAGACACAAGGGAAAGATAGACTTAGGTTTCATAGAGGGGAAAAACAAATTTCTGCTCGTTTTACCAAAACTGTAGTTTATAAATTAACTAGAGAGCAAACAGCAGTCTAACCCTCAGGATCTTCACTGACTTCTGGCAGAGGTCTTTGTTGTGGTCCTGGTTTCCAGGACAGTACTAATGGTTTATCCAAGGTATTTTTCAAGTAAAATGGATATGTTACAAGACAGCTAGGGAAGGAATTGTATTGGTTTATCTCATGCTCTAGCAGAACACTGCAGGAACTAAGCTATTAAGTAGAAAAACAGCAGTCATATTGTATGAGACAGAAATTATTCTTATTCTGCTCAACTAAAGAAAGCTCATGCTGCTACCTGCTTTCACTTCAGGATTTCTGGACTGAGGATCCCAAGTGGATTTCCTAACAACTGCAGGGAACTCTCACGGGGTTGGATTATTAGACTGATCACATCCCTGTTGTTTCCCTGTAGGTCATCTCTTTCTCATGACCTACTTGTGCCTAAGCTTAAGCAAGGAAGCAGAATAGTCATCCCTTGTATTCTACGTATTAGATGGAAAGAAATAGCTCCTGTGGAAGATTCGTATTTTCAAACACAGACTAAAAACCATTTATTCTGCAGGTTCCTTAACTTCAAATGAGGTTCAGAACCTACAAATCCCTGCATCTACATGTCTTGCTCACATTTGCATATATAACCAAAAAAAGGCTGCAACCCCTAACTCCTGAGAGCCAGGAGGTAATTTGGATCTGCCCCTCAGAGGTTCAGGTGTGGACTCCAGCATACCACTGTTTTACAGAATCAAATGAAACACCATACCCCAAAAGCAAAATTTGTAGAACATTTTGAAACCAATTAGAGTGACCTTCATTAAACACATTAGGCTGAAATATTTGCTTCAATTTGACTTTTTGTGTTTGCCTTCTCCTACAACCATGATTTTAATTTGCCTCTATTTTGTTGCTTCAGATAATTTTACAGTGTTCTGTATATTACTTAAATAGTAACCTTGGCATTGTTATTCTACTACACTGACCTCCAACACAATTATCTCAATTTTAGACTGACAATAACAGGAAAAATATGCAAATATCCTTTAATCTCTTTACTCACTGCTGAGGTTTGTTTTGTCCTTTTGTTTTGGGGTTTTTTTTCTTTTGCTTTGTTCTCATGATCAGCTTTCTGATCACTAAACATGATTTTAATCAAGATTTCTATGGGATATTTAATATTACTTAATAATGAGAGTTTTTCTTATTAATTCAGAATATTTAGTGGATAGCAGAGGTGTTTTATCTTCATAGCTCCTGGCACAAAAGAAATAATATATTCAGAAGTACAGAAAACATGGGTAATTTTATTGCATCACTCATGCTTGCTTGATTTTTTTTTATTTCCCCAACTCAATATATTGTCTAATAAAAAAAGTAGTGTGTAGTTCTTCTCTATAAGGGGATCAAAGTGCAGAACTCAATGATAGAGGCAGAGAACCATGGCAAAGTGTTTGGCTGTCATAAGAGACGACGTAATTACCCACCAGTACTTCCCAAAACCAGGCATCAAACTGGTGAGGAGAAAGATTAATCCTCTGAATCCAAGCTTCATTATTCAGTAATCTCTGTGCGGCTGGGAGCAAAGGAAGGCACAGGCAGAGCTGATTCCCAGCTTTGGGAAGGAGCCATTTACTCCAGTAGCTTGAGCAATATGGACAGTCTGAGGCAGGCAATGCTCTCCTTGTCTCTCATCCCCGTGCCTGCCCAGATTGATGAAGAGTGTTTGTCATGATCATAATTGATGGGAGAGATTTGCCTCTTAATTTTTTCTTCCTGCCTAGCTGCTATGTCTCAGCAAGGAAATGTCTCTTTTTCACCATATCTCTGATGGGGATAACTTACTTTTCTGAGGTCTGAGCCAGGTGGGCAGCAAATTGAGTTTATTCAGCAGTCCTCAAACTGTAGTAAAAGAATCACCATTGAAAGAACTTTCAGGGACTGCACCAAGGCAATGAAATATTCAAATATTTTACCCATCTCCTTTAGCAGTCAGTATAAAGCCCGTTTAAAAACTAAATACCAAAATCACAATGAGATCTAAGGAAAAGCCTGGGCTATTGTTCTTGTCAGGGTCCTATGTTCACCGACAAATTCTAAATGCCCCGACCTGCCTGTAGCCTTCACTGTCAATAGTTGGCATCTATCTCTGTAACCTTGGACCAAACTTCTGGGAAAAGAGCTAAGTTATGGAAGAAAAAAGCTGCGAGGAGCTTATCTGGGGCCTCTGCCTGTCCATCCTCTGCTTTTTGGCTGAGGTACCACATTTAAACCTTGGTGCTAAGTCTGCCACACTTTGCAGGTTACTGGTGACTGACACCACTCCTGCCCCACTTCTGTTGTTTGGGCACTGTGGGGCTGCACTCCTCCTCAGGGAGGACACTGCCCTGCTCACCTCGGTGGCTCCCAGCTTGCTCCTGATGTAGAGCAGTCAGCTCACGCTGCTGCTTTCCTTTGCATCCAAGGTGATTTCAATAAAGCACACCCTTGGAGCAAATTTGTTGTGTTATAACATTGTCTGTTTTATTAGAAAAGGAATTAAATGAAAACTTTGTGGTTTTGTTCATGGTGAGGGGTTTTTGTTGTTTTTATTATTCAAAGAAATCCCAAAGAAATGGGTTCTTGGCATTTTCAATGGTATTTAAGTGCCAGGCAGATGTGGGACTCCAACCAAGTACATTGCTTCCCATTCCTTTTTTTTTTGCTCAACCCCTACTGTGTTGAGCAGTTGAGCTGGAAGGCCCAGATGCCACTGCTGCTCTAAATACCTCTGTAAAATGCAAGTCTGAGAGAAACACTGCAGCTGTGCCACCTCCTCTCATTGTTTCAGGGGCCTTGCTATCCCCAGGACCAGTGACATTTGGATTGCACCGTGCTGTTCTGCACGTTGTCTGTTGCTGCTCATGGACTAGGCAGCATCGAAAAGAAAACAGTTATTTGGTTTTGTTGCTATGTGATTTTTTAATTTCCCCACCCCCAATAACTTTGGACCCCTTCACTTCATTTCTCTTGGTTGGTAAAAATGTTTCACACTTTAAAAACAAGTGTCTTCTTTTTCAAAGTAAGAGAGAGAGAGAAATATGTCTGCTCTTGTGAACAAAATTACCGCCCTGAAAATCTTAAGACTGACTCAAATTACCCTGTATTTCTCCCCTATAATGTTTTCACATACCTCAGTACAAGAAAAACTTTATTGCTTCTATAGAAACAGGGCTCAAAATACCTCAGACTGTTTTGTTTGTAATTTCTTCCATCCAGTAATTTACCTATATTCCAACACACAAGTGTTTATTTTTGAAATTTCTAAACAAAAAAAAATCGACAAAAAAGGCACCATCAATTTTATTGGAATTGTGGGGATCAGCAGCTCAATTTGCAGGTTGTTATTAATTGGATGATAGATTTGAACAACAACGAAAGTTTACAGTTTATCTGATAAAGGAAAATACAATTAATTTTATTTATAAAGCTATTTATAAATCACTTATTCAGGGAATATAAATAATGCCATGTAATTTACAGGACAAATTATATATAGCATAAATAATGAATATTCTCAATGATCAGCTCATGAATGAATCATAAGTAAAAATTTATTGACACAAGCTATTTACTGAAGAACTGCAAATGGGAAAATATATTTGTAAAATTCATAACCTGTATCCAGATAACTTGCAAAGTAGAAATTTAAATCGAACACTTTTTATTATTCTGAAGACATGAGTAATGCACATGCATGGCCATTCAACTGATTGACTCACTCCTCTATTCAGCAGTTTCTTAGAAATCATGAAAGAACAGTAAGGCATCTGGGAGCTAGCTCAGATAATTGATGCATCTTGGATACATCAAATCAGTTCAGTCTTGCTGGTATGCTGAATCTCCTCAGTTGTCTCAAACAGCTGCCTTTGTTAATACCCAAATACATGAAACTGGTTGAAAAGTGTCCCAAGAATCCAGACTCCACATGTTTTGGATTTATTTTGCAAAACCAGAATGAATCCGAGTGTTTCAAATGTTTGTGCTGCCATGTAATGCTCATTTGTGAGCATGTAAGGGTTGGTGGATGAAGCAGGGTCTGTATTCTGCTAAGTGATTTATGAACACCAGACAAAAGAAAGTCTATTACAATTTATAATCTAAGTAATTTAAGTAAAATTGTGCACAATTCTGATTTGCATACTGACAGTTAGGGTTAATGAAATGTAAAACTAGTTGTCTGAGATATCACATTTTTTTCCTCATGTGTCTTCTTAAAAGACTCCCTACCTTTGTGCCAGTAACATTTCCAGAACAGCTGGGTTATTTCAGAAATATTTGAAGAAATGCAAGACAAACCTTATTCCAGGCAACACCACGTTTCTTAATCACGGAGCTGGCCAAGACAAAAGTGTGAAGTTCAGCTGCACAACAGGCTTTTGGTTTGCAAAGTTCACACAAATATTTTCTCAAAACAAGTTGTTACAGCTGAGAAGGTACATGGCCAAGTCACATTGAAATTTGAACAAATATTTGCAAAAACTGCATGGTACATAGCTATTAAGCGAATATTTGCATAACCCCCCTGACACAATCCACTGGGTTCTGCATAGCTTGCCTTTCAAGTTCCTGCAGCATGAGAAGATAACTCAAGACTGCTATGAAGAGATCTTTTTTTTCATTACTGTGGTCTATCCAAAGTCACAATGAAAATCTGATTAAATGTATTCCCAAGAGCACTACTGACTAACAAAAGAACTGAATGACTTCAGCTAAATATTGCATTGTGGAGACAGATCACCACCACTATCCTCATCTGAGCTGCTGCATCACACATTTTGAGGATGAATGGTTGTGCTGGTTTTGTTCATTTGTTTTCAGACCTATTAATTAGAACAAAATACTAAAAAGAAGGCAGTTTTTAGATTACAGGTGTAATTTATTATGCAGCATATAGACTTTCATCTCCAGAATGAAGTGGTTAGACTGAACTGCTTTCTTTGGACTTCCTCTCGAAATCAACAGATTTGGCAAATTCCAGACTGCTACAGCTACTGGAATTTATCCCTTACCTTTCAACACAAATTTCATTTTCTTGCAGTCAAGAAATGTTTGGGATTTTTTTTTTTAATCAAGCACAAAGCTGTATTTCCAGCCAAAACAGAAAAAAAAAGAATTAGAGAAGAGAGGAATGAAAATAATTGAGAGAAACAACTGCAGACATCAAGACCATTGAAGGTTGAGGAGGAGGAGGTACTTGAGGCACGAGAACAGATTCCCCTGCAGATTCCCCTGCAGCCCATGGTGAAGACCATGGTGAGGTAGGCTGTCCTCCTAAGTCCATGGCAGTCTATAGGGGTGCAGATATCCACCTTCAGTCTGTGGATGAGCCCCATGGCAGAGCAGGTAGATGCCTCAAAAAGGCTGTGACCCTGTGGGAAGCTCATGCTGGAGCAGTCTTCTGGTAGGCACCAGACCCATGGAAAGAGGAGACCACCTGCAGACCCATGGAAAGAGGAGGCTAGCCTGGAGAAGGCTTGCTGGCAGGGCTTGTGACACCATGGGGGACCCACACTGGAGCAACCTGTTCCTGAAGGACTGCACTCCAGGAAAAAGACCCATGTTGGAGCAGTTTGTGACACACTGCATCCTGTGGGAGGGCGTCATGTTGGAGAAGTCCATGGGGGACTGCCTCCTGTGAGATGGACCCAGCACTGGAGCAGGGGAAGGACTCCTCTCTCTGAGAAGGAAGCAGCAGCAGAAGAAACATGGGACAGATGAACTGGCCATAACCCCCATTCCCATCTCCCTGCACTGCTGTGGGAGGAGGAGGTAGAGCCTGGGAAGGAGGCAGGGGTGTAGAGAAGGTGTTTTTAAGATTTTGTTTACTTCTCATTATCCTGCTCTGATTTTTCTTGGTATAAAATTCAATTAATTTTCCCGAGCTGAGTCTGTTTTGCACATGACAGTAATCAGTGAGTGGTCTCTCCCTATCCTTATCTCAGCTCATGAGCCTTTCATTATATTTTCTTTCTTCTGTCCAGTTGCTGAGGGGAATGATAGTGTGTCTTTGCTGGGCACCTGGTATCTAACCAGGGTAACCCCCACAGAGCACTAAATTTAAAGTTTTAGATAAGTTCTCTTGAGACCAGCCCCATAGGAAGTAACAAGAAGTAGCCTGCATGGCATCAGCATCCTTCAGAGAGATCACTTGACCTGCTCCAGTCATGAATTTTGAATCCAATTTAGGTATAGATCAGAAAGATGTATCTCGAGCTGTGGCTGCAGTATATTATTTTCTGAAATCCCAATATACTGATAAAATAAAAGTGACGATAAAAGGAAACAATGGCTTTTAATATACAGTTTTTCTTAGACCATTATCAAATCCTGCCAGTTTAATGGTCTAGATAGAGTAACTACAACATATGGGTGTGAAGTGAGGTAACTGCTTTTTATTACTGAAAAAAAGGCCTTTTTGCTATAGCTATTTAAATGTAGAAAGAAACAGTGGGCCTTTTATTCAAAATCTTTGCCTGCTCAGAAATCTAATCTGATGAGGATGTGGAAATGAAACATAAGAAGATACATTTTGTAGTTTGAAGTCACAGTCACTTCTAATCCCCCTGACTCTCAGAACAATATCAACCTGTTGAAAATTGTGACAGGTAGTTAATGCCACTTAATTAATACAGCACCACTTGTTTTTCAAATGCCAAACACATAAATACAGTGTCAGTTAAGATAAATTCTCTCTCAATTTGTGCACCTAAAGTCTACTTTACCCTAGACTATAACTAGGAACGTTTTCTTTTTTTTCGCCTTCCTTTTGATTTTTAGGAGAGAATATATTGTGATTATTTTGTGGGTGGAGTTGACACAATCTATTTTTCTTTACATAACTTAGTGTTTTCCTCAAATGAGTTCTTCACTTATCCTCTCCTGTTACTTAAAAGCTCCAAACAATAAATGCTAAAAAAGATTATATCCTGATTTAGCTATTTTTATTTTTAATTACTTCCTTATACTAAGCAGGAGTTGCTCTGATTTTCATAAGAAATAATTTCCTTCTCATTGTTAGCATCCTCTGTGACTACAGAAGAATGTTTTGTCATTTCACAAGCATTATTAAATGGCCTCTTTCTCAAATTTACTGAAAATGTGGTAGATAATAGTGCTATAATTCCAAGACAAGAGTTTGGAAGTTGAGCTTTGACTCCTTATTTAAAAGAAGGTTAATCGTAGTTCTGGCAATTTAGACACTAAATGAAAACCCTAGTGAAGGTTCTTTGATTTGATATTCTGTCCATTTTTATTTTCTAAAATAACCTTGTCTTTTCAGTGCTGCAGAATTTTATACTGGTTATTCAGAAGATACGATTTTTTGAAAAAAGCTGGTTTTTTCTCAGGAAAAATGAAGTTTAAGTGCCTCAAATTCTTTTATAGAAGAAAGTAAATTGAACAAAATATGTAAAAAAAAAAAAAAAAAAAGAAGAAAGAAATACATTCCAGGAACATAAAATTTTCCTTTTTCAGAACTTCAAAAATAAAATTATCTGAATTTTTTTTCTTTTAGAACAAATTTCAACTGCTTTTATTCATACATATAAAAGAAAAGTTAAACCAATTCGATTAAAAAGTTTCTTACAGGAGGAAAGGGAGGTAATTTATTTCAGAAGTTTTGATTTCCATTTCAAATCAGAATAGAAAAAATATTTTCTCTCTACATTCTGCATAGTAGAAGATTTCCATTATTTCTCTCACTGTCCAGATATAAGACACATCTAGAAAAAGATGTATACTTTCATATATTAACATTCATCAAATCTAGAAGTCAATATTTAAAATTTAGCTTTCTTTTTTAAAAGATGACATCTGTCCTGGTTTTCAGTCAACAGCAAGAAGAACATTAAATACTAAAACATCATTAGAATTAACCTACGTGCTTAAGGAATAAAAATTCAAAACCATTGGACTTTCCTCCTGTTACATAGAAACATTCCAGAAGGCTGAAAAAAAGAAAACGTGGACACATAATCATACCTGTATGAGTAATCATGCAAATGTTTGTGTGTCATGTTTCCTTTTAAGGCTCTAGTCCTTTAAATACACTCAGTTAACATGGAGAACTGATAGTAGGAATTGGACTGTAATGTAGGCTGTCAGAATTTGGCACATGCTGCTTTTAAATGAGCTGAAAGACCCATGAATTTTCAAGACAGTCAGCCTGCCCTTAATTTCTCTTTAAACAAGCAAATAAAAAAAACCCAAACAACCTCTTCAAAAAATAAAACAACCGAAAAACAAACAAACCCCCCAAAAAAACCAACAAAAAAACCCAACCTCAAACCAAAGCAATCCCATACCCTAAAAATCTTGTCTGGGCAAAGATTTGGAAACAGCTAGAACATAATAAGAAGAGGAGACAGTATACATTTGTAAAGAAAGAAAGAAAAAACTTCAAGCCACCCTAATTTAATTTTTATCACAGGCTAAGAGACCTATTTGTTGTGAAGAAACAAATGATGTGACTTCTTTTTTTGACTTTACAGAAGTTGAAAACTGTTCTTCTGATGGTATTATAAAACAAGGGAACATGATTTAGATAGAAATTCTATAATGTAGATATAGAAGCACTTGAGAAATTCTATTCAAATAATAAGAACACTATGTGGTCTCTGCAGTCACAGAATTCAAATTCATTTAGTTATTGGTATTGGATGATCAACAGGATGTCCTGTCCCAGTCATGCTCAGAATGCCATGAAATAGTGCTTGCAAGATTTACTATTGATACCAAGGTGAGGGGGCTATCAAACAATCCAGAGGAAAATAATAAATTTATATATGATCCTAAGAATTTGCAAAAATTAACTAAAAAGATTGTTTCTCATGAAGTACCGAGTAGTAAAGTAATGAGTTGCGGGAGTAGAGAATGGTGAACGGTGTGGTCTATGCAGCTAGTGTCCAGAGAAGGACTTGTGCCTTAGAGAAGACCACAGAGTGAATGGGAATTAGCACTGGCATGCAGTGGTGGATGCGTCAGCCCTGAGTGCATAAACATGACTGTCATTTGCAAAAATTGTGAAATTATTTCTCAGTCTGTTTTTAGTGGGTTGTGCTGGAACAATATAAGCTTTTTACGAGGCTGAATTCAAGGAAGAAAATGAAGATCAGATGTCTAGAGTATTACTTGTAAGAAAAGAGTGAAAAAGATTGGATTATTTACTTGGGAAGGTTATAGGTGAAAGACATCTAAAGATAAAAGGAATAAATTATTCTCCAGGTCGACTTAGTGTAGAATAATAAGATACAGTCTTACAGCACAACAAGATAGATTCCAGTTGCAGTTATGGAAAAAAACCCGAGCAAAACAAAACAAAACCTAGGATAAAAATAGCTAATTACTCAGATAGAAAGCCTAAAAGTAATGCAAAATATCCAGTACACAGTTTAGACAAATATCACTATGGAATAACTTCACTTTAGCTGACCCTGCCACGAGACCGAGAAATAGTCTATATGGCATCACTCCTCTCTTTTGTTGCACACTACAAACCTCACTCTGGATGGGTGCTTTAAAAAAATATTCTACCTCCTGTCTTTCTTATCAGACATCCCTGATCTCCCTAGGGAAAGGTCTCTCTAGCCTCTTTCTTTGTACTTTTTCTTTCATTAAATCATCTAAATACTGTTCGCCTATCATGAAACATTGGCTGTGTTTCTCTTGTAAACAAATGTCATTACAAAACACATTCCAAGTTTACCTCACCATTTCAGCCTGTGACACATAGGTTAGAATATTTACCTTCATAAGATACTGTTGCTAGCAATATTGGTTTTGGATTATTTTTTCTTTTTTCTTTTTTTTTTCTTTTTTTATGAATACACTCAAAATAAGCACTTACTGCTGTTCATCTTTTCCAAGTACTCCGTAAGTTAATAAACCTATTTAGAAAGTATCTTTTGAATCCATACTGATTTGCTTTTCCAATAATTCACTCTTGTTCTAAATGCATCAGAAACAGGTCATCAGCTGATGTGAACTTATGATAATCTATTTAGAGACTTACTTTATGATTAACAATATATATTACGAGTGGATCTCCAAAGTAGCGTCTTCCTGCTGTCTCTTGACACAGCTAAAAGATTATCATCTCTTGTACTCATGTGACTTTTGACATCTTATGCTGAAATCAGTAGACTTACTAAAGGTCACCCGGAGTGTCAACTGAGGACAAAATTTGGTTATGCAATTTGCTGAACAAGGTCATTTTGAAAAGCGATGAATGTGTCTGAAATGCAGTGAAGTTTGATTCAGCTCACATCTACCTGGCACAGAATGAGCAGCACTGGGGGGTGCCTTAAGACTACCCTTTCATTTTAGCTCAGATATTTAATGAGTTTAGAGAACAGACTCCTTTTTCCAGACAGTTTCTCCTTTTAGCAGACAAGAATCACTCTCAAATGGGTCATGATTTGCACAAGGTGATGCTTCTATTTTGTACTGGAAACATGATTTTGATCAAAGCATCCTAAATATAAAGGATCTTTTTAATCTACTTATGAAGTTAATAGGCTACTTCCCTCCTTTAATTTCAGTCTGATTTTACTCTCATTTTTTGGTGATTTTTTATCTCTTACTAATGAATATTATAAGGCAATTTTTAAATATTTTCTTTCTTTTGTTGGTGCTATGGATGGCAGCTCTGAACAAACATGTGACTAATACAAACCAGGCAAGTTTTTATGCCCTACCCTAAGATAACTTTTTGGTCCATCATATTATTTGTGGAATCCTTATTGTCTGTCTCCTAATTTGCATCAGGTTAATTACTGAGATATTACGCTACAATGCTCTAACACAGCTATTTGAAATGGCTGAATTCATTTTCTTGTAGTAATTAGAAGTAGATGCAAATAAAAATTTTCATTTTAAGATAATAGGCAATTACAGATTTCTTTTCTCAATATCACATTTACAGTCCTTCTACGATTGCATATTTTACTGTAAAATTCTTATCTTAATTTCTTCTTAGCCAAAAATAAATAAATTAAAGCACTGATGTTCTTTCACTGTGCTATAAAAAAGATGCTCTGCTATTTGGCCTAGAATTATAAGCAAAAATCAAAATGTACTATTAGCGTTTAAGATACTTTTTTTCAAATGTCATTCTTTGAGGATAAAAACATGTTTGCTTTGTAAAGCTCTTAACATTTCAAGCTGAAAGGCTTGAACAAGCTTTGAACTCTGGAGTTTGAGATGCCTATAAATTAAAGGGAAAAATAGCATTAAATGGTACTGTAGCTTGTGAAGCTGCCTTTTTTAAGTCTCTGAATATCTCAAAGCCCTCAAATGAACATTTTTCATGGAGCTGCCTGTAAGCCAAAGAATCCAATGTAGCCTGTGGAATGTTTTTGCTTTATTTGGAAATATCTTTATAAGAGTCATTTAAAAAAAAAGTGAATTCTCTGTAGTGTGTCAATAAACAGCTGGCTACCCAAACAATTTGCTGTCCATAGATGCTGAAACACACCAGTAGAAAGAGTGCAGTGCTGACTCAAAACACCCTTGCCCCTGACCTGCATATTTGCCACCTTTGACTGGGGCATTACAGCCAAGATTTTTCTGCTTGTAATAAAAAATTATGTGCTTGATTTTGTGCCCTTTGAAAAGTCTATTTCTTTTTGGTCTTGCTATTTAGAGTTCTCACCCCACCCTTCCTTTCCTCCTGAATGCCACTTTTTCCCTGGGACTGAGAACTTAAATTTTATTTTTCCCCTCTAATTGACGCAAAATGAACATAGTAAAACTGCTTCTAATTATTAATGTATACATCTAAGTAACACTAAAAGAAGACCTACTAGTGTAATTTCTAAGGGAAAGTCACAACAAATCTTCTGGATTAAAAAGTTTTTTACTACCAAGAAAAGAAAAGAAACAAGAAAGGACTGTTTTCTTTAGTGAAAATTTTCCGAGCAAATAGTTGCTTCATGGGCATACCTTAGATAATTCATAAGTTTGTGTGGATTTTCCTATCAGATCTTTCACCAAAAAAAGAAAAAACAACCTCTGAAAAACTGTCTTTTGTCTTATGTGTCCTTCCATCACAAGGCAAAGCAATAAAACACTAATAATGGCTCACAGAGGCTATAAAGAGACCCTAAATCCTTTAAACAAATGGTTACAGTCTAATTGTCTCATCTGCTCATTCATATTATAGCCTTCCATCAACAGTGTGTTGCTGAACTTGTAGACTCTTCAAGTCACAGATAGGCTTTAAAGTGGGAAGATAACTTTTATTTGTTATGGGCAATAAAGCTGGAGTCTCTACTGACTGTCTGACAAGGAGGTAGGTGTCTGGTACTGTGGATCCAGTCAGGCAGAACGCAAATCGAAACAGTGTCTAAAGGGCAAGATAATGGAGGAATGAGAAGTATAAAACCTACACAATAAAATTATATTGCAATGAGAGAAAATTAGAAAATTAGGAGTACAGCCTAAAAATAGAGCAAATCTGCCCCTTGGAGGCATATACAGTAGGGATGATTGCTACTGAAATGGTACCATGCTGGTTTGCCTTTAGACTCAGCAATGGTGATATATCGAGTGTGGGTTGAAAGAATGTGTGGGTGGGGCTGAAAGTCATGCTTGTGCATATGCACAACTATGCATTTACACCCTAAACCACTCGTTGTGCTTCCCTACTCCACTCCATGTCAGTAGAACATTTCTATCTAGTAGGTGTCTGTGTACAGGCAATTGTTTTGGCTTAATTCTGCGTCTTCCAGCATGAATTTTAAAAAGCACAGATCTCAGAAATAGGCTCATGTTATTTCCTGATTGGAAGAAGATTTGACATGGAAAGGTCAGTTATTAAAATGGACAGTACAGACAACAAAGGTACTACACGCACACGGACACACCTGGACATGTGAATACATCCTTTCCATTATGAAGCTGTTTCAGTTTTTCTTCCAATCTGTCTCCTGCTTATTTGCTGCCACTATCTTACAATGACACCTGCTAGAAAAGCTTAGTGGAGCCACTGACAGTTCCCCTGCAGTTACTGCCTGTCAGTGCCTAATTCTCAGTCAGCAGAATACGCCCTCTCTAATGTACATTATATTTCTAATTTCCCTTTCTTTCTCCTTGGGGCAACCTGTGCTTATTATCACTGTGGATAATACTGCTAAGCTGGTTTCCCTGTCACCCCTCCTTCTCCTGAAGTGAAGGTGCAAATGAAATCTGGAAACCACCACAGTCTAGTTGTAGGTTTAAATTTTAAATCCCTGGCTAGAAAACAACCCATTGCTCCAATTCCTTTCATGTCCACAGCTAATCCACTCTGAATTTCAACAGAAACATTTTCCCTTTTTTTCATGTTAGCTTTTAAAATGAACTTTTTTGCTAGCTTTTATATATGAATGCTCAGCTTGTGATGGCCATTTTAGCTTAGTCTCTCTTAGTCCAATGGATAAATATCTCAAATAGATAAAGGAATTTTTTTTCCTTCTTCCTTCTTACCCCTCTAGGGAAATGAGAACATTCTTTTGCATGTGTGTCTACTTACAGTTTGCACTGACAAAACAGGTGGAGTTCTCATTTGCTTTTCATTCAGTAAAATCAATAGTGGTACATCAGTGTAAAAATGGTAAGAGCAGATTGCCATTAATTTCTTAAATTTTTTGTTTCCATGCCTTTTGGGTAAGTGTCTTAACAGTGTCTGTGAAAAGTTCCACAGAGATTGCAAGAGGAATTTGGGACCACATTTATGCCATGTGCTCCAGACACACTCAGAAAGATCATACAGGATTATTATATATAAAATACTCTCTTCAAGCCATACTTTAAATGATGCATCTAGAATTCCAATTTACTGTGAATACTGTTATTTTCCTTAGATTAATGAAAAATGTATTTTTATAAATAAGGATGATAGAAAGAAACAGGGTTCAGCAGACATTGGGGATTCTATCTGATTGTATTGACCTAAGAGATTATTTGTATCAATTTCCCTTGACATTTGCCTGAACTATTCTCAGAAGAAATTATGCTTCTAGGTGGAAATCCCTTACCTTTACTTTTTTTCCCCCAAGCATGTACATCTGACACTTAGAATTCACTGGCTACCAGGTTATTTGCATAGGTAATTTTACAGAGCTTTGCAACAACAAAGACTCTAAGCTCATAATGAAAAAATAATAGCATTCAGGTTTTTTTGTAAGAGGGTTTCTGATCCTCTTACCTATAGTATAATAAGGTGTAATAGGATTTTAGAAAAATTTCATTAAAGAAAAAAAACCTAACCACTTTAAATTTATGACTATATGCTTTCACAACAAATTTCTGCTTCTATCCTGGAGGAGTGATCCTGTATGCATGAAGCTGTGTCCTTAACTTCAGATTGAGCCCTGTCCATACCAAGAGACTTATCCTAGATAGAGTGAACACTTTGACAAGCAGGGAAACAAAAGAAAGCTGCCTGACTCAGATAACCAGTCACAAATTTATAGGCAAGTTATAATTTCAGAATACACATTGAAACCTACAGAGTAAACAAATTCACACACAAAAAAGACCTGACAAGTAATTTAGAACAGCAAATATATGCAAGAAAGCTGTGATAAGCTTGTAGACATTCTGCAGACAGAAAAAGAGGCTAAACTCGTTTAATGAATGATTCATAGTGAACCATTCTCTCAGTATGGTAGCAAAGTAAGATGTATTTTTTACATTATTTCTATGGGAACTTGTAGACCTGGGAAAAATTCTTCAGTTAGAAAGTTAAGCTTTCTTACAAAACTACCTACAATGACATCCAGCAAGCTGGACTTTGCAACATAATGTCGAAACACGATTGTGTCTTCACAAGTCAGGTCCTTGAAGGAATAATAAAAGATTTTTCATACTAATCTGCTATCAGTGCAAAGAAAAGATTCAGCAGGAAATCCCATCTACGAAGTGTTGTATAAACTGCTGTCAATACACCTAGCTAAATCAAGCCCTTTGCCTCAATTTACTGGGAAGAGCCTACAGAGACTTGTTTTTCCCTCATTCCACTTTCATGAGCTGTCCTTTTCGACAGACCTGGTTTAGTAGCAGCAAATTCTGTGTCTCTCAGGAAAGTGAGCATGAAAGTTTGTCACCTTGAGTCTTTCCCTTTGACACTCTGTGAGTTAGATTCTTGCAGCTTGCTGGGGTGTTTTTATTTTTTTTCCTTTTTCTTCCGATAGGGTGATATGTATGCAGTTCAGAAAGCTTTCCCACAGAAACCCCCCAAAGGACAGACAGCCTGTGTATCTGATTGCAAATCAGCCAACTACCTGATTCCTTGAACAGGGGAGTAATTGGCTGGGGATTTTATCTGTTTCTCTGGCTGGTGCCAATAAGCAGGCGTGTTTATTAACAATTTATTTACAGAACACAGATTGATTTCAGGAGAGAAACATCACCAGCCTCTGCAAAGTGTGAGCGAACGATTTCTTCCGGTCCCTCAAATAATCTATTGTTTTCTGTTTGTGCTGGTCTTTATCTCAGGGTTTTAGACTGAAATACAGAACATGCACAGGAGACAAAACATGGGTGGAAAGATTCTTCTTGGTTTTAGAAGAAACCCTGCAGATTAAGTGCTTCATAAATAACAGGATTAGCCGAATAAACACGCTCCACATCTGCCTCAGGCTTCCTGGACAATACTAGGCAATACTAGGCGTGTTGTTCACTGTTTCATAAAGCTCCTCCCTCACAGGTGGTCAGGAAGCGGACACACATAGTCAATAATACATCGAGATGACATTTATTCTAGAAAGTATTCTTGATTTTAGTCTCAGAAACCTTCCAATTGTAGTGATGAAAAAAGGAACTCAAATGTTCATGCATTTTTTTGTTTGTTCCCTTGACTATAAATTATGCATTTTTTCTCCTTATATGTTAAAACAGATAAAATTAATTCAAAGCCTTTATGGTATTCTGTTTAGAAGTCAAACTGCTTTTCCCAATAAGATTACTTTAGCCAAAAATATTTTCTTTCATGATGAAGAGAGTAATTATACTAATATTATTTGGCTATGTTCAGGATCTGATTTAGAAATAGTCCATTTTATGAAGTAATACTGGTAATTTATACTGAGAGTAATACTGTGACTTGTGAAATTTTTTTGCTGGTTCCACTGAAGGTCACATTGAGCAATTTACAGATATTCTGACACAGATAACTTGTTATCATTCAAACATAACTTGTTAGCTTTTTAAAACAGCTTAAGAATGAAATGCCCTAGACAAATGATGATGATAAATTAATTGCAAGGTCAATAATTTTCTCTAAAAAATTGATAATTTTTATATAAAAAGTAATTGCTACAAGAAGTGGTACATTATTTTTCCTGTAATAATCCTGTAATCTATCTCAGTCCAAAGTGTAAATCCTTTCAATGTGATTATCACAGATGCAGTATTGAATTACAATGCAAAGCACAATATACCTCCAGAATAGAATATGAATACTAATAAAAATAAGTATCTGGGTAGGGTGTCCATAAAATAAAATTCTGTGTAAATCTGTTTCCATGAATAAATGATGTGTGATAAGTTCATAATTACCTTATTGTGATAAATATTGAATTAATGGAGTGAATTATTTTGTGCTGAACTTTTCATAAGTCACAAAATAGAAGCATGTTATCAGTTTACTTGAATGCAACCCAAAAAAAATCTGCATTCAATACCTAGTCTTACAGCTGCAATGTTGTGCCTAAGCCAATCAAAATTCAAGTTTAGTTGCTCACTGAAATACTAATGTCTTGGAAAAGAAAGAAATGCCATAAGCATGTAGACTTTTCCTTTTTTTTTTTTCTTGTAGTATCTTCTGCTGAAAGATTTTTCTCTGAGTAAGATTTTAATTAACAGTCTGTGACGTAAGACATGTCCTTTTCTTAACGGGCCAAGAAACTCCACTGTTTACTACCTTGAAAGAGTAAAAGTTATTCCACTGAGATGACAGAATTTTACCTTACCAATACAAATGTATGGAGTTTTTCATATTTCACTATTGGTGGCAGATGTATAAATTGCTCATTGCAACCAGAATGGGCAGCTCACCCTCCCTAAAATATGTGTATTCCCATATCCTCAGGGAAATGTAGATGTAGTTTCAGCCCATTCTTATGCAGACCAGACACTTCATTAGCTGGTCACAATTCCACTGAGTTTGCTTGCTTGTAACACATTCCTTTTTCCTTTTTTCTTTTCTTTTTTTTTTCCCTGAAGGGTAGTTTTCACAGACATGGAGAACTTTTCACAACACAGACTTACTCTCTCCTACTAAAAAATCTTCTTTCTAATTCTACTGACTCATAAAGTCCTCAGAACTTGCATCTCCAAAGAGGGTCATTCCTGATGAGTGGAACCTAATTATAAAGTAAGAACTAGTAAGTTACATACAGCACTGGAGAGCTCTGAAGTTCTGGAATGCAAAATTGCAGTCTGTAAGAAGTGTGCTCATGTTGATATAGCACCACGACTTTGAGACTATACTTGTTTGGTGACAAAAAATCTCACTGAAAAGTGTTTGCAATATTATCCAAAGAGGTAAACATTCCTGGAAAAAGTCTGTTAAAAAGAATGAATGACAGAAGTTGGAAGAAGACAAGGAAGAGAAGGAAACAATTGCAAGAAGGTGACATACCAACAACAAAAAAAAAGGAATGAGGAGAGCACTTACCTTTGCCATCCTCGTGTATGGATATCTGTATACATAGACATGAAAAAACATAACTGTATCTTTTATAATACTTTCAAATTTTCTTTCAAGACATGGGCTTTTCATTAATTTTATTGAAAGAGTGTCCTCAGTAAAGGGAGTGGCATGTGGATACACGTGCAAAGAACCTCTGCAACCCAGTGCCAACAGACAAAAATGAGATTTATTAGAAAATTATTATTATTATTAAAAATTAACTTGTCACTGCCCATGAGAACATGCACCTGAAGTTTAAGTAAAGAAGAGCTTTTTTCTCTGATCGCTTACCTGTGTGCTGTAAATTCTTTCAAAATCCAGTGAAGACACCTCACCACACTGAGAAATTCACTTAGGGCTAGGAAAATTTATTTACTGTTTTATCAATAAATGCTTATCACAGTCCTCAAATTTTTCCTTTCCCTTGTTTTAATTGATGATATTTCACTGAATTATTTGTATTCAATTCTATTCTTATCTTCCATTTTTTCCTTGTAGGTTCATCAACATTTTCATTCTCTCATTTTTTTTGTGTTCTTCTTCTTGCTCAGGTTTGCTTTTCAGCTTACTGTTCATCATGCATTAAACTGATGCCAGAGGCATAAAAATCCAAAAGAGAATGAAAATGCACCTCAGAAGAAAAAGACATCATCCCTAAGTCCTTTTTGACAACCAGCAGCAGGATCATGTTTAACACAAGTGTCTGAGAAAACATCAAAAAAGACTGTGCAATCATAGTTGGGCCACCACTTCAAATGCAGTATCAATATGACTGCATTTTTATGTTGCACCTGGTAAAAGGGAAATCAATAGCAGAAATGGCTAGACATTGTCTAATATGTTTTAATCCTAGCTGGAGTTATGTAGAGTTGTCTACTGCATAATTGGACATAGTACTGTCGGATAGTAAGATAGTCAACTGGCCTTGGATAAGAAAGTCTTCTTATTTGATGGTGTTCAAAGATTGGTCAAATTACAGTTATTAAAACTTGATCTGGACAAAAAATATAGCTCTAATCCTGTGCAACAATCAGGATAATCAAGCAAGGATTCTGAAAAAACTGGTGAGATAAGAAGGGATGTTGATTTGTTCCCATTGATACACTGATTTAAAACTGAGCTGGGGCTTGAATCATTCCCAGAAGTGGCTGCCAGGGCTAAAATTTGGATAAGGTCATGAATGTAGAGAGTGTTACTACTTGGCATTTTCACAAATCATCCCTATCAAAGCTTCATTCTCTGGCTGACTGTCATGCAATAAAGCTGCAATGTCTTGTGTTTGTTTGCTCAATAACTTACAGTTTCACATTCATAATTCTGGGGGTTTTCTCTTTCTTCTGGCTCTGTCTTAGTGAGAGGAGTTGGAAATCTTTCTTTAATAACACTTGGGAAAAGTAATTGAAAATATGGCCTTAAATAAAAAAGAATGAGGTTTTTATTTATTCTGCAAGACAAAGCCAAGGCACTTATCCCAGATATTCTTGACAGTGAGAATGATAGAGGAAGGATGCTATTTTATTGGGCAGCCTCTCACTTGTGCTTTAGCTCTCACCCCAACACAATGACTACAATCAAGAAAGGGAAATTGTATGTGTCAGTGTCCTAAGGAGAGAAAACAAACAGATTTTATAATAGCAGTGTTTTGAAATTCAGTTATTACAGGGAGGTTATATGCAACTCTTCAAGCCCAGAGGGACTGATGGGGTGTGGGGGGTGGGAAGCAGAACAATTTATTTATTGATACAGTAGTTCCTGAAATACCAGTAAAAGGTATTTCAATTTATATGAACAAAAAAGGTATTCCTTACAGAATGGTAGAAAGTAAATGAAGTCAATAAATGCAATAGTCTGAAGCACTCAGACATTTCTGTCACTTATGAAGTACAAAATGTAATGGTCTTTAGTCTTGCTCAGACAAAGGTGGATTAAAAATTAATCACCATAATAAAATATAAAAAATCATGAATAAACAAAGATCGTGGTCTGACAAGGCATTTAAGATAGAAACAGATCAATATTTGGCCCACATAAGGAAGGAAATTCCCCTTCAAGGACTTAATCTGCTGAAAGAATTGATAATGTGTAGCAGACCTGACAAAATAAAACTAAGATTTTAATTTGATAACCCTAGATTAAACATGAAGTATGTTGAACTCTCACGTGTTATTGTATCTGCCTGAAGCCCTGTTCCTCTTTTTCTGAAAGTAATGGTTAAAATGGAAGAGTCCTCTTCCTGCTCTCAGAAACCATTGGCAAAAGATGACTACAAACGTAGCCATAAAATTCTTCCCATACTATGATGTACGAGCGATTTTCTGTGGGACCTCAAAAGTAATCACTTGTCATAGTGGAAGTTATAACCTCTGCTGGATAAAGGCTCCCACAGGTGGACAGAGAAGGAATCATTTTTTGGGGTTTAACTTAAGGGAAACCTGGTATGTCTTCTGTATTTTCTTTGCAATGGAAATATTTGTCTGGACAATTCTGGAGATAAGCAAAATGCAAAGCGTAGTATTCTCAGCCCACTTTATTGTGTACGTAAAATCATTTGGTAACAAAACATCAAATGGTAATGGTAACACTAAATTGATCCCTTAAAAGAGGAATAATGACACATTTTAAAAGGTGATTGGAAATGTAATGGCAGGAAATTGCTATAGTGGAATCGGAGCTGTTAAAGTAGCTTGTTTCAGCTTGTAAATTACACCAAATTATACAGCTTCCGTTTTGTGGTTTTTTTGGTTTGTATTTTTGTTATTGCTGTGGTTGTTTTTATACTAGGAATAACCAGAACATATGAACGTCTTTCTTCCTTAATATTAGTATCCTCCTATTTTCCTTCATTCTTTTACTTTTTGACCATTGCTTTCCTTCACTTATACTTCCCCCCAAAACTTCTTATCTACTTTTTCTCATTTTGAGAATCACATGGATAATTTCTCATCAATGAGTGTTCTAATTTCCTAGATGCTTTTTTTTTGCCTTGCATAAACCTTGTCTTAATTTGATAAACCATTTGATATGATCATATCAGTGATCCCAAAACAAACTAAACTGCATAGCAAAATGTGATGTTACTTCTTGAATTCTTCCTAAGACAAAAACTTCTAGTGTAAAGTACTTCTGTGATGTGAACAAGGAACTTGATTTGAATAACTGTAAGAAAAAAAATTCTTTTGCCCTGTGGAAATTAATACTTACGTAAGAAAGAGGAAAAAAGAAAAAGAAAAAGTGAAGAAAATATGAAGAATCAGGAAAAAAAATTATATGTATATAAAAAAACCCATCATACAATTAATGTGGAAAACCATCAGGTGGCTCTTATGCAATTGGAAATAGGAAGCCCCTAAATATAAATCATATAAATGGAAGAAAGTAACGTTTGAGTCATCATTTCAGGTGCAGTTCCTTGTGGACAAATACACAGCAAATGGATGTTCAAAGTTAAGCTCTTCAGAGCAGAAATACAGGCCTTAGTGAGAAAAGGTTTCTGTGCAGGGAATCAAGGCTTATTTTGACACTTAAAAGGGGATATTTGGCCATGAAGACTGCACAGATCATCATTAAATAACAGAGGACATAAAACAATAAGATCAAATATTAGGTGCTAAAGAAAAAACTGTTCAAAATTTGTTTTAAAAACAGAAGTGTACATAAGACATCTGAAGGAAAAATGAGATTTCTTGCTAATACCAGTAACATGTAGTGCCATACATGTAGTGGCATGAGCAAGCACAGAAGTTAGAAGGGAGAGAAAGGTTCAGTATAGTATGCTATGTGTATTGTTCCAAGAAAAATTAGAGCAAATACCATGATATGTCAGGCTTTAAGTGGGTGTCAGTTTCAAGTTATTGCCTAAGTGCAAAACTAGGGAAGATGGTCATGAGATGTCATGGCACAAACCTCCTGGAATGGATGTCTTGC
This sequence comes from Edolisoma coerulescens, assembly GCA_013397115.1. NCBI lineage: Eukaryota > Metazoa > Chordata > Aves > Passeriformes > Campephagidae > Edolisoma > Edolisoma coerulescens. The sequence continues at coordinate 190,181 of VWZW01000755.1, read as the reverse complement.
AAACGTCATCAGAACAGTACAAGGCGTGCAGTGGGATGTGACTGCAGGATACAGCAACTCAGCAGTGGTCATGCTGTGTTCTTGCCTGCAAGGCAGGTTAAGAAGCATAGAACGATGAAGTTATGCGTTAACATGTTAAAATGGGTCTAAAAGAAAGCCTTGGATTTTTCAATACGTCAGATTAATTGCATGCCTGAAACTGAATTAAGAAAAAAGGTTGATCACAACGCACTACTGCTTGTATCTGTATTCACATGATTTGGCACATTCATTGAATATTCTTTCCACATAGAACATTAATAGTGTGTTCGAGAAAAATGACAATAACTAGATATCTGTGTAATAAGTATCTAGCAAAAATAACCCTGAAATGAAATCAGTACATGAAAATGGATCTGTTCATGGAGTCTACACAGGGTACCCATAAACACAAGCAAATGAAAATAAATAAGTATTACTTTGACAAGGCTTTAAGTTGTATTGCATATCTACCAGAACAACGGCAACTCAACTGTCTGTAACTCTGGTGCCAATTTAATCCCCGTCATATATGAATTGCCAAAAATAGCTAGGACCAAAGGATTTTGACATTAAATATATTTGGATACTTTTTATTAGGAAAATGGAGGAATGATAGGTAAGTTTGATGTATTTAGAAGATAAGCAAGGATTAGATTGGGGAGACCTTTGAAACAATAAGAAAACGTGACAGTTCTCCTTTGCTGCATTGCAACGTCACTCCCAAATGAACAAGCTAATCAGACCCAAAGTGTAAAAATGAATCAGGAAGAAGAAAGTAGCAAGCTAACCACTTTCAGCACTCTAAAGATGGCACTTCAAAAGACTATTCAGCATACAGTACTCCACTGCACGAGAGATATTCCAGAAGAATGACATGTTACAAGGACTGATGGAAGTCAAAGTAACTTTTATGACATTTTAGTACATTTCAGCACAAAGGCAATGCACAACAAAAACTTAATCACAGTGTTTACAAATGCAGGAAATGTCACCTAAAACTGAATCACAACAAAATGCAAATCAGAGTAGTGCATATGAATTACTTTGATCGTGCCTTAGAAAAAGGAAGCATTAGATCTGATCCAAAATAATGAAAACCATAAAGAATTTAATAGTCCTCACACCATCCAAAAGAACTCCAAGTTTCATTTGAGATTATGACCAGCTAAAATTCACACTCAGGCTCAAAGAGCATCTCTGAGAAATGGAAAGACAGGAGTTGAAAGGGTGAAGGAAAAGCAAGAAATAAGGTTTTTCAGTATAATGATCTTCACCAAGTCTGAATGATATCATCACTTCTGACAGAAAAAACTCAATATGAGATACAGTGAAAATGGAGTATAATAATGACAATGACCAAAGTACTGATAGATACTTCCTTGCATCTATAAGACAATCATAACTGCAGGAATAGTTCAAGAGATATCAATGCAGCAGCACAGAGGCACATTTTGCATCTACTAGTAAGCACTGTAAGCTATTAGTAATAAGCATTTTGTATAGGTCCAGGTGCATGTAAATGACAGAAAATGTTGCAGATTTTGTAACAAAATATCTGTATTTGGGACACAAAGCCCTCATATATTCATCTTAAAACATCCAAAGAGAATGACAGTAGTTAAAGATTAATCTGGATTGCAGATCTTCATTTGCACACTTTTGCAGAAGAAGGTGATAAAAAAGAGGTGGAGCCAATATGGATAAAATACTATAGCGTTTATCAGTGTTTGACAATAAGTCAGGACACAGGATAAGAAAATAAAGGAGTGACTAAGCAAGGAAGTTATGCTTTTCAAAGGGAGAAACAAGGTCATGAGAATTTTGAAATGAAAAAATCAGATTTGCCTAGAGAATGTGACTGTGTCTGACTTATAACAAGTTTTCAGTGGAATCAGTCTGAAAACTACTTGTGAACGTGTGGTAAAATGCTAAAAGCAGCCAAGAGGCATATTTTATTTATGTAATATGGACATGCAAGTGAAAAAGTTACATTTGTATGAAGTGTTCGAGGCATGGTTGTGAAGAACCCATGGTAGTCAGTCCTGCACTCCAGAGAGTTCGGATAAGAACTGGCAGCTGCTTTGCTTGAGCACGGAGGAAACTGCTATTTGCTGATGGCTTGTTACAGTCACGCTTTTAAATACCTGAACAAAGCAGTATGTTTGTCAGCGTGGCAGTGAGTCAAATCATGACAATTTACACAGATATGATATTTGCATTTTGGATCATGGACTACACCTTGCTTTGGCATACATTTTGAAAAATGTGGGAGTGACTGGATGTGCACCTCTGCTATCTGTGCTATCAGCTGTGCTATTAATGGCTCAGCTGAATATAATATTCAAATAGTTAAGCCTTAACCTCTGTTTGCTAAACTCCTTAAGCACAACCAGAGACTTATCTTCACAGCTATGAGTGAGAGGGTTCTGACCAGCGTTTTTCTTTTGCAAGTCTTTTAATAACCAAGAAATGTAAGTCATGGCACAGTACAATGGATCTGGGTGATAGAAGGAGAAAGAAAGGTCAGACTTACACTTTCCAGAGGAGTAGTGGCTGTAAGAACGTAGGGCTGGAAGGAATGTCCTATGTGGAGTGACTCAGGACTTTGGGTTTGTCTAGTTTAGAGAAAAGGAGGTTGAGATGCTACCTCATTGCTTTCTACAGCTTCCTGAGGAGGGGAAGTAGAGAGGCAGCTGCTGATCTCTTCTTCCAGGTACCCAGTGACAGAATGTGTGGAATGGTTCAAAGCTGCACCCGAGGAGGTTCAAACTGGACATCAGGAAGGATTTCTTTGCTGAGAGGGTGATCAAACACTGGAACAGGCTTCCTAGAGAGGTGGTTGATTCCCCAAACTTATCAGTGTTTAAAAGGCATTTAGACAAAGCCCTTAACGATATTCTTTGACTTGGTCAGCCCCAAAGTCAGGCAGCTGGACTGGATCATCATTGTAGATCCCTTCCAACTGAAATACTGTATTGTATTGTATAGTATTCTATTCTATTCTATTCTATTCTAGAGTGAGTGATCAGTGGCAAACTTGTGCTGTAATTATACTGACAGTACGTGACAAATCCTATGGAAACTATTAGACAGTGGACTTTTCTAGCACTTATTACCCTCTGGACAGCACGCTTACTGCAGCTATGTGTAGTCCATGCATGTAGAATCTGTGGTATGAAATATCATGCAAAGAGATAATGGACCCCATAAAGACTGCAGCATTGCTACCAGTAGCACAAGTAGAACTGTTACAGGCACTGGTGTCTCACCTGCAGGGGCAAAGAGCAATATTCATTTCAGCTACGATGGAATTTTAGCTGAAAAAGAAGACAGAATTTGATATGTACCGATGCAGTTAATAACTAGGGCATTAGTAATGTCATCTGCAAAGCTCTTCTACTTACAGAGAACATGCCTTCTGCACAGCTGGATAGCAACTTTCATCATTACTTTGTGAGAAGCACAGGAAGTCCTTTCCCTTTTGGCTCCCAGTGGGAGTGTCCTAAGTAAGTTTCTAAGAATATATGTCTCCAAATTCAGAAATCTCCTATGCCATTTTTCTTGGCCTTGTGGGCAGTCCAAACAGTTATATCTAGGCAGGCTGCCAAAGCGTAAGGCAAAGGTCTGGATGTGATCTCCTTGGTCATTGAGTCATCTCATGTTTGCCATCAGTCCCTATTGCTGGGCCAAATACCTCATGTAATTCCATCAACAAATTTATACAGTTTCGTTGTGAATGTAGTTCTTTTCCTGGCATTCTTGAAATAAATATTTTTCCTACACTGGAAAGCACTGGCTGTGAGCACAGGTCTGGCGTGCTGCAGAAGTGTCAGTGCTGCTCCAAATCACAGCACCTTGGACCAGAGTCAGGACTCTGGCAGAGAAGAGAAACTACTATAACCTGCTTGGTAGGAGTTGTCCTACTTTAAAACTTCCTTGGGCTCAGTCCAAGATGTGATTCCAACAGTGGTAGAAGGAACAGTGACAAGTTAGAACATGTTTTAAAAGCACAGCAAAATATAACTGGTTTGAATTTGTTTTGAATTTAGTGTATATATCAGCATAGCCCAGCTGTTCCTCCTTGTTTTCATTCTCTGATTTGTACTTTGAAATTTTAGTTGGCCTTTATATCACAGAGGTTTTTACTGTAAAAGAACCAATGAAGCTACTTTATAATTTTTTTTTTCACCTGACAGCTGAGATATCTTTTAAAAAAAAGTTTAGAAATGCTGAAGAAAATGTAGCAAAAGGTGATGGCAGTTCTTTAATTTGGTTTTCTATTATTTCAAATCTGTTCAGTATTCTTTGTAATACTGCCACTCATAATGACTGTATTTGGAATTAACATAGGTTTCATGTGTAATTCAATGGGTATTCAGCGTAACTTAGCAACAGCTAAAGCATTTTTTTCTTCTGGAAACTAGAGCATGGCTGTTGTTGATTTCACTTGGTAGACTGGGAGGTTCACATTATTCTGAATTTCAAAATTTCCCAATTAAATGTGTAAGGTGCAATTTATTTATAATGCAGATTTTGTATTGTTTATCAAAGTTACACAAAGGATAAATAAACCTAGCATCAAACCTCTGGAAGCTTTTAGGACTGTCTGGATCATAGCATGGGAATAATATTTGAACCATAAAGGTTAAGTTCATAGGCAATTAGAGCTGCTGGAATGGAAAAACCTTTTAAAATATACAGTGTTCACACATCTCTGCATCTCAAGGTTTTTTATATGTGTGTGGATGTATTTTGTATAGCAAATGGGATAGAGGAGGCATTTATCCTATAAATAGATTTCTCTCAGGGCTCATGCTGTGTGTGGCAATATGTTCTCACTAAATATATAGTCAGAAGAAGTCTTACTGAATTAACCCAGATTACGTAATGAATTATTGCAAGTAAATACATAAAAAATTCTTCTCCTAAAAAAGTAAAAATTTGTGCAGAAGAATACTCAGTTTGTATATCCAGAACAGTTTATAAAGCTTCATAAAAGGCTACAGATCAGCAGGATGAGCTCACCTGCCTATAGGCAATTGATTTGCAATATTTGAGATGCAGTATTCAGGTTTCATAGTCTCATAGAACGGCTTGATTTAAAAGCTGAACTTCATAAAGTTTTCACTGGCCCACATCTCAAGCATGTGAAGGTCTCTCTGGATGATACCCTCTCTCTACAGAATGTTGACCACACCAAACTTGCACTTGATGCCACTGCCCAGGACCCTGAAAAAGGTGTTGAACAGCACCAGTGCCAATACTGACCTCTGAGGAGTGCCACAAGCCACTGCTCTCCACCTGGACATTGAACTGTTGACCACAACTCTTTGAGTGTGACCATCCAACCAACTCCCTATCCACTGAATGGTCCATCCATCAAATCCATGTCTCTCTAAATTAGAGACAAGGATATCACATGGGACAGTGTCAAATGCTTTGCACGAGTCCAGGTAAATGACATCCATTGCTCTTCCCTTATCCATCAAAGATGTAATCCTGTCACAGAAGGCCACCAGATTTGTCAGACGTGATTAACACTTAGTGAAACCATACTGGTTGTCACCAACCACTTCACTATTTTCCATGTGCCTTAGCGTAGTTTCCGGGAGGATTTGCTCCGTGATCTTGTCAAACACTAGAGTGAGACTGACTGGCCTGTAGTTCCTCAGGTCTTTCTTTATTCCCTTGTTAAAATGGGGTTATGTTTCCCTTTCCCAGTTAGTAGCAACTCCACTGGAGTGTCACGACTTCTCAGATATGATGGAGAGTGGCTTAACCAGTTCATTCAGCAGTTCCCTCAGGACCCACAGATGCATTTTATCAGGTCACATAGGCTTGTGCACCTTCAGGCTCCTGAGATGGTCTTGAACCTGATCTCCACCTACAGCTGTCAGTTCTTCATTTTCCCAGTCCCTGCCCTTTCCCTTCTGTGACTTCTGTGGTGTGGCTGAAGCATTTGCCTGGGAAGACTGAGGCAAAAAATCTTTGAGTACTTCAGTCTTTTCCATGTTCCAGGTAAACAGATCTCCTGTTTCTTTCTGGAGAAGGCCCATTTTCTCTAGGCTTCCTTTTACCACCAACATACATATGTAAGCTTTTCTTTTTGCCCTTAATGTCCCTGGCCAGATTTGATTCTATCAGGGCTTTAGTTTTCCTAAGCTGATCCAAATCTGTTTACCGAAGAACTTTGTTTTTCTTTCATTAGTATGAGAACAGATTTCACAGGAGAAAAAAAAAAGTTGTTGACACATAAAACACACACAAAAAAAGAAAGATCTGACCAACTTGTTTCTCCTGTACTGTTGAATGGATAGGCTTGCACGATTTTGTGTTCAATAACCTTATGTTTTAGAATTTTCAAGAAATTTTGGAGTTTATTAGTTGACCATTGTCTTACAAGTGCTCAGTGGTGGGCAGAGAAGCTTTCAATATGTTGGTTTAGTATTTTATACTTACTATTCTAAATGCATACCAAAAGTTAGGACTGTGTTTTCAGGGGACTTTAAGTCTCTGAATGTGTATTCTGGCTGAAGTTTAGGTCAGCTCATGCTTCTTGTGTCTGTGTATCTCTAAATTTTAAGTGCCCCAAAAACAACTCAACACTAGAAAAAATAAAACTAGAAAAACAAACTGCTAAATTTTTCTACACTGACTCAATCAACTGGGAATGAACTTCAGAAGCATAAATGGAGCAACATCACCTTGGAACATTTGTCAGACTTGTTGAGCTTGGCAGCATAATTGTCACAGGAAGAGAAGCAACAAGATAAATTGATATTCTCAAATATGTGGAATGTTAGGAGCAGCCATATTTTTATGACCTTAAAGAAATAATCAGTCTTTGGGTCTTTTGAGATCTGATCATATAGCTAAGATGAAGTATGAAAACACACATGCTGGTCCCACTGTAGAAGCGTAAGAAAACCAAATATCAATCTGTTTTTGATTTAATTTTGTGTAGAGTGTTCATCCAATAATGTCTCAAGAAAGACACCACTGATAATTTTGCTACTGAAGTAATTTAGAATGTATATTCAATATTTTTCCTGTTGAGCAAACACGCAGAGACAATCTCATAAGCATCCTATCTTGCACTGCAGTTCATGAGGTGTCAAAATGATGTAGAGAATTTTTGTTTCATTTTTCTAAATAATATAATTTATATTCAAGAAAAGAAAGAAAAAATGTTTTTAGAGAGAAAAAAACATATTGCATTCTATGTGTTGCTGGTAAAAGTTGCCTCAACATAGACTGCAAATTGATGAATGCTTGATAAATTTTTCATAGACTTGAGATGAGATTTGCAGCTGAATGTTCAAGCATCACCATTTGAACTGGAAATTAAAGTTGCTATCAAAAGGACTGAGTATGAGTTATATTTGTGAAATAACACACAAATTCTAACAAGCACTAGGGCAGAAGGAAGTGGGTGGGGAGCACAAAAACAGGACTCCTGTTACATAGCTTGTTCTTTTAGGGTGAAATTCGCTCCAAGAGGATTAAAGGAACATTTCTGCTGTGAGAAGACAATAGCTGAGAACTGTTGAACAACTCCAAGCAAGCCTCCTAGTATGAAATGGACACATTGAGGCAACCAATGCCAACTCTGCCCGTTAAGTTAGTGGATTAGATAATAAAAATATCACACAACATTGATGAGACACATAGGCCAGAATTATGTAGTATGGCAAACAACCTTTCATTTTTAGTTCTTCATTGAACTCTGCTGAATTCAGACCTGCTAGATAGAAAAGTGTTCAAACATCATTGTCTTTTTTCTTATCCACATAGGCTTCTGCATCTCATTCGTTTTTAAAGCATTTCATATCCAGCTTTTTCAAAACAACCTCTTTGACATGTATGAGTCCATGATGTCCTTTTACAAAAACTCATCATATTTTGAATCCAAAAATCAATCAGGGGAAACAGGCAATTTTATTGTGTGACGGAGCAAAAGCGTATATATAGGGGCAGAGGACTTCCATCATTCTGCAGACAGTGAGTGCAGGCTGATGAGTCTTTTGTATCAGCAGATCCTAGAAAAATGGCCTTTTTTCATGAACAAACAAACAAATCTCATGAACAAGTGCCATTTAAACAAACAAGAATGATCATAAACATCATCAAAAATGCATCTAGCTGTCTTAAATGTGTTGACTGTAATTTCTAAAACAAACCATTGCAATCTTATTTGTCTTCTAAACTTGTGTTTAGAGATCTGTGATTTATAAAAAACATTGCACATAAATTCTTGTTTTTCTTTCTCCAGTTTTCCCTCAATCCAAACAAAGAATCATCCACTTCTGTATGTTCCTCATATCTTCACAAAATTCTTTAGTTTATGGGAAAGCAAAAGACAAAAGACCTTTAATCTTTTATGCACTTATCTGGGCATTTGCATTCCTTGATGCTCAAAGAGTATTGTGTTATTTATTTTGCTGAATATTACATTACACACACTTTATAATATCTATACTTGAGTCATTTAACCTATATAAAGGCAAATAATTTTTTTTAATGTATATTATATTCCTTTGGGGCATGCTGCAATAGAGGTTGCTCTTTTTTTAAAAATAATTTGCATAGTCATTTAGAAATAATTTTCTGAGCTTAAGTACCTTTCTGTGTAGTGCTTTTCTCACATCTGTCTTCTTTAAGTGATTTGCATTCTTTACTTTCAAATGAAAAATCTGGAAGTTAATGAATATCAGCTCATCCTTTACTCTTGTTAAACACTTCAAAATATTCCCTCAGAAATTATTCTACTTCCATTAGTAGAAATTTTGAATCCTCAAGAGAGAAAAGATTACTGTTGCTTTTGAAGATTTCTGCTCTCTGACTTCATGTAGTGACACTAGACTTGAAGACAAAAGCTTAAGAAAAATAATGAAATAGGCAAAATGAACCCAAAGGAAAAAAAAAAGAAATGATTGAGCCAAATAATGTGAGTAGGATGAAGCCTGTGGACCCACTAGATGCTGGATGTGGAGAGCAGCTACTGGAGTGTGGTGGTGCTTCCCTCCCCTGCCTCAAGCCACCCTATGATCTGAGAAATGCTTGTTATTCCTCAGCCTTTATGAACTGCACCTGGGCTGAGCTCCTCTAGAGATTATCAGAAACACATTCTCTTCCCAGGAGCTGGTGTTGTCTAATGAGCTCCTGGTTTTTAATGAATAGCCTTGGAAACTTATTTTTCTTGCCTGAATAACAACCCAAATGGAATAACACTGTTATTATCAAACTTTCAAAGAAAGTTACTGACCCGCATTGTGGCCAGGACGGAAACTTACTTTGACTGAAACCAAATCTCTTGTGAACCTATAAACAGCAGTCCTAAGTGAGACCATTTGAGCTCTCCCTGACCACAGCAGGATGCAACCAGCAGCCTCCGAGTGGGATGCCTCTCAGAGCTAGTGAGGTCTCAAGTTTGCTATACTTGGTGGATCGCTGAATGTTGACGATGAAGATGATGATGGATCCTCGGCTGATACCCCCACTCCTCCAGACTCAACCCTTCACTCACTGAGAAGATGCAAAGACATCCAAAGTGAGTATTTCACTGAACTCAAGGGGAATTTCTCCCCCCATACCAACCTCCAAGTAGATAGTTTTTAGTTTATTTAAGCTCTTTGGACTTTGGATTTTTATTTGCTTTTTCTCTGTGTGCTTTACTGTCTAATACATAGTAGAGTGAACCTGGACAACAAACTTTGCTGTGCTTTCGCTTTTATATTAAACCTGCTTTTGCTGATACATTTGCTGATGATTCTTTAGGTGACCTTAAAACATGCATTCAGAACATGGTCCAGGGATTATATTTATGCTTTGGCAATTTCCTTCTGCATATTAGAGCATAAATGCCCTGTTAAAAGGAAGGATTTTTCAGTCTTTTTCCCTTTGTGATCCTGCTCAAGTCCTTAATTTTCTAGTCTTTTAAAAGAGCACTTTACTTAGGAGATCTTAATGTTTTCTAGTAAGCAATTCCATTCTTTAACATCTTCTCACCAGTGCAATTGTATGTTTTGCCTGTGTGATATAAATCAATGAAAATTGCCTTTTGTGAATAGATAAAATAATATGTATGATTGTCACTGATGAGACATTATCTGAGCAGAAAATTTTCGAATTTCATAAAGCTGCAGTGGTACTGAAAAACAACATCACTAGCAGAGTGCATATAAGCAGATTTCTTAGGACTTATTCACATTTGATATCTCTTCACCTATAACTTCTAGTTAAAAGTGTATTACTGTAGAGATAAATCCAGGAAACAGCTCATAATCAGCTGTTGGCATCATGACCTCTGAGTCACTCTTCATTTGGTAGATTTTCTCCTGGAATAGGTACAAAAGGTAAATTTCTCAAATGTAGTTTATAGTCAAACATTATATTACTGAGCTCCTGCTCATACAGTACTCTCCTGAGGTCTAATACAAGGAAGTTTTAGTCCTGAAGTAAAATATGAATACCTTCTGAACTCAAAGTGGTCAGCAGAACTGTGGGAATTCCTACAATATTTGTGCAATTTCAAAAAATGAATTAAACTAAGGACATGTGGTGAAAAATGCAACAAGGAGTGTTCTTGGAGATGGCAGTGTGGCATGAATAAACAAGAAAGCAGAGAAAATAATAAATTTAAAAGAAACATGAAAGTCTTAATGTTCTTAGAAATATCTGGATTATGATTCTCAAGATCTAGCAATATAAAAACATTCTCAACAGGAGACAGTCTAGGGTCCAGTACTTCATCAATCTTTGGAATGATAGTCTTATGTAGGATCAGTCTTTGCTTTATAAAGAGCAACCCTCAGTTGAGTTAATACCTGAAAATAATTGTTGCAGTTCCTTCCTGGGCATTATGTATTCCAGTTCTGCCTCCCCGCAAGCACATCAAACCACATCAACCCGCTCCAACCATCTTCTAATCTGCTTCCTCAAAGCTCCCTCAGATCTTCCACCAGACTTTTGGAGCAAATATTGCAGGTGTTTCATCTTCGCTCTCCCTGACACACAAACTGGAGAAGGACTTGGAAAACAGGAAGGAGAGGAGAAAAGAGGCACTATCGTTTGCTTGCAGAGTGCAGAAATGAAACAAAATTGTTCTAATATTTGGCACTTTTCTGATTCTCTTCCTTTGCTATAGTTGTTTCCCAGAGGGAACTGGAAGGTCTTTCTTAGGGGAAAAAAGGCTCTGCTTGCTTTTCCATCAGCAGTTGTTGATTGCTACTCACCAAAAGCGTGTGACTAAAAATTAGTCAAATGGTTCCTCCAGCTAGGATTAAGACATGATGTGACATTTGGAGTACCTTTTGGTAGGTCCTTATTCATTTATAACTGATCCAAAAATATTTCCAATGTTACAGAGAACCAAGGAATCCTCCACATAATCATAATTGCAGAACAACAATTTTCCAGAAAAACATGTCCGTACATATAAATTTATTTCTAATGTAAATCCAGAGATTGATTGAAGAAAATGTGTATTCAGGTTATTTGAAACATAAGTGTGGAAGAGAACCAGAAATTAATGAAGATATAACTTGGTGGGGGGAATTTTCATTCAGCCTCAGCATTTGCCCTTTTTGACAAGATGTATGCCCCATATTCCTTTTCCTCCAAAGCCAGAATAAGGGTTCCCCAGAACTAAAAAAGAATTTTTCTTTTTTAGCACCTTTTGTTCATAATTTCTGAGATAAAAAAACAGAGGTAACAATATCCCAGTTACTGCTTCCTAATTTCACTGACATGTACATTTCTAAAAGATTTTCATGTAGCACTTTCCCTGTTTCTCATAACCCTTAATTCCTAACCTGCTATTCCAATGAACGTATTCTTTTCAAAAGGATATTATAAAAATTCAGGTGGTTTGGTTTTGGTTTTTTTCATTTTTATAATTAAATATCTTCTCATTGAATTTTCTCTATTAATTTTTAATTTCTCCAGAATAACCTAGAGAAAATTATGTTTACACAAATCTGGCCTTACTGTATTTTATTTGAAAACACATTCAAGACACAGAAATTCCTTCCCGCCCTATTCTCAGCATGATAAACTGTACTGTTTCAGTGTGATATATGAACTCATTCTGTTAAAATGAGACAAGGATGGAGAGATGGCTTCAAGGAAGCATGTAAAACAAATTTCTTAAAAGAGGAAGAAACTCTCAAGATCTAAAAGCATTATTGTGAAAGTCTTTTGACACTGGTAATAAAAATCTATAGGGGTTTTTGTGTGTTGTCTTTTTTTTTCCCTCCCCTCTAGATGCAAAAAAAGCTCCAAATATTTTCTCAGCTATTAAATTTTCTGAGATCTTTTTCCTCTTTCATGAAAAATGAAAAAAGTCATTTTTCATAGTTTTTTAAGGTTTTTTTTTGAAAAGCAAGGGGCGGCATGGGGGTGAGTGGGAGGAATCATTTTGTTTCTAAGTCTTCTGATGGGGAAAATTGCTGAAAGATGAAGCTTTTAAGAGTATATATACAATTTTCTCCTCATTTCAAAACAAAGACCATTGACAAGCTTGTCTTGGAGACAATTAATAGTAGTTTACTTGGTAATGACTATACTAATTCTAAACTTCTTTTAAAATAATGTTATTTATGTTTAGCAAGGAAGATCACAAGCTCTGCTAAGGTTCCAGAGCTAATAAACCAATGTTGTCTTCCAGAGATGCATAGCACATTTCAGAGTTTCTTCAAGAATATCAAAGAAATCATAGTGATTATAAGCAATCTAGAAAATCTGTTATTTAATAAATGATATACTGAATTTTCTGTTACTTTCAGGCAGTTATAATCTCATTTTTACACCTACTTAATATGAAGTATGACCACAAGTGAAATCCTGAATTCTGTTCTGTAGAGTATTTTAACTCCTGCTAGCTATTTATCGTAAAGCAAGAAAGAACAAATTATATCTTTGTGAATCCACCTCCCACTTTTTAGTGTTTCTCCTAGGCTTATGGGCAATTTAAGCCTCACATACGCTGATGACTTCCTTTCTATCTAAATCTTTTGTCTCTGCCTTTCAGAGGAATTTTACTTCTGAGAAACTGGTTCTTAAAGCAATCATTGGTATAAGGAATCTAGGTTAGCTTCAGCCACTGAACGGTGACTAAAAATCTGCCAGCTGTTTGGCTTTTGGACTAATACTGGCTCCCTACAAACTGTGTCAGAAATTTCTCTTGATTCTTTGCTTCTGCAATATAAATACCTCACTAAGCAAGACTCAGAATTCCCATTGCCAGGGATGCTAGAATGGTTCCTTAGGTGGTCATAGTGAACCTTCTTTTGCTCATCTTGCTCTAAATATACAGAAAAAGTAAAAGGTAGTAAACTTATCTCGTGTTTCAGCCTTCTTAAGAAGACCTAGTGGTTTAATTATCTACTAGCACCCTCCATGGAGACATGGGCATTTCCTTTAGTAGTAGCACCAGCTGTGTCATTCCTCCCTGCACCCTTCAACCTGTGAGCCTCCTGCTCTTAGTTATGATTGGACAAATGTTTTTGGGGGTTGGTAAAGAAATACATCAGAACACATAAAGTGACTCCTCCTGTCCTTTTGCCCCCCACAAAAGGGAAAAAAAAAAAAAAAAGCAATTCCAGTGGGGGAAATTCTTGTGTCATCTCTTTTTTTTTTCCATTGTGCCCAAGGGAAACAAAGTTCTTTTACTGTCTTCTTTAAAAGATAATTCTGTCAATATTTTTTAATCATTTTTTCATATTTAATAGTCATCATCACTAAAAGCTCCAATACTGACTTGACATGGAAGAACCTTCCAAAGGCCAGCTGGGATATTATTCTGACTAAATAACACATTTAATCTGCGTCTTTGCAACATCTGTTCTCATGGCTGCTCTCTGTAACTTCTTCACTTTCCCACTTTGTTGTATTTCTCTCTGGCATTCTACCTGAATGACCTTTTAAAAGTCCAGCCAGTGAAAAATACAGTAGTTCATCAGCTGGAGAGCACACTTGCAGTACACCTTCACAGTAGCTCCGTGTTGTTCGTCACAACGGTGCTTAACCTTTAAAACTCTGGGATACAGTGTGGGGATTACTTCTTGCCTTCTTTGGTTAGTTCCTAACTGATACTAGGCAGAAGCCAGCTGTGAACTTCTGAATGAACTGCACAGTGATACAGTAAAGACAGTTCGAGGATGCTGAGGGCCCTTTTCCAGTTGCATGACTTTACCCAGAAGGATGTGATTGCCCCTGCAATTCCCTGCACTAATGACAATGCTAACAATAAGCACTCTCAGCAAGGTATCAGACTCTCTTAATTTTTACCTCCTCTCCAGGGTAATTGTGACTGAAGCTGGTGACCTCCCCAGCATGCTGCAAAGCATGTCGTTTCAGTCAGATATTTAGAAAAAGTGTATAGGAGGAAAAAAGTACTTTTGTGGAGGTTAAAACACATCGGTGGATGTTGTCACAGTCACTGTTGATGTTAAATGCAGGTGCAAACCACAGCTATATGCCACCAACCAAAACAAAGGGAATTTGAGCAGCCTAGATGGAGTGACTTTGCCCAGTGCAGTTTTCAAATCTGCAAGTAAGAAAAAAGACACAGAAACTGTGAAAGCAGTTGTTGGCAGGTGTTGTACAGACAATCAGGAGTTGCTGTGCTGAGTTTGAGAGGAAGAATCTCATGTTTCAGGCAGAAACCGCTTTAAATTTCATGGTAGGTGGACATCTTTTTGTAAGATTCCTCCTATATGCAGAAGTAACTGCAAATCTTTTAAAGATAAACATAATTGCAACAAGATACTTATTTTCATCATACAATACTTGCTAAATTACTTAATTGTGTTAAAAGGCTAGCAAAGAGAAAGATAAACTATTCAGTGAGTTCATCTTTCAGTCATGATCTTTGAGAATCAAGTTACTTGGAAAAGCATAGACACAAGTAATGGCTAGATCCTATCGGTTTTCTTCCCCTTCCTTCCCTTCCCTTCCCACCCCTTCCCTTCCCTCTCCTGTCCCTCTTTTGAATAAAATTCATACATTTAATTTCAGCTGTGCTATCAGCCTGTATCTTCCTCTACTAACCTCAGCTTTCTGAAATAGCATTTTCACAAATCTCTTTATGAAGGCTGGAATCAGTCCAATTATTTGCTTGCCAATAACATTTTTAAAATTATTATTATTTTGTGACCCAAATGACTTAGAGACAAAAAATTGCTAATGCTTTTTCTATGTTCTCCTGTCACTGGGAGAAAACCCAAGCCCATCTGCCCTGTTTTATCCTTTCCTACATTGGATAGCACTACTCTCTGCTTGGTGAGGAGGTCTGTGCTTGTGAGCTGTAGAGCTGTAAGATTATTCTTAGTTTCTGGATACATTTGAGATACAAAGAACTCACAATAGTTTTGATGTCCACCCAGATTAATTTTGAGGTACATCTTTGACAGTGCACAGAGCTATATCTCTAACAGCACAGAGGCACTGCCAGACTATCAAATTTAAATTGGAGGGAGGGAAATTTAAAGGTGTTTGAAATGTTTTATTCTGAAGAGTAAAAAAGTTATAGAGATGGCTTTATCGCTGTTGTTTAGCATCTTAATATATGCTAAAATGTATTTTTTTAATTAGTGATTATTAAATAAAATTATGTAAATTGTGGAAAACAGTCTCCTCCTTCCATAACATGAGAATCACCTCTATTACTGGGCAAGCACACCAAAGATGCTGCTTCTGTATATTTAAATGCAGAAAAGAAATAATGAGGTCATTTATGAAGATAAATGTCACACTAAAGGCATTACAGAGCACTTCAGTTTTTATGTAGAGCATAAGCTTAGTTGATAACATCACCCATAGACACAAATTACACTGTGTGACACCTGGACTCTTTAGGTCTAGTACAACCAATTACTAGGAAGAAGTGCACTGAGTCTTGCACACGGATTTTCAGTTTCAAGCTTTTGAAGACTGGAGATGAACACATAAATGTACAGTTAAACCTTTCCTGTTCCTTACCAGAGTGCCAGTTTTAGGCTATTGGATTGCTGAAGTCAACAAAGAAGTAATGTAAAAATGCAGAACCTGGTTTTCAACAGGTGCAACCTGGCCAAGGTTTATTAATTTAGGTGCAATTTTGGTTTGCCTGTTGCTTGCATGAGGCGTAAATCCTTAAAGTCACTTACCCTGATATGGAATCAGGATAGATCCAGTAGGTCCACAGCCTTTAGAAGAAGGAGTTACTGCTGGAGACACACTCTCATGAGGTCCCAGTAACTTCAGGAGTGATGTGCTCGGTTTCACAGAGCCCATCAAAGCCAATATTCTGTGTGTGTCTCACTGCATTGTCTGCCCCACTGTTTGCCTTAATTTCCTTGTTTTTAAAACATTATAGATCTCTACTCTTCTCATCACAGACTAGCACTGCTGATAAAATACATTCAGGGTTTAATTTTTTTAAAGAAGCCCTTTAGTGGAGAAACACAAGTCTTGCACTGAACCGTTAGCTTACAATGAAAGATAATATCTAAAGAAAAATGGCTTGCCAAAAATTCAGAAAGCATTGATTTTTTTCCTTTTAAAAATCTTTTTAAATTTTGAGACATGTTCCATCAAATCAAAATGACTCTGGTTGAACTATTTTGTGATTTTCTGAATTTACAAGATTAGTACAGTATGAAAAGGAAAAATATAGTTAGTGAGACATTTAGTTTGCGTGTTAGTACAACATGTCCTGGAAACAACAATGACATTTGTCTAAAAGGTCTGAACACGGCCTATGACCATGTCCTGGTTTCAGCTGGGATAGAATAAATTTTATTCTTAGTAGCTGGCACAGTGCTGTGGCTTGAGTTCAGTATGAGAGCAATGCTGACAACACACTGATGTTTTAGTTGATGCTAAGCAGTGCTTACCATAAGCCAAGGACTTTTCTGTTTCCCATGCTCTGCCAGCAGGCAGGTGTGCAAGAACCCAGGATGGAGCACAGCCAGGACAGCTGACCCCAGCTGGCTAAAGGGATATTCCATACCACAGAGCACCATGCTCAGTAAACAAACTGGAGCAGTTACCCATAATGGGGCCAATCACTGCTGGGGGAGGGACCTAGCGCTGGTCAGCAGGTGATGAGAAATTGTGTACTGTTTGTGTTTCTTGGGTTTTATTCCTCTCTCTCTTTTTCATTACAACTACTGTTATTTTTACTGCTATTATAAAAAAATTATTATTATAATCATTAGTGGTTTTAGTTTTATTTTGTTTTGTTTGAATTCTTAAATTGTTCTTATCTCAGCCCTCAAGGTTTAACTTTTTTCTTTCAAATCTTCTCCCCTCCAGAGGGGCCAGGGGGAAAATGAGCAACCTGATGTGTGGCGCGTAGCTGCTGGCTGAGGTTAGACTATGACAGTAGGTGAAAGCCTGTGTTTATTTTTTTTCCTTATTCTGAAAAATATTTTTCCAAATATTTAACAGGCACTCAAACTAGGAGTGTTCCAGGCACAGAAAACTTTATTGTGCCAAAGGAATTAGTAGCAAAGTCTAAATAAAAGTTGGTCAGATTTCATATGAGACTTCTAGTGTGTTCCTCTTCTGCAACAGTAATTATTTCAGTAATTGTTCTAAACACTGCAGTGTCACTTAGATAAATTGAAACATTTTGAGTAATCACCATATGATACCAGAGTATTTTATTTTAAGACTGGTCCCGTTCCCAGTTCCTAGAATAACAATGCCTCATTGAAAGATTACTTTGGATATGTCCACACTAGGAAGCTGAACCAAGAATCTGTAGCTACTATGATTAAATATATACACATTTGTTGTGATTTTTCAGCCCAGCTCTTATCCCTTGCTCACATGTACTCTCCCTGTTTTGCTTGCTAAGGCGCAATTACCTTGCATCAGAAGCTAAAGAGAAATTCCAAAACAGATTTCTGATGGAAAGGGATAAATTGATTTCCTGAAAATCTTCAGCAACTCTATAGAAATCGTTTATCTTGTTAACATGAAGTCTAGGATAGAGCATCTTTTCATGTTTGGCATTAAAAATTTCAAAGTAATGTTCCAAGATGCTTGAAATGGTTTCAGGAAAGCAATGACTTCTGTTTTTCCACATCACCCACTGCAAGGAAGCCTAATAGCTCACAGAGTCACTGAATCAGTCCATTGATCAGTCCAAATTGCAAGTCCATTCCCTTAAGTTGTCAGTTAGCATAGCTTTAGAGAAGGGCTTTTATCAGGCAGAAGGCTGCTTCTGGCTTTGGGGCTGCAGATTTTGAGGCCAAATTATTATGGGGTGAAGAGGCATGAGCTTGAAAACTCAGTGCCTTTTGCACACTTAGAACTTCGCCTGCTGCATCACACCACATGCAACCATTCCTCATATACCACCAAATTCAATCCTGCAAACAGCTCCTCACTGATACCTTAAATTACTTTCAAGTTAATGCTGTACTTTTTCTAACCATAACATCCACTTTATCTCTTTCAGGTGTAAACAAAACAGCGTCTGTTCTTTTGCCTATTTAATCAAAGCAGTTTTTCCTTCTTTTCTTCTGAGTCTGGCTAAATTAACTGAAATGACGTGCATGGTTGTTGCTATCTCCATACTGGATCAGAGAACGTAGCCATTGCACTGCAATCTACTTTAATCCCATTACAGCCATGTCACTCCTAGGCCTTCATTGTGATTAGACAATTAGATACCAATGGCTTTCTAATGGATTTATTACAAGGCATTAACTCATGAAAATTCTGCAGTGGTAGCTGCTTGCCTGTTCGTTATAATGAGAAATGAAACACTGTCACGGGAATCTGTTAATTTAATAGCTTCCATAACAATGTTAGGAGTGGTAGTGGAAGAAATTAAACATGATTTGCTGCTGAGGCTAACCTGCTCCATGAGTTAGCCTTGTGGGTATTTGGAGAAGCATTTTAGTTATTACATAAGAAAAGGTGACTGACTAGACTTTAAAATGAACGTATTTGTTTTTTATCCCCAAGAAAAGTGAGTGGTTGAATGTTGCCGCAGTACCCGAAGAGCTAGTCAATAGATTAGGAGTGATGGAAATAAAGGGCACGTATTTTGTTATGGTCTCTGAAAATACTAGCTAGAGTTTAACTTATCAGGAGGAGATGGGGATTGGTGGCATCTTACATCCGTGTGCAAGTCAGTCTTCTTTTGTCACAGCAGTCACACTGGCAAAAGACCCAGGGTGGTGTGAATTTTCCTCAACACTTTCATTAGTTTGAGCTTAAATGTCTCACATCTTGTGTGTGAGACACCAGAGCACTCCAGCAACTACCTTAAACAATCAACCAGACAGTTGATTAATTAACTGTAAAATATTTACCTTTAAAAAAGCCTAATTATGATCTTGATTGTCATGATGTGTATCAGGGAGTAAATGGGCTCAGAGTGGGTAGTGGGTAAAATCCTACAAACGTAGTAATGGCTATTCACTGGCCTTTTTTTTTTTTTCATGAGACCGGTGGGCACATGTATATCACAGTAGAACCAGTACTCATTTTTCACTCCTTTTGGCAGATGGAGGTGAGCCAAAGGCTGAGTATGCCTTTGAGATTTTATTACCTAATATTTCCTCTTGCCTGATCCCTGTCAGGCAGCTGTGAGATTCCCTGGATGGCTGATATGTGTGAGCTTGAATGGCTGTGGTCATGACCACAGACATTTTGTGCATAAAGGCTTCCTACTCTAATCCTGTCTCTTGAGTGTTCTTCACAGGCATTTAAAAGAAAAAGGATGATTTAATGTATATTAACATCTGAACCCAATTAGCTAAGCTAATGAAAAAGGCAAACAAACATGATGTCCAAGAATTCATCCCTTCTCTGGATCTACAAAGCTCTGAGATTTGATGAAGGATTTAAATCCCCATGATTTAAAAGTGGCTGGTAACTAAGCAAATTATTTTAAACTGAGGCATACTGACTCAAAGTGTTGAATCTTTGTGCTGTGTTTTGCAGATCTAACTGCCTTGCTGTTTACTTTGCTGCAAGGATTTTGCCAGCATCCACTGCATTATAAAATGGACTTCTCTGGTTCCCCGGCCAGTTTCACAATTTACAATTTCGAGGAAATTGTACCGCTCCAAGTAGGAGCAAACAATATTTTTTCCATCTGTTTTTTTAAAGTCTTTTCATCTCCAGCACAGAAATTCCAGAAGACAACAGCCAACTCTCTGTTTTGATAATACAGAAATCCTATAATATCAACAATTCAGATAAAATCAGATGAAAAAAAAAGTAATGTGTGTATACATATATTAGTGTATAAACATAATGTCTTAAAATTAATATTAACATTTAATCTAAATTTCAAATTAAATGAAACAGGGTGATAAAATTGAAATGAAATGTTTTGGCATTATCAGACTGAAACAAGAAAGATGAAATGATTCATTTTGACACTTTCCTGTGGAAAATTTCTTCAAAATTGAAATGTTCATGTAGAACAACTCGATTTCAACAAAACTGAATTTTTGGAGTTGTACAGTGTTCTGCTGAAACACTTTTGAGCAGCTGTAGGTGGAGCCTGCCTGTCTGTGTGTCTTTGTTTGTAAACTTCCCTTTCAGCGAGATGAAGGTTACCAGGCATGTTAAATCCACCATTCACTTCAGAAACTATTCATGAATTATGCAATTTCATCTGAAGCCAGAGTCACATTGTGACACGACAGGGTCAGACCACAGCATGAAATATTTTGATATGTGTCCTCCACTAACGAGACTCCTACACAGAACTAGCACAAACATCCCTCCACCTCGAATGATATCAGTATTAGGAACTTTTCCTCCAGGAGGTATTTGGGCATGA
This sequence comes from Edolisoma coerulescens, assembly GCA_013397115.1. Taxonomy (NCBI): domain Eukaryota; kingdom Metazoa; phylum Chordata; class Aves; order Passeriformes; family Campephagidae; genus Edolisoma; species Edolisoma coerulescens. The sequence continues at coordinate 169,363 of VWZW01000755.1, read as the reverse complement.
AATGTGCCTGAGCATATCATCCAGATGCCGAACAGCTTTACTACGGCATTTAACTGCTAAAAGAAAATATGAAAAGCTTTTGTTTTGTGATTTATTACCAATTTAATTTCAAAATATGGACGATCACTGGTGGTGGTTCTTATTGCAGCACTTAGTTTGCATTGCAACACAAAAGGATACCATTTTCCAAATATAAACACACCAAGGTATGAAAGACATTGCAGGAATGACTTTCTGTCCAAAGCCAGGAAAAAATCACACTTGTAAGCTACAAAAAGCAAGCATGAACAGTGTATGTGGATCAAATAAAAGGCCTTGCCCATGCTAAAGATGACCAACCCAGCAGTAAAAACAGCCACAGCCCAGATATCATTTGTCATCACCATCCATCACTAGGGTGGCTGCTGGGATGGGACTGGCCAAGGGGCAGTGTAGGGTGTGATGCTGTGGTCCTGAGAGAGGCCCCTGGTGGGTTTGCAAGGCAGGGAACATGCACTGCCTGGGGAGGAAGGATGCTGGAGGGCTGCTGGGGGTACAGGCTGCCCTTCAGAGAGGGTGTGTGGGTGTGCATGGGTGCTTGTGTGTGTGATCAGTACCACGTGGGACTAGCTGAAGAAGGGCTTTAGAAATTCATAAGTGTTTATTAATGGTTTGCATGTCTAGCATTGTGGTTTATCTGCTGAATTACATTGATCCTGAATGTGCAGTGTACTGATTGCTTGTTAAGTACGTGCCATCAATAATTCAAAAAACTGCTTTGGCTTAAATTACATGAGCAATTTTTGCCTGTGACAGATATAAATTGGATAGTTTGAATCTAGGCAGCAGCTTTGAGACACAGTTTAAAATTTCCTGTACTTTCATTTATCCTCAAAACCACCAATGATTGATACAACTCTTCAATTTAACTGTATTACTACGTAGCTGTATTGTTGAACAGCTTATTCCTTGACTAAAGTTAAAGAGTTATGTTCTGCAGATTATGTGTATTGTTTCCATACGAATTAAAATCTTCAAATTGTGATTTAAAGTAACATTTTATTTATAATGGATTCTGAGAGAAACCAAACCTTCCTTTGGATTAACAGTTAATTTTAATATACTGTTATTTTTCATGACTTAGGCATTTTTTACTTTTATTCCATAAATTTATTCTCTGCATTCGCTATCCAAGGTTTCTGTCCATGCACCATTAAAATAAAATTTTTAAAAAAGACAAAAAAAATTTTAAAAGAAGGAGAACATTTTTTTTTAAATCAAGTTTTATTTTTTTTATAAAGGTAGGTCTTGATATCAAACTTCTTTTTTTTATTTTTGTATCTTGACAGAGATTATCGAAACTCTCTTAGTAAGATTTAACATTTGCACCCTGAAGCTGACATAACACAACATGAAGTTCACATAGATGGTATAAAATTCACAGATTCATTTAATTTCTTTTTTACTTTAATTTCTTGTTTTGAAGATGAAAAAGCCCCAAATGAAAGCAAGACAATATCAGTTTATTGTTTATGGCATTTTATGGTCAAATAAATGCCCTCTAGCTTTCCACACTATTCACCAACAACTGTCAACATCAAAAATAATGTCACAATGAGGGTAAATCAAATCCTATGAATAAATAATGAAATCTATTTTCATTTTAAATTCAATGTCACTATAAAACAGAGACAACAACGACCACAAAACCCAGCAGCAATTTCTCTAAAGAGTAATAATAAAAATAAAAAATATTTAGATTCAGAATGGAAAAAAGCACATCAGGAAGTACTCAACAGGACTTGTAAAAGATGAATAGACGGGAATTTAGAATTATCCCATGCACTAATGAAGCAGTAAGTGATTATAGAACTTATTTGTGTTTTCACAGAGAGGCACAAATAAAATGCTAGTAGACTGAGTCAGAAATGGCACTTACTCTTCTGTGAATGTTTCTAACAAACAGTATGAATCTTTATAACGGTGTAGAAAAAAGGGACTACATGGTGTTGATATACAGCATACTGAAAATATATGCGTGAAAGCTGCTGATGGACCTCCAAATACTTTTTTCCAAAGACAAAAATGGAAACAATGAGCTGCAGGTAGAAGAGACATAACTGCGGAAAAAGAAATGGACTGGAAATACTGCTTTTTTTTTTTTTCATTTGTCTTGGCATCAGCCAGAAAATATGGTATAGCATTTAGTGCAGTGTATGCATACAGAATGAAACTCCCGTAGATTTTTAATAACATGTATTTCTGCTTACAGACAGTAAATAATTGCTTGATGATTTAACTCTCTAATCAGTTTTATCAAGGTTATTTAAGTCCTTCTTGTTAATTAACTTTAGCAGTAATGTGTCTACTTTTCCAAAGTCCTTCAAAAGGTTTCCACTGATTTTTGAGCATCTACAGGGCAAGCCTATCAGCCTACCAACCAGAAAAGTAAAATAAACCTTTTATTGGAAAGCAATGGAAAAAAATATGAAACACGGACTTCAGGTGTGTCTACAGCTGTTTGATGCCAGTACATATTAATTGAAATATTGTTTTTCTAAAACAGCAAAGAAAAATATTTTTGCTCAGATAGACTGGAACTCCTTAGAAAAATTTACTAAGGACAGCTATGGATGGTCTGGAAAGCTTTTCAGTTCCAAATTATAAAACAATTAGAAAATCTCAATACTAAATTAGAAAGCAATGTGAAAGAAAAAGTTTTTTGAAGCTTCTTGAAAGCGATCATTTCAACAGCATTCATTTTTCAAAACTTATATGTTTAGAGGTTTATAATAAAAAAATATTTTGAAGTGATGCACCTTTCTGAGCTGCAACAAGTTATATGAATGTTTCATATCAGAATATGTCTGTGAATTTGAAAGCTGTCTTCCAGTCCATTCTTTAAAATAAGAGTTTCATGAAATCTACCCTACCTCTTTTTATGGAAACCTCCTGATTTTGGTGAATAGGGTTAACATTGTAGCAATGCAGAATTTGTTTATAGCAGTCATGATCATGTTGTTCTGAATACACATACACTGCAAGGGTATGGACCAATTGTCTTCCAGATTACATCTTAATTATAAATGTCTTTTGGGATAAGGTCTTAAGAATTAGTCCGCAGGATACCTTTTTTGATTTAGCACAGGGATAAAAAGTCTGAGCGAGAGTTTAGGACTTGAGTCTTTGTGTAGGGAGATGGTAAGTTCAAACTAGGATGACAGCACCTGGCTGTGTTTGGTGAGAAATTGATGTGGGTGTATAGTAAGAAAGTGAAAGAGGGATAAATAAGGAATATGAGGGCTTGATATGAGCAAGTAAAAGATTTTATTAAGTTATGATAAATATTTTTTGCTCTATTTTTTTATTTTCTGGAAAAGTTAAACATTTACAAATGTGTATTAAATCCCAGAAGTGTAACAGTTTTTATCTTAGCAGTATTAGGATTTGATATTAAATACTAGAAGACTCAGTTTAAAATTGCTTTAGTACAGATAAGTACCTTTAAAGATAATTTACAAAGATGGAAGAAAAAGCCTTTGATGAGGTACCTCTGGGGAGTCCCAAATTCCATGAAAAAGGGGTTAGGTCCCAAATATGTAGGAACAACTCCAGCTGCTAGCAACAATGGTTAAAAAACCGCACAGTCCTAGTCATCCTTGCTTTTAGTATACAGCAGTGAGAAAAGCAAATCAATGCCTCAGTGTATCATTTTTTGTGAAATGCTATCAATTTCTAAATGAAATCTTTGCATTATGTATTACTAGAAAGCTTGAATCCTTAAAAGAGAAGTGTATTAAAAAAGATAGAAAAAAAAGAAAAAATAACTGATTTAATGTAGGGCTAAAAGTCAATAATATCTTGTAATGACATCAGGTACGAAGGTTTGGGAAACATTATGTAATAAAACTTTGAGAATTGCTTAAACTTCAGGGATTTTTTAAATGCTTAAAAGTGAAAGAAGAAACTAATATCAATTAATAGGATAATAGGGCAAAACAATTTTCTTCTGGTTTGGTATTGGCAACATTGCACCGTTAAGAATTGAAGAAATGACATCTAAAATACATACCAAAGATGAGACATGAACTGCCTGAAAACAAGATAATGAATGTATGGTATTGTGATGCAGCAGCTTTGATTCAGTGTATGTGCCCCTACACATTCTCACTGCAAACTGCATGTTTCTTTTAAGTAACTGAAAGGGGTTGTTTAGTGCTTGAACACTGATAAGATTCTAATATCTGCTATAGTAACCCTTAAAACGGCATCCAGCTATTGTAATGGAAACCAAAGACACACAAGACACACACAAAGGTGGCCCAAGAAAATTCCAAGCTTAGCAGTTCTGTGAAATACAGAAGAACTCAGCTAAAAATGCAGCCCTTTTATCCAAACCACGGTGAGAGAAGGAGAAGGGAGAACAGAAGCAATCTAGAAAAACAGACCGGAGGTAGTAAATAGAGAATATGTAAATTAATTTTAAAATAACACAGTCTATTTTAATTATTTTACTTTTAAAAAGCTATGTCAGATAATATTAGATAATAATGATAAAAGAAAAAGGCAATTTGTTGAGCAGCAAGGTTTAGTGGGGTTATCTTGCACATGGAAAGCTGCTGTAAGTCTGCTGTACGAGATTTATTCTGGTCACTGGCAGGGTTCAATACAATTATGGAAGTTTCTATAGACTTAAACCATTCTTTTTATTAAATTCTCATCATTGAATCAATCCTGGTCTGGGTTTTAATGAACTTTAAAAAAATAGGCAGAATATTTATTGCAAAACTATTAAATGTTGAACATGTCACACTTGTTTTCTATGTTCACATGAAATCATCAAGCATGGTTCAGACAACGAGGCTCTGATTATGTAGCCTCTACATTTGAACAGCATTCTATTCTTCTATATTTTAACCTAATACCCTATTTATAATAAACAGTGCTGATCAGAATAAAAATAAAATACATTGTCCGAATTCTGTTTTGAATCAGGGCAGAGCCTTGATCAAGGAAGAGTAGCTATGGTCTTACATCATAATAAAAGAAATGAGACCAGCCTTACAAATCTTCAGCATCTTCTTCTAAGACTCTGCACACAGAGCCTTTCTTAATATTAGCCACCATCACTTTGCCAAATTTGTAAACCACCCTTCCTTCCTTCCTTCCTTCCTTCCTTCCTTCCTTCCATCCTTCCTGCCTCTAAGCAAGACTATTTTAAATACACTCATTAATTGCTGATTTCTTTGGAGTTCCAGTTGGGCTCATTTATGTTCCATTTNCTTCCTCCCTCCCTTCCTTCCTCCCTTCCTTCCTCCCTTCCTTCCTCTGGCTTTTTCGTATTTATTATCTCATTGATGACCCTGTGCCTTTAAGTACCCTAACACCATAGAGATGTCCCCAAAGTGGCCAGAAATCAGACTTTTTTTCCTCTGGGAAAAGATATTTGCAGTGAGAGACTGGGTAGCTGAATGAGATACATGTCTCCATGTTGCTAAATTTTGGAGAGATCTTTCATAGATTAATCCATAGGAGATGACTAATACCAGAGACAGTGACTAAAATGAAAGTTAGTTCTTCCTGCTGCTTCTTGTGATAATATTTGCAGTACAATACCACTTTTTCTTCAGTTTTTTCTCCTTTTCAACAGGCATTCTTCATCTTCTTAAGTGTTTATGCTAATAATCTCATAATGTACAATCACTTCAGTCTAGCAATTATCAAACTACAAAATGTTGCTTTACAGCAAACTGTACACAGATGATGTAGAAATGATTAATATCTCTAGTATTGTTCATTTGTTACTATGGAAATACTGTTCCTCTATAGAGCTATTAGTAAACACTGTATTAGTGATGCAGCCAATGACAGAGAAAGCCTTGGCAAGCACAGTGATAAAATTAAGATGCATATTGTTAGAGATCTGCAGTTTCAGCATAGATACATAGAAATGTATTTCTTTCCCTTGCTAAAAATATCCAATTCAAGTGCAGCCTATTTGGACATAAATCTAACAAGTCAGTCATTGAAATACCTTATAAAAATGCATTCTAAATCAAAAGAGATGTTGGAGAAGACATTGGAACAGGCTGCCCAGAGAAGCTGTGGGTGCCCCATCCCTGGAAGAGCTCAAGGCTAGGCTGGATGGGGCTTTGAACAACCTGGTCTAGTTGGGAAGTGTCCCTGCTAATGGCAAGGAGTTGGAACTAGGTGATCTTTAAAGATTCTTTCCAATCAAAAACATTCTATGATTCTATGATTTTTGGGGGCGGTTGAATGAGTCCATGGGTGGTGCTCCACAAAATTTATGTTTGTATGAATGAACCGTGGCAATACAGAACTCTAATAGGTAATCGAAATTATTTTTATATGTATGATTTCAGGCACATGCTTTTAAGTGTGAGATAATAAAAAATGCACACTGCAACACTGACCTGGAGGAGCTCCATAAAATCACTTAATGGTCTACATCACAGCTTCAAATGATTCAGTTCATTAGAATTAATGAGGGGTGGTAGATCTGGAAAAGATTTCATATTGGATATGGTCATAGTCATTTGTTCTGTTCACTAAATAATTATGTTATCTCACTGGCCCAAATCTTTCAATTTTAACATATTATTTTTAAGCTGCCTCTTTTAGAGTTTGTTTTGACAACCTTTGTTGGATGCAATATCCAAAATAGTTCACTCTGAGGAATAATCTGTAATTTAAAAAGGCATAAAAATACGCTGTTCCAGTTCCCAAACTACACAATTTAAAAATGTTACATAATGCATAAACAGATTTGATGAATCCATTTATTCATTCTCATTGTATTATGATGTCGACATTTCATTAACTTCAGGATCGCTATAGAACCCAGGGAGAGAAGTCAAGTAACTTTCGAAAATTTTACTTATCAAAATCAAAAAAAAACCCCAAAAAAGTCTTCTTAGACCTAGCGTTATAAAGGAATATCTTCATAAAAGGTGCTTTTGTATAATCAACATTAATGCAAGAAAACTATCTAAATTCCTGTGGGAACCTGAAACACATTTCATCTGGCTCCATCATTTTGGAAATTTTGACCATTGGCTCTTAATTAGGTGTTCTCATTTGCATGATGAAAGTTCATGAATTTGACTAGACACGATTCATAACTCTATTTAAGTTGCTTTGTAAGGAGCGATATATTGCACTACAGTAAATAGGGAAAAAACCAAGACCTTGGCACTTATATTGCATATTTAACACGCAAAAAAGACTTCCTTAGGGCTAAAGCAACCATAGCTAGAGGTAGCAGTGAGAGTTGCCACTGTGTTCAGCTGAATTAAAGTTCTTCTGAGAAAATCCGCTGCTAGTCCTACTAGCTAAATATTGAAAATAATCTCATGGTTGATGAGATAGTGGCAGTTGTGGCCAGCCTGGGGCTCTAAAGCAAGAAGACTCAAAAGGACAAGGATCTTTTGTAACAGCGCACTTTTCAACTCCAGTAGCTAAGAAAGAGGGTGTTCAAATGATTGTAGACATCGCAAAAATTACAGAGCCATGTCTCATTTCATTAAAACAAAAAAAAATCATAGTATCATCTTGTTATAATCTTGTCAGTGCTCAATTAAGAGCCCATGTACACTGCAAGGGAAACTCAGACGAGTTAAAATCAAAATTAGAATACAAAAATTAATTATTTCTTGAAAAAAACCCCAAATGCTGCCCTAAATGAAACCTTGAGGATGATGGTCGGAATGTGTTACACTGAATACAGGTTACAAGTATTATCCACACTGAGATTACTGGTCTCTGACCTTATCCTGGGGCTAACTGTGAAGCCTGACTGGATATTAGCATATATAATGAGAAAATACATCATATCATTGACTTAATCAAAATATGATAATTAATCATTGCTCTATCTGCCTTTGGGAATAAAATTTTTCTAAATGTTAATTAGCCTACAAAAGTAACAAGTGAGCTTTTTAATCTCCTTTACCTCTTTATTAGCCTATGAGCTAAGTACCTCAAGAGATCCTCAACTTCTGCCTCCTCATTTTGACTCCTTGTGTTTTGCCCAAGTATCAGACAATAGTGTCTCTTTCTTGAAAAGTATCTATTGAACCCAGTGCTCTGTGAAGAACAAAAATGAAAAATTATTACATAAGCCAAAACCAGAATTGATATTCTTCCTGACAAATATGTCAAAACTATATGATTTGTGTTTTAATTCAGTTTATGGCTCAGGTAAAATTATTCGTTTAATGTTACAGATCTGATAAATTCTTGCAACTCATTTTTCACTGTTGAAATAAATGTAATAAGCATTATTTAAATCACTCAGTTTGCTTCAGACCAGACTTGCTATCATGAAGCAGTAAAAACCAACCAACCAAACACACAAACAAAAAAAAAAATTCACAAATAGCAAAACCAAAAAAAAGAGGGGAAATTGGAACTGTCTCTGTGGGGGTTCCTTGAAGCTTGGGCTATGAATTCCTTTAACAACATGGGGACAAGGGAGATAAAAATTAAAGAGAGGTGGTTATTGAGAAATAAGATTCAGAATTTTCTGAATTGTTTTTAAAGGCTAATGAAAAATTCTGTCCATAAAAAGAAATTTCAGAGAGCTCTAGGAAAATATCAGATTACATATGTAGTTTCTGTCATTAAGGTAAATAGGTTCTCAGTTCTTTTTTTTCTGTTTTTAAGAACAGCTCTCAAGAGATTGTTAAAAGCAGAGCTAAGACTCATGTTTCCAGACAGATGGGGTTTGCAAATATCTTAAAGCTGTACGGATCCAAATATGAATCCTGTGTTCTTCCTTCAAATCTCCAGGTTGTTGAGGTGGAGATTCCAGGCATTTCTTTCCAAGCTGCAAGATTCTTCTTCTCTATATCCCCAAATCTCCAGGACTGGCTGTGTGACAAAAAGTTTCAGAAGCACTCTCACCCTGTCATATTCAAGATCAGTCATTTCACACTGCCAGCAGGCCCTTTTTTAACACAGAGCTAAAAGTGTTAGCAACACTTGCTTTTGCTAGAATCCCTTTTGGAGTGGTTGATAGGACCAGGGAACGTGTGTATGGTGAGATGAATTCTTTTTGGAGATACAGTTATCATTTAGAAAAATATGAAAACTAAATATAAATAAAAATAAGACCGTTCCTTCATATACATGATGTATATATTTATGCACACATGTAGAAATATGTATATGTATATATATATAAACACTCATTTATATGTGCAATGCCTGTGAATGTTTCATAAATAAAGCCCCTAATGGAATGAAAGAAATATTGCAAAGCTATGTAATGGGCAACATTCCTCTGGAAATATACCATTAATTTCAATGAATTCTCTCACTATTCATGGGGTTGCAATATGTAATCCCTTAGGAATTCTGTTGTAATTTAGCATTAATTAATTTCTACCTACAACAAAGCATTCCCTCTACTTGAATAATATAGTGCTTATTGCCTTTCTTGCTAACGCCTCTGATTTTTTTCCAGTCTTTCTCCTTTTACCCCTAGTAGTCAGAAGGTTATTCTATGTATTTTTAGACAGCAGCACACAGAACTAGGATTTCCCTACCGCCACTCAGACCCGAAGTAATTTGAATGCATTATTTATCCCTCGAGTAATTTGCCGCAACTAATTCTCACAAGCAGGTTTAATGCTGGATCCTCTGGGATACTCCTCATTTCTGATTAATATTAACTGTGAATGCATGCCTTGAAAAAATACACCAGTGGGGTACTGTTATTAGGCCTCTCCAATGCTGAAACCCAGGATGCCTGTTTTCCAGGACCAGTGGAGCTGTGTCAGATTTGGCAGACGTGAAGCCCTATGATGCAGCCGGGGGAATGCCCTGACCTCAGCCTACGCAGGCGGGCAGCAGAACAGTTCTGAAAGGTTTTGGCCGTGCCTACAAATAGCGATCCCCTTCTGGCGCTCTTTGATCCCAGGCCTGAAACCACTAGCATATCTATCAATACTTTGTGTGTCAGGCATGTGGATAAAGGCCTCATTTTAACCTTTCGTAAATCTGTATTTACACGGTGGTGGTTTAACTGGAGTTCTCTCTCTGCAGAGGTGTGTCTAATCCAGGAATATCTATAATGATGGTTCTTGCTCACTTTACTACTCAGCTGATCACACCATCAAGCCCAGCAGGGCTGCTACATTCTTTCCAGAGGGTGTTTCAAATATTCCAAAGTTCAGAGAGATTTGTTGTCTTGAACATAACAGTAGGATTGCAACTACCACATTATAAACCCAAATAACTCAGTATTTTGGGATTCAGGAGATTGTCTTTGTTGAAGTGTTTTCATTTTTTCTTCTCTTTCTGATGAAATGTATTTGAACTGTCACATTTTTCAGTCACATGAATGAGAAGAAAGAATTACACAGAGCTTTGCTCTTCTGACAGTACTCTTAAAAACCTCCTTTATACTTCTTAAATACTGTTATCAATGCTTCTTAAAAGAAACATCTTCCAGTTAGAAGGCTTAAAAAATACATATTTTTTTTAAAAACAGCCACTGATATTTTAGCAAAAAGACAAAGTGTTTATAGCACACCAGAGAGCAATAACATTCAGTGGTAATAGAAACAGTAAAAAATGTAAACAAAATATGTTGTATTAAAAATACTAAAGGTCAATTTAAAAAATAACTAGTGAACATTACCAGCTGTTTTCCAAGCTACATCCCCAGTCAGTTTGGTGGGACAATAACATTGTAAAAATTTCAATAAGATTTTAATGCAAGTCTTTAATGGAGACCCTATTATGGTACCATTTATGATGTGTGCTAATGATGGCAAGATGATTTCAATATCACTCTAAAGGGATTCCATTATGAAGCCATTACAATATGAAGCTGCAAAAGCAAAATACTTTCATGCGAAATCCATAGAGACAGTGGGATGGTTCCATTACTGGTTCCAAAGTGGTATGATGGCACTCCAAGGATCTCACTACAAGCCTATAGGGACCACACCAGCATGTAAAATGATGATATGCATGATAAGCTTCTTTGCAGATAGACTTGTATTTCCATTTTAAAATAAAATTTTGTTCTGAGACAGCAACAAAAAAAGTCATCTTTAGAGTCATGCCTTTTTTCCTACTTGCATTCCAAGACACCTTCATTTGCCTTAAGAAGCAAAGCCTGTCAGTCTTCCTTTTTGACTCTGATCTTGCTCTCAGGTTTAAGAGAGAAAGTGAGCTTAGCTCTATTTCTTTTAGGCCATGTTTGTTTATCATAAACGTATCATTTACTTAATCACTCACCTGATGAGGTGAATGTAGCTGAAGTCCATGCGATCACACAATAGTCCCTTCAACTGTCCCCACTGACAGGGACTGGCAAAATTGTAGGATGTGAACTTATTTGGAAAATGTTCTAAACCTATAGAAAAAATTCTGAATTGAAATGGTTTAAGTTTGGTTATCTCTTTTCATTTGTAAGGCTAAATTTTCTTGTAGTTTCTTATGACAGGTCCATGTTAGAATTGCTTGTGAAGGTGTTGATAGAACATTTCATCAAGGATGAAAACTTCCACAAAAGTATGCCAAACTTGCCAAAAAGCATAGCTAAGTGTCCTTTTGTGACATATTAAGAATGACATAGTTTAGAGGCTTCTTATGGAAGGTTTTCTGAACCTTCCCCCCTTCCTCTTCCCCATTCTGCTAAATTATGAAATTGCAGTCAAAACTGGGGCAGATGTGAGGGGTTGGAGGGGGTATACGTGTGTGTGTATGACGTGTGTATTTTTTAGTTTGGTTTAATTTTCCTAAGGTAAGGTATCTGAATGGACATTCATTTCCAGAATCTTGGAAAAGTTTTGTTCAGATTTGGTGTGAAGCTTTATTTCTAGAATGCTGAGGTTTTCTATGAAAGTGAATTACTATTTTTGTCTCAGCTCTGTAACATATATAGAAAGTTTCACTTGCCAAGCAGCATTCATTTTCAAAACCCTGTGCAGATATTGAAGTTTATAAATCCAAATAATTAAGTATTTCAAATACAGTGCACTTGAGACCCCTTTTTACATGAGTGCTTGCCAATTCAGAAGTCCAGATTTTTAGCAAACGTTTGTTCTCTTCTTCTACAATGCAAATACAAGCATATTACATTGCATATACACCAGAAAAACACATTTCTGAAAATCACAGAACACATGGGGGAAGGTTAAACTACATGTCCTGTTCCTGCTAATGCTCTTTGTCTGACATCTTGCTAATTAATGTGTTCAGCTCAACAGGTCAAGGGCTTTTAGTTGAAGGATCTATTATCACAGCATATTCCTCCCTTTCCTGGTTTTAACTAGCTTGCTTCCTCAGATTCTGTGGAGCTCTATGCAAGTCTAAGAGATGTGCTCTTTATCTTCGGGTTTTTTTGCCATTCTGTTAATTGCATTTCCTAATTTTTAAACTGAATTCCTAACTTTAACTAAATTTCATAGCAGGTTAGGAGTTTTAAACTTGTAGAATTTCTGTAAGTTTCAGGAACATAGAAGGCAGGTTAGAAGAGAGCAAAATAAAGTTATTAGTGCCCACGCAAGAGGAAGAAGTAAAAATGAAATGCTTTTTTTTGTACTGCTGTTTTATCCAATGACTTCTCTCAGCACCAATACTGCCTGCAAGAGTGAAAGAGTCTTGACTCAAAATTCCAAATATTTATGTTAAAGTATCACGAACTCATATCTTTGCTGTAATTCCAGCTTGCATATTGTATCCAAACTGTTTAGAGGAAACCTGGCTAGAGTGTTTCTATGCTGCAACCAAGGCAGTAGTGTAGGTGTATAAAGCAAGAGTTGCTAACAGACCTGAATGTATTTAGAAAAGGAAGGTCAGCTAGAACATGGTGTGAACTACTTTTTGAAAAGCAAGTTTCTCCAGTCTGGACACTTTCAAAATCACTTAATTCTTAAGCAATAATATGAAGAATCAGAGAGCATTGTATTCTTTTTATGATTTCTAAGTTTGTAAGAATTCAGACAGGCATACCAAACTTTATTCTAGCTATGCTTCTTTTTTGTTCTAAGAGTCTTAACATTATTTCAACACCATTTTTCTCAATGGATTAAATTGCTAGTAATTCTCATCCCAGTCCTTCCATTTACTTTTGTGGTGTATATTTGGAATCTGTTTAACAATCACTTCTTGGATTTTTACAATCCTTTGAAATGCTTGAAAGAGTTAATTTTGTATGTCGGTTTTATATGCTATGTGCAGCAGGCATGGAATCAAACTACTGGCTGAACTTCAATGCTGGCATTTGCAGCTTGCTTGACTCAAGCCACCATGTCAATAGTGCTCACAGAATCAAGAAGAAGAGCAGAGCAATCTGTAATGTAGCCATGTATTCTGTTGTTTCCACAATTGCAGCCTCCACAGCCCACAGAGTTTGTGACGCTGTCCAAAACATAGCAATTTGTCTGCAATTTGAAAATGGGTTTTTTGACACGATGTACTTATTTGATACTGTAATACAATAATAGAGGTGGGGTAACATGGCTATTGCAAAATAAACTATCATTGGGAACATTGTGTCTTGTCCACAATTAAAACATGGGTACTGAAAACAGTAGAATTCAGACTGACAAAATGATTGTGTATATAGAGCTTGACAAGATGCATTTTGAGGGACCAGTCACTTCCTTTCCAAGAATTCTTGAGATTCAAAATAAAGTGCTCTTCAGAAAAACTTGACTCACCTGACTTTTTTGTAAGCACTGTAGCCACAAAGAGTTTTGAGGTGTCTGCGTTTACGTCCTTATTGTATTTGCACTGCATACTGCATATAAATAAGTGATGCTATTTTCACTGTGTGAGATCTGGGAGAGAAGCAGCCAACTAGAAGCTATAACAGGCAGCAGCAATAATCATCACCACCAGCAAACTCTGGCAGATATTTTTGCTGTCAGAATTGTTTCTTAAAATAAAATCCTTATTTGTTAAAAACTCTCTTTTCTCTCATGCCACTTTGATATCTCTGCTCTCCTTGCTGTCTTGGTTAGGGCCATTGGGAGTGCAACTTAAAGAGTTCCAAATTTGATATGGATCCTTTGTGGAGGTACAACCAGAGTTCATATACCTCTGATTCTTTCAATCCTCCTTTGTCTCAAGGGGAGTATAAATATAAACCTGTTTGGCCATCTCTATAGATTTTTAAGTTTTTGTGCTTTTTCTCAAGCCAAAATTGGTAAAGATAGTTCACAGGCAAAAAAATAAAGCACACAGTTTTAACTCAGAAAGAACAGAACATAATAATCTTCAGCACTGTGTGTTCTGACATTACCTAGAATAATCCAGAGAAGAGCTGACAAAATTTTGTTTTAATTAAAACTAACTAAAACTAGGGAAATGGGTGATTAACCCTTAAAAAGAAGCACTGGAGTAATTGAGAAAGGAGTAGGAGGACTAGATGGAAACAGGGAGTGACAATAAATTGTCACTTTTGCTATCACCTTTGCTATACAAAATAACAACCTGTGGTGCATTGCATTTTCTCTGTCTTCAACTGTATCCTCTGATATGATCCAGATTTCTTCTTTTATGATAGGTGTATTGCATATCAGAGTTTAGAAGCTGCTATTAATCTTGTATGGTGAAAAGGGAACACATCCAAGACTTTATCGTTAGTCTAATAAGGTCTGAACAGTCTAACCGAATTGCCTACCATTTATTACTAGTGTACTTACAATGATTCTAACTCTTATGGCTAATAATACACTCAAGATTTCTATGCAAGAGCATCTAGCATCTAATCTTTTCCTCCTGCATAAACTTACCCTTCAAATGTCTCTCTAGATCTCAAAGTCAACAGCTTCAAGGAGGGGTAGGATTTGAGCTACAGCAAGCTCTCAACATCCAAAGTTTTTTGTTGGGAGAAATATGACAGGGATTTCTCCTCCCTCAGAGTTGGGTCCATGTATGGCCACTGGCTTACAAGGCTGTCCTTTATCAATCAATAACTGGCCACTGTGCTTTGTGCTTACAGTTTGGGGTCCCTCATATCCTCCAGCATCTTTCCACTCCTGCACTGTGTTTTGTTCTAGGTTGGTGAATAGCTCGCTCCCCACTGACTAAATACTTGTTATTCCTATCCAGTAACTTACAAGATATTAGAACACAAAACTGCCTAAAGTTAAAAAAAGTTCAGGCCATAGTATCTTACCACTGCACAGCTGCTATAAAAGGAAGATAGAAAGGGCTCAGCTCCAGGTAAGCCAAACGAGTCCAGACACCCTGCAACAGCAGTAAAAGCCTATGACCTTTTCCTAGCAATTAGAAAACTGTATTCATTGGATTTGCTTTTGCTTGTTCTACTGCATTTCAGCCTGTAAGCAACCTGGTCTATATGACTCAAGTCTATATGACTTGAGAAAATTTACTATAGTTCCTGGGGAAGATAGATTGCAGATATGAGAAGCTGTATCCAAAGATTGCAAGGGAATTAAAATACAGATAAAAATTGAACAGCAAATTTCAAAGGTAAGGGTAGTATGGTATGTTTCTGTCTGTTGATAAGGATACCTCTCTTGACACCTAAATAAAGAAGATCACATTCACTGTTGATTTAACTCCAGAAATATTAGTAAAGTCATAAAAGGAATTTATTTGGCTTAAAGGCTAGTCTCACAGAGATAACTTGGTGTTTTTCAGTCTTAAAATTCCACCACTCACAGACACATGATAAACTTTCTATTCCATTATCATTAACATGATAATTGTTCTTCCTCTGTGTCATGGCTTTTGAATTCTTTTGCTGTGAGTACTCAATGCTTCTTTCCTTGTGGGAAAATGCACATAATTTTTACATGTTAAAGATTTAGCTACCCCATAGATATTAAAAAAAAAAAAGGAAAAAAATTACTGCACAATATTTAAAAATCTTCCAGATTTATCATCTACAGTAATATAGAAGCCCATATGGGACTCTAAAAGATGTAGAAATTTCTCCACTCAGCTCTCTCTTCTTTTCTCCACATCATGCAAACATAAGCAACTTCTCCTCCAAAAAAAATCTCCAAATCCAAACTGACTTAATATGAAAGAAATATTTTTTTTTCTCCTTCCTTGGGAAAGGTCAGACTGCTGTGTGTCTAGTGGCATCAAAATTTGATACAGGATACCTTGAAAGCATTTTAAAAGCCTACTTAATTCCAGATTTGTTTCCAATACTTTAAGATAGCCCTAGAAACTAAGATTAACATTTAAAAAATTAAAGTCATCATTTTAAAGAAATGGATATATGCCAGAAAGATGACAATGAAATTTTAAAGAAATATTGTATTTTCATTTACTAGCATTGTTGAAAGAGAAAAGAATTCTAGTGTGTATCACAGACCTAAATGTCAAAAAGTCATCAATCAATTGCAGAGAAATTACTCATTTTCATGGTCTCCTTAATCCTTAGATGTTTGGACAGTGGAACAAAGACTTCAAAAGGAGCAGAAAAGTAGTTCCAGTAATTTGGCAGAATGAGTGACTGAATCATTGGACTGGATTGACTTTCCTGTGGCTCAAGGACTTTTCCAGATAACATTTTCTCTGAACACAGGTCTATGTGTGTGTTTCTGTCCTCTGCACTCCAGTTCACAGGGTATGGTCCTTTGATGTTAAAGGTGCCATTCGGATGTTTTTGTCACATTTTATGAAGGTGCCAGAGAGTCTGGAGAGTGCCTCTGTGGCAAGTGTAACAGAATCCCTTGTAAGTTGTTGCACTATATCTCTCTCTCTCTTTTTTTTTTTTCACCCTAATATCTTCACAGAAACAAAGAACATGAGAATGCCTTGATTATTTTTCATGAACAGGCCGATTTTGATCTCATGGCAGATAAGCATTTTGTAGTGTGGGTATCTTTACTCATCTTTAAAAAACTATTACAAACAGCTAAGAACATGTTAATGAACATTTTCTTCTTTCTCCCAATAGTGTATACTGTGGTTCAGAGCAGGATATTGCTCAATACTGAAGTTTTTCATATGCCATTGCATATGTGTCTAAAATATTTCTTGCTATAGTGAGAATTAACCAAAAGTATATGGATAGAAAATGAACACTATGGTTGTAAAATGAAGTTAGAAAATTCCAGAGCAAAATCTGCCTGTCAAATTGAAATTATTGTCCATTACATATATGCAATTTTTAAATACACAAGCACAAACCAGCATTTTTCCACACACTGAACCTCCAAATTTTCAGGATTTGACCATTGGTGCAGATCAGATCAGCTGCACTGACCTCCAAGTTTAAGAGCATTTTAAATGTATCCTAATATCCCTTTCACTGTCTAGGATGGTTAGAGTATAGCATAGCATGATTATATTTTTCCCACCTACATGAACTGGAAGAAACTAAGCAGTGAGGTGGAATAGTTACCTGCTCCTCTGAGGATCTCTGTCATTGCAGGGATGTTTCCTAAAAGCTCTTCTTTTTTTTGGTCATAGTAATTGCAGGATTGGGTCTGTTGCATTTAATAAAATGCTGCCCATTGAACAGCAGTAATACACAACATCTGCTTTTTGTCTGCATGGGAAGAAATGATCCTTCTACACAGCCCCACTGATTCCATATGAAAGTAGCAGCCCACCTGTGTGTCACTACTTACATACAATTAAAGATCTTCAACGTGGCATAATCAGGCATTAAACTGCATGAACAGCTTAAACTGTCTGGCAGATAAAAGGTGTTCCCTTCTCATTCCCAGTACTAGTACAAGTATAGAGGCCTGGTTTAACATTAACTTGCAGATTAGGTTTTTCTTTTGAAAGTGAGAGAAAAAAACTGATTTTCTTGCTCTGCTGCAAAAAAAAAAGGAAAGAAACAAACAAAAAGCAGGTGGGAGGCCTTCGTTAAAGAAAGCCACTGCAATTAATTAATGATCAAAAAGGGCAGTGCTGCCAGCCAAGCTTTTAACATGTAATTTTCTAGTATGTGAATACACTCTAAGATCCTTCCTTTGTGAGCCAGAAATTGAGTGCTTAGTAGTGACATGCATCATCCTCCCAGACAATAAGCAGCATGTGGTTTCACAAGCTGGGGTCACACCAGCCTGTAGTAACTGGATGTCAATTATTTGCCTTGGAAACAACGACTACTAGCAACATTAAACTCCCAGGCTTTTGTGAGAACATAGAATGTTACCTTGTGAAGGTGTCAGTGATACTGCCTATTGCTACCGCAGATGATGTGTCTGTCTAATGCAATGGGAACAATACTTCTTTTCATCTGCTGCATGTTTAACCTTCCTGGTTTGATCAATGGTGTCATGTGGGTGGAGGAGCCAGGATTAGTGAATCGCTCCTGATTAATGGTGATGTCATCAGCAGCAATGTTTTAGGCTTAAAGTATTGGTTAGTGCTGGGTACTGAGAGGAAGAATATTACATAGGTAGGACCACAGGACACAAATCTGACTCAACTAAGCCTGAGATTTACTGCTGTTTCTTAAAGATCTAAGATATGGAGATACTATTTATGAGGTGAATCCAGTGGGGGGAAAAAAAAAAAAGGTTTAGAGGCAGTTTTAGATGTTTATCTATATATTTCTATTATCTCTTTATTCTAAAAACAATTTTAGCTGCCTAGCCCTAATTTTTCAAAAGTTTATGTTTATGAGGAAGCTGAAGTGTTTCTATTTCCTTCCTTAATTATTTCCACAATCAAAGATATTTTCTGCACTCATCATTCTACTTAATGCAACTTCTAGATAAAATATTGTGAGAAGGGGCTAAAATATTGAGAGAAGGGACTGCTCTGGACCTTAGATAATCTGAGTTCCCTTCTAATTTCAAATTTAAAATTATACCAATATTGAAATGTCAGTGGGAAATAAGCACCTAAATAGCCACTGAAAATTAGTTAGCTTATGTCTACTTTGGATAGAAAACTGTTAAGTACTGGTAATGTATTTTCCAGATATTTTTTTGTACTCAGAAAGTGAAGTCTTTAGAATATTCTTTGTTTTCTCCCTATCTTTACATATAGGAGAAGGGAATCTCCCATCTCACTTATATGACACCATATAGACAACAAATATGAAGAAGAAAGGGAACAAAGATGGAGAATCGTGCAGGGTAGGTTTGCTCTGCAAGTTTTTTCAATTCCTACCTAACCCTAGTATAATCACAAGAGTTAAAGTGATGTAAAAAAAAAAAAAGAAAGATAAGAGAATACAATTGATAAATTCAAGACTGAGTCTTTCATGTTGTTTTCAGAGGAGTTCTCAGAATAAACCCAACAAGCTCTGAAACTTGTCTTGGAAAAGACAAGTGGAAAACAGATGTTAAAGATTACTCAAGTTTCTGCACTCATTGAAGCACAACATAATTTGATTTTGTTGCTTTTTTCAGAAGAGAAGAATTTCTGGAGCATGCTTGTGTTCAATAAACACACATCTCTGTTTCTTTTTGTATTAATGAAAGTAACCTCTAGGGAATAAAAGTTTTCCAGTTGTAATTAGGCTTGTTTTCAATAAACTTTTGTGCTATATAAAAGCTTACAAATAAATGTTCTTTTATATTTGTGATCAGTTTTTAATGGATTGTGCCTGTTTTCTCTCACTCCTTTCAGAGCTGTTAAAACTAAGGAATAACTACTGGGGGAATTATTCTTTTGTAAAGCCATTAGTATTCCTCACCACCTATCTTTCTATGTTAATGTAATTTTCAGTAGGTTCATAATGTTGGCAATCCCAACATCTCCTAATCACTTTCTATTGCCTGGAATTTACATATTTTTGCTGCTGAAATGGAGAGATGCACCGCAGAGCTTCAGGTAAATATAAATGAGGTGGATTTTTTTTAACAGAAGGTCCAGTGAGTTATTGTGTGCTTCCTGCTTTTCTTTAAGCAGCAATTGTAATGCCTGGATAAATGTAGACAGGAGCAGCATCATTTTTTCTACAGAGAAAGCATGCTACCTATAATACCCTGAGAATACAGATTTCTTTAATTTCGGGTGAATATTATTCACACTTGAGAGAAAATTTTCCATTCTGTTGTAGGCTGTAGCTTAGACAGATATTCTGCAAATATTCCCACTATCACAATATGATCATGGTGATATTTTCATAGTGGGCAAATAGAGTGAATTAAACTGGTGGTCTTTGCATCAGTGGGCTGCGGTTTGCAATGATTTGGATGCAAGGCCAAAAAGACAGGCAACTTTTACAAGCCTGTGAGACAATATTCATTAAAAAAGGTCACTACATTCTGAAACTAGGTGCTGGTCTGTGCGTGCATCAGTTGACCATGGACGGACGCTCTGGCAATATGAATGAGCAGCTTCTGGGAAGAGGTACACAGGATAATGAAAACTGGGGAGAAAATCCTTTTTATTTACTATCAATATTTCAGTCCCACAATGAGACCTGAATTCAGGGAATGATCCAAAAACTGCTGTCTGGACATAGTGTTTGATCATATTAAATGCTTACTTGGAAGTAACTTTAATAAGTAAATAAACAAATAAATAAATAAATAAACCATGTAAATTACATTTGAACCAATTAGATAAATTTTATCTCAGTGAATATGCCATTTAGTTTTATTATAATCTCTACATTATTATGACACTACTTCCTTAAGAAACAGGAAAAAGGGGATTTAAGAACTTTTCTTTACATGCTTCTGAAGTTAGCTGTAAGACAGCTAGAAAGGAAATTTGTCTTTTTTATTTTCTTCTATCAAAACTATAACATAGTTTTTCAGTCTAGGACAGCTTTACCTTGAACCCTGGGCAAAATGCCAAGTTATGTTGATTTGCCAAATCCAGTAGACCTAAACTTCTACTTACAGCCTGAAAAATCAAATATTTTTTTCATGTAGATCCCAACCTTTAAAACTCCTATAAGAAGGGATTTTCTTCTCCTTCCTCTTCCCCTTCAAGGAGCACCGAATAAGCTTACAGGTAAAAGTCATCATGTTTTGCAAGCTGACATTTTCTTATTCTCTGTTAGTTCTAATTATGTCTTAGAAACATGAGAAGATTGATTTTGTCCATATATATTTATATTTATAAATTTTTATTTATTTTAATCTTTTTTCATGTCTGATATCATTACTAGAATCTTTAGGTAAAAGTGCACGTTTATTAAACTCTCTATCAAAATATAAGGGATGTTTTATATCTTTTCATGTGTTCATACAAGACAGAAAATAAAATTACTTGAAGAGTTTACTGTAAAGTCTTCCAAATTCATAGCAAGCAGTTTTCAAACTACTTAAAAAGATGTAAAAAACAAATATGAAAATGTTCTGGATTGCCAAATCACACAGACAAGTTTCAGATACACATCTGGTCACTAAAAGTAAAGCTATTTATAAGTAAAGATAGGAATTTAAGCACACAAGTAAACCAACTGAATAACCTATCTGTTTTGCACTCATAAATGTGTAGCCAGAACATGGAAGATGTTCTCATTCAAATGCTTCTCTAAATGTTATAGTACTTCACTACTTAAGTCGTAAAATATCTGGGTTTTTTTCCTAAATATAAATAGACAATAACATAATAGCAATAGAAGCTATCCTTCAAACGTACTCAAAACGACTATTACAGGATACAACTTTGAAATGGCCAACACTTTAAGGTAAATGACAAAAAGATGAAAAATGTTTTTCCACAATCCTATAACACTGAGGCCTTCTGTTTCTCTTTCTTTCTTTCACAATTGCTTCCCTGTGAGAATACATAAATTCCCTTCTCAAGGGTATATGACTTGTTAGTTTAAAGAATCCTAAGTAATTCTAGGTCAGGAAAGACTATTATCTACTTTATGACAGTAGCTGATAGCATTCCTCAAGCAAGAAATATAAAACATCCAGTAATGCTTGCCCATCTTTCAGCACTGTGGCTTAGAAGCTTCTCAAGATATGGATATTATCTTTTTGTTTAAAACATTCACAGTTTCTACTTCATTACCATGTTTAATTACTTTTTGTGCCTATTTATAATTTGACATTAGCTTCTTCCTTTAGCTAGGAGTCTCTTCCACAGCCTGACTGCAGTGTGGAACCAGCATTTGTTTTTGTTTTAAAGTTCTACATAGTGATTTCTTTGCATTAATTTTAGTGCTTTCATTATTACAAATATTACATAATCACTCGGTTTCTGCACACCTGGTGTGTAGTTGTTTTCCATTCACTGTTTCTTTTAAAAGTTGAGGTCTATTTTTCTTTACTCATGAAAAATGCAACTGTTTCCTCTGTAACTTTTTTGAGTGGTGGGGTCTAAGTTCTCATTACTCAGCAGTCAAGACAAAAAGTAGATTTATGCAGTTATGTAAATACAAATAGTGTTTAATTCTCTGTTCTTTTTGAATAATTCCTTCATTTTGTCTATTTTTGGGGTTAATGCAGTTCACAATGATTCTCACATGTCTTTCCTATTTAAATTAGGTAGCTTAGAACATATCACCCAGTGCATATGTTTAGGATTATTTTTCATCATGTGTGTAACTTTGAAGCTATCATTCTTGAATATCATCTACCACTTTATCACTTAATCTCTTGATACCATGATAGTCTCTGTAGCTCTTTAGAGCCAGCTGTTCTTATTGTCCTCAGTAATTTTGAATCACCAGGAAACTTCATCATCTCACTAAGTACCCACTTCTACATATTATTTTTCAATATGGTTAACAGCAAAAGTCCAGGCAAAAATCCTGTGAGAGGTGTCTGAAGAGTGATCATTTATTTACTCCTTTCTACCTGAGTGTTTTATCTATGAACCCACAAGTTCTTAAGAACCCTTACTGTGTGATATTGCCCAAAGTTTTCCACTGTTAATATATGAAGTACTTTTAGATACCTGTACAAAATTTACATTGTGTGAAAATTGACTCATGATTATACATATGACAGTGGGAAATTATTAATGTTGCTGCCTACCTAAAATATAAATATGTCTTAAAAACCACAGTAAGTGTACAATACTTTTTCTTTGCCTTTGGGGTTTGTTGAAATGCTGCAGTCCTGAGAGTCTGTGTCCTTGAGAATGCTCTAGCCAGAAGGGCACACTCTCTTCTTCAT
The DNA here is from genome assembly GCA_013397115.1 of Edolisoma coerulescens. NCBI lineage: Eukaryota > Metazoa > Chordata > Aves > Passeriformes > Campephagidae > Edolisoma > Edolisoma coerulescens. The sequence goes on along the minus strand of VWZW01000755.1, from coordinate 146,360 downwards.
AGGGTAAAAGCTCAATTCTCTATATTTTTGTTGTTGTTTGCTTGTATGTTTTTTCTGTTGTTCTTTCTTTTTCTTTCCTTTACAGTTTTCTGTGATCTGGAACTGACTCACTTAGAGAAAACAAAAAATTCTGTTTTAAGTGCGGAATCCAGAAGGATGACGAAATTATTGCTCTGAACTGAGGCATTTTCATAGCAATACTACTGGCAGAAGTTACACGGGATTTCCTATACTGTCCCTTGAATATTCAAAAATAAAAAAAATGTGGTTCTTGTTATAGAGCAATCATAGTTAATCTTCTATAGAGCACATGTGGTCTTATTCCTTCACAATGCATTCTGTACATTACTTATTGCTTACCCTGTGTTTATCTGCATTCTAATTTATGTTTAATAAGAAAGATTCTTCCATTTCCCCAAAAGGCATTTAATTGAAGTGAAGGTGACCAGGAGGTGGTTTGCATAAAATTTCATTAGCCTCTTAGATTGTTTTTGACACCTTTATGAAAGAATGCTTCATTACCATGCAAATGGTCATTGGCCCTGCTTCCAAGCTAATCACCATATAGCATAACATGCATATCCTAATGGTATATTCTGTATGATTCATATGATTACTTCAGCTAATTTTGGAGTTATAATGGCACACTTAAATAACTGCAGAATGGCAAGCATCTCATGTAAGTCATATCCAATTATGCCATTAAGAGTATCCAGTACAATTCAGATAAGAGAAGAACCAAATAAAATGTATTTCTTTGATACTCTTATCCTTCCTGATAAAGAAAATGATGATTTCTTTCCAGCTTTGAGATGTCATTAGGGAAACTCAACACAACAAGTATTAACTTTCATTTCTTTGGTTCTCTCTCATGAATATGAACAAATGAAGGTCTATTTTGCATACAAGTTTGTAGCCCAATAATTTATACAATTTCCAAGAATTAAAATTTTTAAAATATTTTAAAATAATTTTTTTTTAAAAATCACAATTTCATTTAGTTATGTATTAATTTTTCTTTTTCATATTGCTGACTTCTTTAAATATCAGATCTTAGTCTTCATTTTTGCTATAATTTCTAGCTTGTACATTAGGCAATAGAAAATTTCAAGTCAATTTCCACAGTCTGGTTGCTTTTTTTCACTGAATGCACAGTTTACATCTCCTCATGTAATATTTTAATATTTCTGAAGGCTGCTCTGAATATAGCTTTGAACGTGGATTCAGTTAATTTCAAATAATACAAGCTACATATACAAGAAAATACTGCAGAAGTAGTGTGATTTTTACTGAAAAACTTTTCTCTTGGTAGAACTTATTTAGAGAAATTATTTGAAGATAAAGACTGGAAGGTTTTTTTAATAACTGGCATCCACTTACCACAAAACATGGGAATGTGCATGTTTTTGTGACTTTTTCTTTTTGTAAGTAATTACTGTAGAGCTTGGACATGCAGGTGTCCACTATAAAGGCTGTTGAATGTTTCAGTCCTGTTTAGCAAGTACTGAAATATTAATGCCTGGAAAACAACGCTGAAGTTGTACGGAGGCAAAAAAAGCCACAGTGATATCATGATTGTTACTCCTTTCCTTTCCTTTCCAGCTGTACAGATGCACATTTACCCAAACACATTTATCCTTCTTTGGAAAGAGGACTCTTTTGGCAGATTCACAGCTATGCGTGTCCTGGCCCTAGCTTAGTGGCCCAGCATGGTTTGAAGTGAGAGTAGCAGACTATTAGCACGAAATTAATAGAAAAGTTTCAGTGCTAGCAAGCCTTTAAGTGATATTAAATTAGCTAGTTGAAAATGTTGCTGTCATAACAATGGTTGCTGTGACTACTGCTACTACAAACAATTTCTGACTTTAACAAGCAGTGTCACTTTTTCAGAAATTCATATATTGTTATGATAAGAAATGAAATTATGTGACTTACTCTGACATATTAATTACACAACTACTGGCATAAATCTTGCTGTAGATCATGGAAAAGAAGTCTCAAACCCAAGCTTTAGGCTTCTGAATTTTTTGACAGCTTAAAAAATACATCAAATCTCAAGCATTTCTTTAATTAAGTTTAAATATTTATGTCTTTGAGTTGTTTACTTACTGTAGTAGTGAAGAATAGTTAGACAGTATGGAATAAGCGTAATTAATATAAATCTCAGGAATACAAATACAACCTGTTCCATATGAACTGCATTTGCCTTAATTCGTGATTTATAAACAGACACTCCTTTCACAAACAGAAAATTTGTCTTTTTTACATACTTTTTCCTGAAGAATCACAGCATTGGAATATCTGTGGTTAAAAACGGATGACAGTTTCAAAATTCCACAACATGCATCATAAAATTCTAGCTACTGATGTTCTTCTATTTTATTGAGAAAGAATATTATTTAATGCATTTCTACTGACCCAATCTGTAATACAGAATCCAAAGAATGAAGTGATTTTTTTCTCATAAACTAATTTCAGGTCATTTCAATTTTTTATACCTCATAGGCAAATCTATAAATTCTATGAAAATATAAGTAGGCACTGTCAAACTCTGAATATCTGTTTCTCATTTTGACATCTTCACCTTTTGAGTAGTACTAAAATATGGTACAGTTCTGTGTGAGTTTTAGTGAAAGACATGGGCATATTTCAAATATTCTGATATTCTACTATTGATTTGTGCTATGTGTGATAATATAACACGCAGACTATATGAAATACCATGTTAAATGCATGGTATAATTTGTACAGTGAAGTCATACAACGCATGAAAAAAGAACCCCCATGTGAAACAATGGATCCGTTTCACAAACAAGCTGCAGAAGATAAAAAGCTGACAGGAGCACTCGTATAGCAGTTCAAATGCCAGCTGGAAGTCTAAAATCATGCCTCTGTTGCAACTGCCAGTAGACGCTGATGGTAACTACAGCGTGGTAGTTAACTATTAAATCAGTGAGAGCAATATTGCTCCCTCCCAACCTGTTTCTCCACACTCAGTTTTCTGGCCTCAGTCCTGCCTGGACTGAGCTTCAGGAAACCTGTTCACCTTAGAGAACTTATCTTGCATAACTTCTGCTGGAACATCACTGCCCAAACCAAACACAACATATAACCCTCATCTGGTGCTTTTCACCAGAAAAGGCTGCAATGACCTCTGTTACTGCAGCTTCTGTTTTGGCATTTCTTTGTTAGTTCTTGATAGTGAAACTCAGTTTCAACACGTCATATGCTATGGATCAATACTGTGCCTGGAATCAGATGGTCAGGATAAGCACAGTTACAGATACAAGGTTAAATTTTATCAGTTTCCCTAATGTTTGTTTAAAACTCCTGGTTTCCACAAATATTCATTCCAACAAAGTCATGAGTTGGAGCAGTAGCAAAGATACAAATGAGGGTAATGTAGAGCCACAATGATTGGTGTCAAGACGTAAATATGTACTTGTAGATTTTTTGAGAGCATAATTCAGTTTGACTGTAATTGTAAGAAAAATTTAAATAATATTTAAATATCATATACCTAGGCTACTCCTGACTTCCCTGCAGAAACGTCATGAGGTATAGATGGTACACAGTGTTTTTACTCAAACATTTCTCTTCTTGAGGACCTTGAGGAATACAGTATTCCCACAATTAGGAGCATGGAAAAAGACAAAAAATGTTTCATATGAACTTAACTAATCTAAAAAAGTCAAGGCCTCATCTCCCTTCAAAACCAACACAAAGTATCTCAAGAGTGTGTGTGAGAGGAGAAATCCCTCAGTACTGTACTTCTAAATCAGAGGATTCTGATAAGAAGTTCTAGTATTATTAGTTATAATTTGACCTTAAACTTTTCCAGGATCACAGCAGTTCTACACAAACCACAAAGTTCTAGCTAAATGCTGCAATGTAGCCTTTGATATCTTTCTGTGTCATGATTAATTTAATCTATTAATTAATTAAGCATTTCCATATTTATAATTGAGTGGTTATGCATGGTTAATTATCACATTACTACTTAAGTACCATAAACTCCCTCATTGAAGATTTTTTGACCTTTCTTTCCCCTTTTCAAATGCACTGTGACTGTATGTAGCATTATTCATCAAATAAAAATAGTAAGATAAATATTTATGCCCTAATGTTCCTCAATTTAAATGACATTTTCCTTTATATGTTTAAATTTGCATTTACTGAATGATGTTGAGTAGCCATTATTTCCTGACAAACAATACAGTAGTAGTCATGGTTGATGACTGAATCCAACTTAATCCTAAATTGTTTTAAATTTTACAGAAAAGGTTGCAACCCTAAAAATTAGTCGAGATAACCAAATTTATAAAATGCATGATGCATCAGATTTTCTACCACAGCATTGCCTTTATCTATCTTGTATTTCCTAGGCTGCATTCCTCTTTTCTAGGTTGAGATTCACATTTGGTGACAAGGCTGCATCAGCATATATCCACCCTATTGCCAGGCAATTTTTCCCAACATCAATCTGCCTTCTGCGTTTGCTGCTACCCACAGTTACATCCAGCTGTTTATATGGTGAACTGGAAAATTGATCCAGCTGTAAAAGAGCTCAAACATTTTTTTCAGAGATAATTTAGGATAGATTAGTTCATCAATCCAATCCATTCTGTGGCTGTATAAACACTTGTGTCAGCACTGAGCAGGGGCTCCTGAAGCAGGAAAAGCCTGGGGAATGAGGGTGGGCTGGTGAAGCTTAGTGCACAGTTGCTGCTGAATGATCATAACCACAACCTCCAATACTCACATTCAACTGCAGCATATCTGGGATATAATTACCTCCTTCTGATGAAGGCCAGTTTTCATAGTTGTGCTGTGTACAGACATTTTGCACGGAGTCATTTCATTACCTTTATTTACTGAAAGCTTAAGACTTATCTTTTTCTCCCAAATGAGAAGCTGGTAGCTGTAAATCTCACAGGCCCAAGAGGTATCTGCTTTTCTTACATTTATTTATGAACCAGCTTGTGCCCTGATCTTGCCTCTGGATCTGCTAGCTTAGGCTTCTGTGCCTGTCACTTAAGTCAGTAGTTTCACAAAGGCCTAAAGGGCCATGACAGTAAATGAAGATGAGAAGAGCTTTAAGCAAGACAGTTAGAGAAGTAAAAATACTGTCATAGCTTCAGCATCTTTTTTATTTTCAAACACTGAAAGTACTTTCCAACACTTACTTCTCTTTAGAATATATTCTGTTGAAAGAAAAGAGGATAATTTTAATGGCTGGTCTTTCTATTATATCCTCTGACAAAACAGCTGAATAGCAACTTTGAACAGTAGATTTATGTTTCTGGAATAAACTTTTAGGAAATCCCTTTATTTGTTCTTTCTAATTTTGGAAGAAATATAAATGCAGTCCTGTGGATTCATCTTTTGCTGAGAAATATCTAGCTTGTATCCTTTACTGCTCATTGTCCATATTGCCTATCAACAGTTCAATTTCATTATGCTGTTTTTGAGCAAAACTGAATACCAGCTTGTCACAGTAACGCCTACAGAAAGCAGTAAGGGAACTGGGCTAAGCACTTCAGTGTCTTCCTAATGCAGTATCAAAGCAATAGCTCTAGAAAGCTGAATTAGAGCTGGTAGTTGAAGCAGAACACATTTCCCATTCTCTCTACATTATTCCTGTAAATGATGTCTTTTACAGCCAGTGCTCTCTGGAAGAAAAATAGTAGACTGTTCTTGTGTCTGGGTTATGTATTTGTAAAACTATTCAGGCAGAAAGAGAAGTTGGATATTTCAGTGCCTGTCTAGTTCTACTCCATGGATACAGGAGAAAAAAACCACACTGAATGAAAGGTGCTAAATTTCTTTCATACGTACTAGTGCAGATTTCTGAGATAACTTTCTAACAAGGAGTGAAGGTGCAGTAGTTGTGTCTGAAAATACTTGCACATCTGGCAATGTTGTATCTAAACTCCTTGTTTGTTAACCCAAATCCTTTGCACTGCAGTTTTTTAAAGAATCAGGGTGCATGTCTTTGCTGAAAAATACTTTCCCTGTAGATATACAGAGTGCAGTCTGAATAAATCAGCTAGAAGGACCCAGAAATATACATACATTAAAACTGCACATTAATTGATATTTCAATAACAGAATAAGTTTTTCACACTAAGTAATGATAACAGTAAGTACATCATGCTATCTTCCAAAAGCTGAACCAGAAGAGTTAAGGATAGAAAAGTTTTAACTTATTTGTAAAATCCAGCCATAGAGAGTCAGGAGATATGACTTTTCTAATGCATTTTATATTAGATCCATATACTGTGGATGTAGAAGAAAAATTGTGGGAGAACCCAAGGTCCTCTCTGATGCTAAGGAGGGTTTTAGAACTAACATTTATATACAGGATAATTATTAAAGGTAGAATTTTGTCTTGACACAAATATTGTAGAGCTCTTTATGGTAGATACCACCACAATTTTATCAAATATTACATCAGTGTACAGAAAAATCAGGTCTAACAGGGAGAGAATTTTAATAGTCTAGCTGATTACTATCTTATATCTAGAACTTAATATACCCTAATATTGGTAGAACTTCTAAGATGCACTCAAAATACTCTCTGTTTTGCAGATAACTTGAGGACCAGTAACTTGTTAACCTGAGTCTTTGGAGTTTTCTAACCACGGAGCTCTTTAAATTGCTCTTTGTGGGCAGGGGAAATAAGCTTGGGAGGATTGAGGTGTTTCCGCCTTTTGAGCTCTGCTGGCTCTGTACCATACCGCAGGGACTGGTGCATTTACTCAGCACAGCAGGTTGCAATGCAGTGCAGAGGTCCCCAGGCTAACAAAAGAAATTTACACTCCAGAGCTGGAAGATGTATAAATGCAGAGATGACTGTGATTGCTCAGAGCTAATAAGCCCTGCTAAAAGGCAGATCTATTTAGTTGAGACATAGCACTGTGCTGATTCTGCTGCTGTTTTAGAAGGCATGTATGTTCAGCACCCCAGTTCACAGTGTGGTTGTACCAAGTTGCTCAAAGGTCTCTAATGCAATTCTCCACCCATCTCTGAAGACTTGCTCGTAACTGGAATTCTCTAAAGAAATGTACAAGATGAGGCTTTTTTGTAGAAAGGATCATAGTCCTACCTACAGATCTTGTCGTGTTCTACGCAAAAATGGGAGCAACTACCTTAGAAAATGAGAGGCAAAGTCTGCCTGAGAAATTAAGAGATGCATTTTATAGTATTCACTCACTGAAGATTCAGGCAGCTACTTACAGGAATGGCTATGGTACCTGCAGATTCAATTCTATGAAAAGTTCTTTGTGTAGTTCCTGGAGGGCAGACTTTGATTTTAATTATTTAATTAATTAACTGATTATCATCAGCATAGTATGAAGTCCTCCATGTCTGAAAAAGATTGTTCCCCTTTAATAAAAATACACAAGATTAAACAAGATTAAAAAAAAAACCTGTCATTCTCTTATGTTTATTTTTTACACTATATAGACAGTCCCCATTTGTGACTTGGGAGCTGTTGCCCTTGTCCTGTATGTCTGTGTCCTAAATGAGTGCCAATGACACTCTGATGATTAGCAGTCAACATTTTACAGGCATTAGCGTAAGGAATTCATTATACTATTATTCAAAGACTACACTGATAAAAAATGAAGTTTATTATTATTATTATCATCATCATTACTATCATTGTTATTATCATTGTCATTATAATTGCTCCAAGGTTTGACAACTGAGCTTCAACATCTGGTATGTTTTCTTTCTGATTACTTAGAGGACCTTTTTTCTAATACTCCCCACATTTTAAAACAATAAGTAATTCAGTATCTGTGTTTGAACTAATAATCATCCCCTTCGACTTGTGATAAATGGTTTATGGAGATTGTCATGACTTAGATTCAGTTTTGAGATGTGTCTGATAACCAGTACATGTTGCAGTCCATCTTTAAAAATCAATAGAGTCAGGACTTAACTGCTCTGGGAAACTACATGTTTATTTTTGTGGTGAATGGTTGTATGATTATATCAAGTTTCATGATCCTTACCCCCAGCCCCACTCCAATTTCTTTCCATTCCATGGGGATAATTGGAAAAACAAGCAGCAAAGGGAAGGGATTTCTTTTTTTTTTGGCAATAAGATAAATACATGGTTTGTGTTTCTAATGCAAACTAAAAAATTACTCCATAGAAGTGAATTCCTCTCTTGGAATATGGCAGAATTGTGGAGTATTTTATTATTCTACCACCTAGTTTAAGCGTAAATTAAAAGAACTTAAAAAATTTATGACAGGGTAAAAAATAAATAAATCTAGTTTTACCTTTTAAAAGAATTTACTGTTTTCTGAAAGCTTTGGTCTGAACAATCTAATACCGAAGCATGGTTGTTACCTTTTAAAGGGCTCCTCCATTCTCCTTTCCCAGCACCTCATCGACCCAAATTAAACAGTGTAGGGAGACAACATCTGAATTTATGCTTGCATTAGAGAGTAAAAGAGAATAAATAAATAAATAAAACTTCAGACATTCTCTTAACATAGATTTCCTTAGACTTTACTGAATCAAAGTGCTGAAAATACCATACTGAAGTGCATAAGTCAGTTCTGTGCAATAAATTTATATAGTAAAGATGAGGTTTATATGTATGTATACAAATATATCTAGTCCATCTGGGTATCTATACGTCATCCTTCTTTGAAATCATGAAAGGTCACAAAGAGACAAGATTGGACATAGGAGCTATAATTCTGAGGAACTGATTACAAGAACTAAAATACAATAACTTAATTTAGAAATACAAATGTCAAACCAAATAGTAACATATTCTTTCTTTTCTTTCAACTCTCCATTCCTGTGGTTTTCATTAGCATTTTTTGCCTTGCATAATTATTAGGTGCTTTGTCTGTATCTAGACTGAAGTTTTTAAAACCACTCCAAAATAATGATGATGCCAAATTTGCCATATTCATTTAGGCATTTTATCAACCCAAAATCACCTTCCCAGCTCATCCATATCAACAGCCACCCTATACTTAATCTAAACTTGATCTGATCTCTGAGCAGATTTACAGTGGAGCATTCCTAACAATTCAGCAGAATTAATCTTGTCCTAATCTTTTTCTGTACTTGTCGTTAAATACTTCATATTCTTTATGATTTGAAAGGTCAAATTTCAGCATTTCTGGAGTTTAGTTTGTGGGGTTTTTGGGGTTTTTTTAATTCAACTTTAGAATTCTTTTTCCATGTCTTAATTGTTAGGCTATTTATAAGAAAAATTTAGTAATTACAGTTATATACTGGGGGTTCTTTATATTTTTTAATGGGTGAATGTTCAGCATCTTAGGGAACAGAAAATGTTTTTAAATGGCATGGTAGAGTTTTCCTTCATCTCCCACTGCTCACTTACACTACATGCCTGGTAACTTTTTCAACTTACCTGAAGGGTACTTCTGCTGAGTAGAGGCACTCCAAGGCAAAATCAATCTTCCTAATGGCGGAGAGAATTGTGCCCCTTTAGTTGGTATTACAGGTTATTTAGTATAAACATATGTGTTCCCATTAAGGGCCATCCACATTCAACTAAAATGAGTCACTTGTGTAAGAAGTTTTGTTTATAAATCTGAGACTAATTTCCCTAGTCTATTCTGTATGTGCCATGCGGCGTAAAATTGTACAAATGTCAGCGTGCAGCCTCACAATACATTTCTCTGAGAGCAAAATGTAAAGTCATTATGCAGTATATTTCTCAGCAGAATTATAAATAAATAGAACATAGAAAATAAAATAAGTTGGAGGTGAAAATTTCCTCTGCATATCTTTCAGTTAAAAATGCAAATATTTCTTCTGTAACAAGAAGCCACTCACATGGTGGTTATACTAATATAGAGCTAATGAAGATTCTATAAACTATGTGCGCAGATATTTAACCTGTTGGTTGAAAGGATCCATTCCCTCTGGCTTTTATAGTTGACTATGTATATGTGACCACATGCACAAGACTGTATGTGCCATGGTTGTCTTTGCCCGAAAGAACATTCTTGCACAACACAGTGGGAAGGAGTCAGTCAGGTTTTTCAACTTCCTCGGAGGTGCCCTTTTTCAAGCTAGAGTCACTTTCATCTGTAATAGTCAGACAGGAGAGTTTTGCATTTCAGAAAATGTTTGGTCTATATTTTTGGTTGTCTTTTATGTGCTAAAATCTGTGGAGTTTTCAACCTTCCTGAACCTGCCTGAGCATCTTATGGTGCTCAGTGTTCACCCCACTACAACTGTTCCAGCACTACATGATGAGAAGGAGAAGTTCAGAGAAAGAAGGAGGAAGGGGGTGGAGGGATGATACAGGCATGAAAATCTAGGCTCCACACACCCACTCACTTGCAGACCCTGCAAGGTCCTTTGTGACCTTGCTGCAGCAGCACTGCCCCCGTGCACCCATGCACTCTCTGGCTGCAGCACACAGGGAGTGTCCTCAGCTACGGTACAAGCACACAAATCATTGTGCTATCTCCTCACTTTATGAGTTGTTCCTTGACCTATCAATATGAGGCTGTCCTGGAGGCCACCTCAGGACACTGCCTGACTCCTTGTATTAGCAGCACTGTAAGCACAGGATTGCCAGCATTAGCTTTGTCAGCCCAGGACTGGGGCTTTGGCAGCAGTGACTGTGCAGGAGTTTTCCTCATCCTTTTCACCAGATCAGTTCCTGCTTGTATTTCTGGTGAAGGAGAGGAGATCCCCATTGCAGGTGGGGGCTGCTTCTTGTTAAAATTTAACACATATGGGCTGTTCAGTATCTCCCAGCAGGGAGAGGCTGGGCTTGGACAGGCACCAACAGGGGCTGTAAAGTGGCTGCCATGGGTCTCAGTGTTATCTGGCATGGGAGCCACAGCATTTGTCTGTGAGACTGGCTAGCCAGTGTAGTGTGTTTGACTAGTGCTGTCTGGCAAATTTGAATCACTCTGTACTTGTGGTTACAAGTGATGAAGTGTGATGTCAGATCATAGGCTCCAGATGAAAGCACTGCTCAGAAGCCAAACCACTGGGAGAAGGATTGCAAATATTATGGCCTCTGCTGAGGATATGTATATCATTTTTAGTGTGTCTCATGGAAGAATTTTGGAGAGCAGAAGCCTCTAATTATTGTGACATCAGAGGCAGTGTAGAAAATGGAGACTTCTGGGCATACGCACCTTGTACTGGGGAGCTTTTGATGGCATTGAAAGCTGGCCTGTTTGTAGATAAGCCAGGGTCATGTAGTAAATGAAGCTGAAATGTGAAGATGAGCTGTTGTAAACCTCACAGACTTGCTTCCTAGGATAAGTATGGACAGCCCAGGAAAACTCCTTCAACTCTCAGTCCCAGCTTGAATGCACCCATGAAGTCTGTGGGCCTGCGCAGTCAGGAGGTCCAGGTGGAGCAGCTAAGTCACTTTTGTTACACCGCTAGGTAAACCTTCAAAGCTAGACTCACTAAGCCAACGAGAAAACTTGGCTTCTATGTGCTGATATAAGTACTACTAGAAAACAGTGCAAGAAAATCCAGTGAAATTCTTTATTTCTGGCAACTCGGTTTAAATCTGATCACGTCCTACACAGATTCCCTTATATGCTATCAGTTCTGAGAGTTCATACTATTCCTGTAATCCATACAGAACTTTATATGACAGTATTTGAAAACAGTCTTGAAAAGGGGAGCCAAATAAAGATAGTACTTACCAGAATAAAATTGTTAATTACAGCTCTTAAGGTTATGAAATCACTGAAAAAAGAAAAAGTTTAAATTAGGGTTGTACTTATGTTGTAAACAGTATGATACAATTTTCACTTACTTTGTCACATTGTTTATTTTTTTTCCAAAATATGATTGCATCACTGAATAAAGAGGCCTTTTTTACAGATGAATTAGAGTAATATATTCAAGGCATTTTTTTTCCTCACAGTTGCCGAAAAAATACTGTAAGGTTATGCTGTAAAGTCTCACTTGGTGAGTTCATTTAAAAGGGACTTGAGGTACCTCTTTCACCTGAGGTGGTGCAAAGGAGAACTTGAAAAGAGTTCTCAGGTGGTTAGAGAACCAAATTGTAATGGCAAACTTTAAATGATCAGGAACTTAGCAAAATTTAAAGCAGATATTCAATCAAAATAAAGCATTTCACAAAGCATTGACTTAGCAAACTCTAACCCATCCAACCTTAAATTTCTCAGATTTCAAGAAGAGGAAATAAGGAGAAGAAGAGAAAGAGAGAAAAAGAGAGAAATAAGTACTGCCCTAGTATCCTGCATCGTCTCAGCTGCCATAAAATCCAAACAAAATAGCAACAAACCGTGTGCATCTTTATGCCATGGTTTTTATCTGTTCCGGCCTCCTGTGGCCACTGCTTCCCCACAGATGGGGCTTCTGCTCATCTGGCCACTCTGGGGCTGCACTGAGGCTCCAGGCGTTGGCTGTGGGGGATTGCTTCAGGTTTGCCAGTGACTGAGAGCTGCTCTAGAGGCTCCAAAGAGGACAGGGTGTGGGGAAGAACACCATCCCACTTTTACAGAACTTGCCTTGCCCGCCGCCCAATCCCCTTCTCCCCCACACACACTCTCTCTTTGGTTGTTTTGAGCCAGTAATTGTCTTCTCCAGTCTCATACATGCAATTAAAGACTGTCATAAAACATTTGTTGAAAAGGCAACTACAATTATGATGTTTCTTAACTCTCTATTATTAAATTAAGAGTTCTTAATGTACTCATAAAGTAGATTTTTCTGTGCACTTATTTCCCACTTTAGCTTTCTTTTTGTTTAGTTTACTTTATTATGTAGTGAAAATGAATTTAGTTTGCCTAATTAGAATACATACAAGCCTATGTCATCTTTAGAAATGGAGAATTTTCAGTTTAAATGTGTAATAATTAAGAGCAAATGAGAACCAGTATTTAAAATAGTGACAGCTCTGTATTTTAAAATGTTGGTATGCAGTTGTTTGGTTATAGAGAACAAGAAAGGAAAGCTGGAAAGGTGCCAATAAAAACACACTTACTGAGAATTTTACTTTTTTCTTGAAGATCAAAGGAACCCATGATCTTCATCAAGAATTCAGATTGAAAGTGATGAAATTATTATGCACATTGCAGATGATAAGCAAAGTAATTGTTTAGCAATTTGTGGGAAGGTGGAGAGCTTTTGTGAGAGAGCAAATGAAAATATAACATGAAGCCCAACCACTTGTTTCGAGTCTGTCAGAAGATGTATCTTGAAATGTGGAAGGGAAACAGCCACTAGACATATTTTTCAACTGAAACCACACTCATATCAAAAATAAGGATGTACTGTTGCATAGCTTGCACAACTGGGGATGTCTAATCTTACTAATGTCTCCGTAATTAGTACAGACTATAAAAACAAAGGAATAAAGAGCACAGTTTGTATAATGAGTTAGACTGTTCAACCCTGACTTTTGGCAAGCACTTACCCAAATATTTCCAATGTGTACTCTCGCAGAAATAATTTATGTGTAATAGTATGACTTCTTTTTTAACAGCACAGTTTGACCATTTCCAATATTTATTACACAGCTTAGTCAAGAAAGCCCATACATACAAGAGAAGGTCACAGTTTTTGCATTTGCTCTCAGTTTGTCCTGCATGAAACCAGAATGAGAAAAGGTGATACAAGGGCAAATATGCCTCTCTCCCCCACAGTATTATAGCATTGGTGGTGATAATAAAAAGATGGAAATCCATCCTAAAATGTACAGAGGTTTAAGATAGGAGAGATTTCTAAAATCAAGCCTTCTGCACCTGTGCTGAAAAAGGAGGTTCAGAGTAAACCAGGGCTCTACATCAGCAATGTAAATGCTGTACTTCTATTGACTCAGAGAACTGCTCCTATTTATGCCAAAAGTTAATTTGTCTTCAAAGTACTATTCAAAGGTTTGATCTCCCACTGCTGAATGAAGAAATAGAGTTTAAGGATTAAATTTATTTTCCCTTTACACTGATTTTTGTGTAGTTCAGTAATTCTGAAGGATTTGGGGTTTGCTCATAGCAGCATGAGCTTCTTTACATTACAGAACTTAATATTATATCCCTAAAACTTCAGAGACTAGTTGAATGACTGAATCTTAATAGTGGCTACTGTCCTCACAGTAAGAATAGACATAATATTCATAAACTGCTCTCACCAGATAGTAATTTTGTTTGTGGTTTGTTTTAAATGAGCTGTTTAAAATTCTGTAATTAATTCAGTAAACACGGCAAAAATGACAGATGGTTGTGATAAAGGAACTTAATGCCTCATGGAAGCAAGTCAAACCACAATCACTAACAGATGTTTTTTGCAAAACCAGATTGTGTGTGTATGTGTGTATTCATATTACACACATATATATGTACATAGTAGAAATATGGATTTATATATGTGTATTTATGTGCATGTCTATCTGTACTGTAAATGTTATTTGAACAGTTTCCCCACACTGTTGCACTTGCACCATTCCTTAGTGCAGTAATGACCACGTTTATTCCTGTAGTCATACTAAAGACTTCTATCAAGGACAATTCCTTAAATTCTCATTAGTTTCAAAATCATTTACAGATAGCACTTTTGGTGACTTGTTCATATGTTGGAAATATATGGTTCTCATTGTCAGGACAAAAAATCAAAGCAATAATTTCAAAAATTGTTTTAATACTGTGTAAAATTGGTTTCTGAAATGCAGCTACTGGAGGACACCAGAGGAACTGATCTGGTGTTTAACAGTAGCCAGAATAATTGCTACCTTACAGATATAAGGAAACACTAACCCGGAGTCAGTGAGGTGACAGTACCATGGGCGATCATTGTTTTTCAGCATTATCAATTGAAGATCAAAGCACATACTTCATACCATACACAAATACACATTTTTAAATTAATAACCATAATCTCACAGAGCAAATTTGACAGGTAAAACACAGTTAAAGAGGGATTGGGCATTTTGTGACAATTTTTACTATATTAGGCTGCAATCTCCAATGTTAGTAATCTTTCATTCAGACTTGTATTCTGACAAACCCCTTCCTTTGAAGGGGGAAGCTACGAGAGAACCAGTCCTTAGTTCATGTTTGGGACCATCTAAGCCTTGTTGAACAAGCAACACAGGTATTCAGGGACTACTGATTTCATCGCTAGACTTCGTCAGTCTCCAAGAGGCTGAGAACATGATCTGGGTATACATTCTAGACAAGACCCAGCTCCATATCTGTTTAATGGCAGCACACATGCAAGGCCTTCTGCTCACACACTGTTGGGAGGAAAGGGTTAAAACTGGAAGATTTGGCAAAAAGGAGGGAATAGTTTCACTCACAGTGAAACTGCAGCTGGGAATGCTAAAAAGATTGGTGTTTATTATGCCTAGTGTTGTTCATCCTCTGCCTGTTTTGAGAAGTAGAATTCTGGTGTAGAGATAAACCACACTCTCACAGACATGCTTGAGCCTCCTGCTGGGAGAAAGAGAGGGTTTGAAAGCACAGCCTTGTGATGTGTGAAACTTTGTGCGTGAAATCTTTTGTTGCATTGGGGCAGGCAGAGGCCCCTCCTACCCTGCTGTGCTCTAGGATGAACTGAGCCTAATGGAGCCTGTGTCCCTCTGTGTCTCTGTCCACAGGGATGAGCTGATCCTAATGGAGCCTATGCTGTCATGTGTCTGTTTTTACTAGGACGGACTAAGCCTAACGGAGCCCATGTCCCCATGTGTCTCTGTCCACTGGGATGAGCTGATCCCAACCTATGTTGCCACTTGTCCCGTTGATAGCAAGGTAATGAAATAAAAATCTACATGGCATTTCAGTGGTGGCTTCGTGGTGGTGGCCCTGGTTACCTGTATGTGTCAATCCACACACGCACAACTTCCCCCTGCTTCTCTTTGCAGAAAAGAGCTGGACCAAAGTCACAGTAAGAAGGTTCCTGACTTGGAAGATCAGAATTCCAGAGGTATGTAGTGACTGCCTGTACTTTGCCGACACTAGGTGTTCTGAGCTGATGTGATTTCCCCTGTGACTCTAGACTTTTCCTGCACAGCCGGGGTTCACTACTGCCTATGAAGACCTTTTCATCCCCATACCTTGACACTGAATACCTATTTGTGATGTTGGAGAGAAGGAAACAGAAATGAATTATTTCATTTAATTTCTGACACTTCTATATCTGAAGAACTCACTTGAACTACAGATAGAATACAAGCTCCTAGCTATCAGAGAAAAATACAATCAGGTGGGAAATACTTAATCAAAAATTCCTTCTGAGGATCACAACAACAATTAAGTAAAGAACTCTTTAAAAGTAATTGTCTAATATATAAGTTAAAAAAATACAGGTCTAAGTAAGGGTCTTCAGGTATTTTAGATTATACCCATTTATTCAATTTATTCATGTATCACAAGAAAGTGCTCAGGGTTTACTTCAGAGAGTAAAAATTTGTTTTTAGTATCTTTATATTGTTGCAATGCTGTCTTTATATGGTTTCTCTGCTTTTAGATTTTTTTGTCTTGGACTCTGTCATTACTGTGATGCACAGAGTAATCAAACCCTCAAAGAACTGAGGAGGGTTAAGTATCTGTCAAGTTATTTAGTGTCCTAAGAAGCTCACTATTACTGAGATACAGTGTAAAAGAGAACAGAGTGGTTATGAAGTTAATACTTTATTCAGGATCTACGCGTGCAATAACCTCATCTGCAGTAAACTCACAGGACCTGTTGGCCAACTTTACAGAGAAATTTAACGGCAATGCTCAAAACCAAGGGCTGCAAAATCACAGAATTATTGCTACAAATCAGCGGAAGAAGTGGGATGCTCAATTGTGAGAGCTCATTGCCTCTGAGCTTGCATAACCAGCTCCTTCTGGCTCTTAGCTTAATCATTAGATTAAACATTATGCTGTTTTGTGATATGGATCCTATCTGGATTTCTAGCTTAGTTTTTGTCATGCAAAAGATGCTGCAAGGCTTGAAGTAATCTCACTGAAATGAATAACTCATTTGAAAGTGAATGGAATAGAGACCTGTATTGGAAACGCTTAAAGATTTCAGAAGACTACATTAAAATACCACACAAAGCGTCCTCTCAATTGTACTAGAGGTTTTACAAGCATGTAGGCTCTCCAGATGGAATCCATTAGAGTCAAGGAGATTTGAATCAGAGATATAATCATTCTTCTAGAGAGTTTCCACAATAAACAGACAATACTGACAAGAATAACAGTACCTCACATATGTGAATACCCATGAATAAATTTCAAAGACATTCACTGATGAGACTGGATTAGCACTTAAGACCTGCCTCCAAAAGTGTTTGCAAATGCACAGTTTTATAGGTTGTGATCATTGTGAAAACATATGTTCAGATTCCATAATGTACTTTTTAGAGGCTGAGGCCTCTATAAATATAAAAAGCAAAAGCAAACAAAATCACATTGTAACATTGTACAGAAAAAAGCAGGACTAACACCACAAAATAAGAAGCATTGTCAGTTAAAAAGTTACATTGGAAATTGTTAAACTGGTAGTCTGCACATTGCTTCGTGGAAATATTTAAGCACACTGCTCCAAAAGTTACAGGGGTACACTGACCTCTCTCACTTCCATATTCTCAGGGAAATCACCTGCAGCACAGAGTGTAAAGATATCCTAATTTCTCTTCTCTCAGCCTTTGAGACCCCGGCACTGGACCATATGACAAGCAGTGAAACTCAGGCAGGTTACATGGTGGGCCTGGAATCCTGCTGTCTTGACCCTCTCCAAGGATCTTTGGACTAAACTCTCCCATTACGCAGCAGAGCTGCAACCCCACATTGCTCTTCCGTGAAGTGTGCTAGATGTCAGATGGACCCAGCCAAAGGATGCCCAGCATGCAGAGTGACCGAGTAAGCAATATCTCAGTGCAGCACAGCAATGAAGTGAGAGGAGAGCTTGGCAGATGGGCAGAGTGAGACTGGAGCTGGTGTACTGATGCCTTCAGCGTCTAAGAGCTGACAGGCAGCTGTTTGCCCGATGGCATCCAAGAGAGGTTTTTTCTTTTTTTTTAAAGGTATAACTGTTGGCTAATCAAATTATCATTTTAAACTGCTCCTACTCCTCCTGCTGCTGCTGCTACCAGTACTGCTACTATTATTGCTCCTACCAATATTAATCTGCGTTTTCTGATCGCATTCTTGTATACAGTACTTTTACTATATCAGGATAGTTATTGTTCTCTGAAATAGCATACTTCATCAAGACAATGAATTTTTTGCTTTGGTTAACATGTGTTTCTCTTTGATTAATAACCGTGCAAACTATGTATT
Source organism: Edolisoma coerulescens (assembly GCA_013397115.1). NCBI lineage: Eukaryota > Metazoa > Chordata > Aves > Passeriformes > Campephagidae > Edolisoma > Edolisoma coerulescens. The sequence goes on along the minus strand of VWZW01000755.1, from coordinate 128,079 downwards.
ACATAAAAATTTTCATTTCATGAATGGTGTCAATCTTCTGCTTATCTATCCTGATATGCTAATAGAATACAGGGAAAATTAATTAAATTTTATATAAAATTTGAATCTGTGTATTTTGGCTTTTGTTCACTTCATAATCTTTTAATTCTTCATGTACATGAAGTTGGAGATTGCTACAAAGTTTAAAAAATAACAATCCGAGCATATTAAATGAAAAAATATAAGAAATTAGAAAGCAAGAAAATTTTTCTTTGGAGGATTTGAAACCCCTTGCCATGTTTTCCTTTCTTTCTCATTTCTAAGAATGCTACAAGATGTAGGAAATTCCATAATGCTCTTTTCTTACAGGTTTTCAAAGTATCCTTTAGAATTTACCCTCCGGGATAGAAAATCTTCTCTTGAATAAAAAGAATTTTAGAACTCATGGATGGCGGTTTCTCTTTTCCTTTGAATTGTTATCTAAATTTTAAATAAGTCTCTAAATTATAAAGCTCACATTCTGGGTTTTTAGTTAAATAACCTTTAATAGAATTATTTTGGCTAAGGTAAAATCATTTAAGAAGTCTGAAAATACCTTCTGTCCCAAGGGTTTTGGTATAAAAGTTGAATCATTATCTATATAGCCCAGAAGGCTCAAATTAATTTTGTATTATCAATGACAAGTTGAGCAAACAGATGAGAGTTTGTATTAAGAAATCCACCTAATATATAAGCATAATCACATGCCTATTCTCACATATATATATGTGTATACATAAAATAAGGAAGTGTACCTATATGTATATCTATGTAACTGGGGTTTCTTGATATTTTTCTGCTCTTTGAGATATAATGACCAGACAGTTGGGATGTCCTTGAGTATTAGAAGATTCCCAGGAAAAAAACATGTAAACTTGGACACTGGTAGCAGCATACTGGAGATTAAATTGGATTTTAAGTTTTAAACATGAATGCAGCAGGTCTTTATTTGACAGAGGATGCCATTTCTGGAGCAATCCCTTTATCTTCAGCAGAAAGATGATAATGACATAAACTCACATGGAGTGTTTATAGAGAAAAAAGGAGGTTCATTACAGTTATGGTTTGTATTCCAGTGGCTAATTCCCACCAGTGCTAAAAGGCAATAAAGATGTCACAGTGGCATAGGTTGACCAAAGCTTGAAATCCTTGAAACAACCATATCATGCACAAAATGCTGCCACAGAAACTCTACAAGAGACCAAGATAATATAAAAAAAAAAAAAAAACCAAACAAAAAAACCCAAAAAAAACACCAAAAAACAAAACTCTATGAAATGTAAATACAGTTTCATCAGCCTGGAAAATAGAGACAATATTATTTTTGCTATTGGAATGTCCCTTATACTGCATGTTCTCTCATTTGGTTCCTAGGTTTTTTCACAGGTTGACTTTTCTTACACTACATAATCCTTCCACAAGATCCAGTGCTTACAGTACAATAACAAGGCTTTTCTACATATTCCTCCACATTATTTTTCTTAGCATGTGATCGGACTTTGAAAAACTGTTTTGTAGCTGGTTTTGTCATCTAAACTTCTGCATTTAGAAATACCCGTGTGAGCAGCAGGAGACCTGGCTTGGTCTCTGATTAGATTCAACTCTCGAGGCAGAGATTCTCCCTGGATGTTGCTGCGTGTGTTGAGATTTCTGAAAGAAGAGATTACCAGTGGATTTATTCCAGAACTGGTACATTGTGATGACAAAACAAATAACGACAGTGTTTATCTTAGCTTCCTGTTACTGAAACCACTATAGATGGCAAACTGGAGCCAGAATGCCATACTGGTATGAGAAAAAGAAAACAGTAATTGAATTTCTCCAGAAAAAATTTTGTACTGCAATCAGGAGATATTATTCGCCATCAAACAAAGACATTAAACAGGTTATGTGCAAATATATATAATTATATAACTAAATGTCTTGAAGTCTGCCGTGACTGGTAGTTCAGGAATTCACAGTACCGACAATTAAGCTCTAATAATAAAAAAAAAAAACAAAAAAAAAACAAACAAAGAACAAAAACAAATCGACCAAAACAACAACAAAAGAAACCAAACCAAACCAAACCCATTCAAACAAGATCAACAAAAAAACCCCAAGCAGAAAAACCCCAACATACCTCCCTGCCCCCAAAACCAACCAAACAAAATCACTAATATGAGAGTAACTTAAGCTTCTTCCTCTTGGTGCTGAAACCCACTTCTCCCAAAGACAAACCTTTAATCTCAAACAGACAGAGAAACAGTTCAGTCTAAATAACAAATCTGTTGAAACACCAGGGGTTTCAGCTCAACCATGCCAGATAAAGCCCAAAGTTTGACAATGAAGGTCTCCTATTTTGAGAAATTTAGAGTGTACACTACGTGCAAAATAAAGTGTGGCTTTTAAGAGGAAATGCATATGGTGGTATATTTACTTGTGTAAAGGATTTTATCTTAAATTCCATTGCACTCCAACCGTCTGCAAAACAACAATATTTTAAAAAGCCCCACTCCCTGCTGATCTTACTGCTGTGTGTCTATAAGAAACACAGTGTGCGTGTTGTCAGTAGTTTCTCTTAACAGCATTCAATAAAAGCCTTATGCAAAGTATCAGAGACAACTGAAATATTCTTTGTCCTTCTTAATAAAATGCCAGGTAAATCTCTTATCCCCTTACCCTCTCTCCAGAGCCTCTGATTAGAAGCATAGACAGTTTTCTCAAGTTTGAGAATCATTACTTAGAACAAACCCTAAATAATTCCTCTCATCCCAAGCCCCGATAAATCTGTAAGTTATTCTTCAGTACTCTCTAATGTTTTGCAGACAAGGTGTGACTGATGCAAAATTTCAACTCACACCCTTTTTTTGGGGTGTGGGTGGGTAAGGTGGTGGGAAATGGAATCTTAAAAGCACAGTGGTTGCTATTAATGTAATGTCAGCCTGACACCCTACATAGCTAACCATCAGTCCCAGTCCTGGCACAGGACTGTGTGCCCCTCAGACATATTGAGTGACTGTATCTTCCATTTACCTTTGTGAGGCAGCTTAAATGCAAGTCAGACATCTAAAAAGATAAGGCTGAATGCTACAGAAAGTCAAGGGAGACAGGTAGTTTCTGCCTGAGGGTGACTCAAAGTTGCCTGAACTGAAATGGTGCTCACAATCTTCAGGGGATTAAAAGAGGAACTGTGCAAAATAAGACCTACTTCCCTATCAAAGAGAGAAGCTTTGCTGTCTGTCTCTTTCAGCTGTCAAACCTCCATCCTATACTAGATAACTTCTACACAACTATTTCAGGTTTAACAAGGCAACAAGGCTCACCTTCAGTCACAGAAAAACACACTGGCCATGTCAAACACTCTGTAACTCTCAGAGCAGAAAAAAATCCCCCCTGAAAGACAGTTCACGGTCTGCTTTTAACCACCTTCCCACTGTTAATTTTGGAAGAGAATAAGAGGTATTCATGATCTAGACCTCCATATTTGGCTAGAAAGTTGCTGCTAAAAGGTCTCAGGATGAAATCAGCTATTGTTTTTTCTCTTTTTTTTAAACTTTTCCTCCTGTGTCTGAGAAGCCAATACCTGTTGAGCAGTCATGCTGGCTTGGTTCCACCTGCTTGCAGCTCCAGGACGTCCTAAATATAGCAGTAGTAGACACTGGAGAAAAATTTAGCTCTAATATTCAACAGAAAGTGAATATACATAAACGTTGCATAAAGCATAAAAATATAAAACACAGCTTTTCTGCATTAAAGCTTTTCCTCAAAAAAAGTATCTTTGCATCAACTTTCAAACATGAGCTTCACATTAAAAGTAGATTTGGCCCTTTGCATCTACTCAGGTTAGAACACAAACGATACTTCAAGCCCAAAGCCTTTGTGTCCTAACTGAGCAATGACTATTTAGAATTTAGACTAGAAAGAATGCATCTTCATTTTATTAATGGACTCCTTTGAAAGGTATTTGTATAAACTGTTGTGTGGTTTGGGATTTTTCTTTCCTGAGTAGTGACTGGTTAGTCTTCCCTTTTTGAAGTAATTTTTAAATAAAATAATAGATTGAAAAGATGGTAAAAAATTTTACTACCATCATTCTAGCAATTCAGTAGTGCGTTCATTTCTACTATTGTATTTTGGGAGCAGCTGTTGGAAGTAATGGAATTATTCTGGCATGGAACCGAATTGCCAAATGAGACTCTTCCAACTATAACTGTATGCCAGAGCAATCTTAAGGTGTTCTCTTGAAAAACTATTGGTAAAATACAAACAATATTTTTCTAGAAAAACTTGTTTAATAGATGTTTAATATTTCACTACTTGTTTCCTCTATTAAGGTCTTAAAAAACGTTAATTTTAGATAATCTGTGATTTTTACAGTTTTCAGTTTCTGAGACTGAACGCACAAACATATCTATTTAAATGTAGATCAACCTTTTTTCCTTTTTCTCCCTGCCTGCCACCCTCACAAATGCAGATAATACATATGAAAGTGGGATCCCTATTACACATTCAGTAATAGAATACTAGTTCTTTATCAATTCCTGACTTTTTGTTGAGCCTTGTGATTCTTTTAAAAAAGTTATCCACATCTCATTAAAGTCTGCTGCTGAAAAAGAATGCATCAAAAATTTTTTGTAAGTTGTTCAAATTATTTACTTTAAAATGTTAATTTTATACTTAGTCTGAACCTCACTATCTGGGCTGTATTTTTGGATTTGAAAGTATACAAATCTTTTTTGGGAATTATTCTTGAACTTTTTTATATTTGGTGTGTTCTTTTTTAGACAAAACATGTTTTTGTCAGGTGTTACGCTTGCTCTTAACAAAACTCTCTTCCAGTGGTGGTGACTGGTAGCTCAACATAGATGTAAAAATATGTAAAATACAACACAATTTTCTTTTCACATGCAAAATTCCTCTAGGCAAACTAAGTGGCTTGTCTGACTCTGTACCAAAAAAAATGAAGGCTTTAGAGTACATGGTTTACTGCTCGTTTGTTGCATCTGTGGATCATACATGTTGCAAAAGTCATGACATGTTAAAGCCTTCTAATTGCAATTTACTATGAGTCATCATTAGCCGTTATCTTGGGCAAAATGGCGCTGACTTATGTCATCAAAAATGTGCCATGGCATATTATGTCCTTATTCAGATGCAATAATTAGCTCACACTAATGCAGTGTGCATTTTGGATTTTGTAGTAAAGCTTAGTCAAGGCAGCAAATCTGAAAAGTATGTTTATTTTTATTAGTGCTCCTGGCATGTTGCATTTAATTAAATCAGCTCAATGAAAGTAATGCCGTCATAAAACTCATGCATACTCTATCCTTTGACTGTGACTTGAAGAACTAGTGGCAGATGCAAGGAATGCTGCAATGCCTCTTATAAGGAATCCTGTGGCAAAACAGTAAAATATTAATGAGAGACCCATAGTTTCAGATGAAAGAACTTTGATAATTTCCCCAAACACGGCAAATATGCTGTGCATCTTCCAGAAAACCTAGTCTCCACTACCTCAAATTTCCCTGGAAATGAGAATGAAAACAACTTGATCAATGGCACTGAGAGGGATGGACAACTTTCAATAACCATTAGAAACATTATACCAGACCTGCAGAGGCACTAAATTTTAACAGAGCTCTCCTTTAAGAATACTCATACTCTCTGAATATTGTTTATTTCAGCTCCTGCTTTTATGCATCCTGAAAAACTGCATATCACCCCTATGCCATTAGAAGTAGTCCCATCACATATGACATCCCATCCCATGCTCTTTACTTTCAATTACTACTCAGTCACCAAGTAAATTTCATTACAGTGAGAACCTTTCTTCTTATAGATATGTTCATTTTTTGGATATGTCTTGGCACAATAATCATCTTCAAAATCAAAACCAAGGAATATGCCATTGCATGATTCACTGGCTAACAGATGCACTATCCACACCTACATCATACAAGGTACGCCTGCAAATATGCCAAATACTGCTAGATTTCTTGGCCTTGCTCCCATTCAAAAAAAAGGACACACTTGGGACCCTTTATTTTCTTAAAAAGTAAAACATAAGGTTCTTAAGAAGTAAAATACAGACTCGTCATCAGCATTAGCAGGAGTGTTGAGTCTCATTTATACGAGAAATAGAATCTCAAAGAAGCTGCCTGAACAAAACATGACATTTTAATTTCCTTCTTGAGCTTCAGTGCTCACCTTTATGATACTCATTTTTTTAGCAGGAGTACAAAACTTTAGCTTCAGAAGCTTTTTTTTTTTTAACAGCATATTTGCTCATTTGGCTATTTAAAAATGAACCCAGTTTTCAGTCACTTGGGAGGTCCAGAATTCTTCTTTTTACAAAACAACTTTGGAATATGCAGAAAACTGAATTAATGGACACTAACTGCTCTACTTTAGTACCACCCTGACCTTGTCTGAGTAGCTAGAAGCATGAGACATCCCTGAGAAAACATGATTACATGTTTAATCTTTTCCTATCAACAAGCATTAGCACCTTAGGAAGGACAATGTGAAGTTGTCATTGCCAGTTCTCCAAAACCACCATCTCAATGTTCAATGGCAGCCAAAATAACCAACCAAATGTTGGACAGCATCAGGAAAACTACCGACAGCAATAGAAGAAGCATCTTCTACATCTCGCGTACTGGCTGCTGTCCTGGTGCCTGTATTTCATGAAGGCTATAACAGATTTAGTGAATTCACAGAGACAATTAGATAAAATTGACTAAAGGGCTGGACTACACACCCATGAAGAGTGAAAATGTTGGTAAGCATAAGTTTGGAGAGTGTGAATGCAATCAAAGTGCACAAAATCATGAAGGCAGCATATGAGAAGAACGCAAAATTATTGTTGACAGAATGCTGCTATCACAGCAAGTAGTCACAGAAACTAGTAGGAACTTTTCCTAAATAATAACTGGTATCTTTGGAAGGTGTGATTTTGGGGGAAAAAACCCAACGAAGTGTGTGAAGACAAAATAGGATGCTATTAAAATCATTCAAATCAAGAAAAAAATTCTTTGAATATTTTTAGTGATTGGGAGGAGTGTGAAACTACAGAGCTTCAAAAATGTCTGAGATTCAGAGATAACTGATGACAGAAATAGCACACACATAGTTGGTTCTGCTTCAAGACAAAGGAACAATCTGAATGATATCCTGAGGATTTATTCAGACCTATTATTCTATGATTCCCTAGGTAATAAATTTAGCTAATACAGGCCTTATGAGTACTTCATTCAGGTTCTTTCATAGCAGTTGCACACACAGAAATTATTTAGTAAATATTGGCCATCAATGACCGAAGCAAAACTTTGTCAGACTTACACAGTTTCACAGCAATGGCATATGTTGTATTAGTATACGAACATCAGGGTTACTTAAGCCTATTTAACTCACTAAATTATTATGATTAATTTCCATTAATAAGTAGGACCTGACTAGTTTAGGGTCTAGTGTAATATCTAACCAAATCTGGAGATTCAGCTGATGTAACCATGTAGCTGTTTTCTGCTGTTCCAGGAGAGGGAGATTTGAATTTCTTCTTTTTATTTTCCAAAGAACTAGTGAAACTGCCAAGGCCATAAGGTGTATAGTCTGGCATTAAAAGCTTAACATGTATCAATTTTTTTTCATAAACGTGAGAAAATCAAATATGGTATTTCCTAACATCAGTTAAAGAAAAAGAAACTAAAATTACATGATTACTTAATTATATAATTAAGTAATAAATTACTTAATTATTTGACACTCTTAAATTCTACATGCATGTGAAAGCAACACAAAAACTTTTCTTCTGTTATTTTGTTTTTAAAGATTTTTTTTTCTGCATGAGAAAATGCATCTTGTACATGTGGAAGGCAGATCTCAAGTTGTTCTATGAAAGCTGAAATATTTCGTACCCCATATTTGACTCTTTACTCTTTACATCTTTAACAGTATATTTCATGGATTCTTTTCAAGTATATCAGCAATGCTAAAATATTGTTTGAATTTGCTGTGGAATGGCAGTGACTGTTTAACATTTTGTTCAAAAACCCATCTGATTGCTGGCATTTTCCGGAATGTGCGAGGCACAGAGCATTATTCCATGGAATGGCAGTGCAGTTAGTACAAATTGTTTTTTTGTTCTAAGTATGTGACAACATGAAAAAATAAGATATTTCTTTGATATGATGAATACCATTAAATAGCATGTTTGAATATTGGTTTACTGCTGACATTTGTAATAATAAGCAATCAGCTACACAATAGAAAAAAATGCAAACACAGATTTTGTAAACAATACGCACTCAATCTGTATTTTCTAGGTTGCTGTAATGGATATAAATGCATGTATATATTGAATAGTTCCAGGGTTTTTTCAGACACTAGAATGCATAAGAAGAGTTTTAGCAAGTTGAGAAGCAGGTAGAAAAGAAACAGATTTTTCACAGCCTGCAAAATCTTGCTCTAATTTTGCAAGCATGTCAATAGCTCTACTGAAATCACACATGAGACTACTCACACATGTAAAGCTACTTGCAAGTGTAAATATTTGTTCAAAGAGACAGGGACTCGCTCTAGGTAAGTATCCTTCATGTAAACAAGCCTGATAAGAAATGCCTGTGTTAGGAATCTTCTGTAAATAGCAAAGAGACTTAGGATGTCTCCATTGCCAATATCAGTAAACCTCCTTTAGCCTTTTCAGTGCCGAAGGATCTGCAAAAAGATAATATTTTGATAGTTCCTTTAACATAATAGAGGCCATTGTTTATTTGATCAAATCAGAACTTTTTTGCCATTTTTTCTTCTCTTTTTTTTTTTTCTCTTTGGACTGCCTTTAATAGTCTAGTAAGACTTCTAAAGTCTAGATTCTAGTTGGCAGTAAAATGTTGTTGCTTCCAGAAATTGCATCTTCATGCCTAAATATATTGCAGTGCAGTGATAGTCTAACCATGCCTCTTAGCCTTTTCTCTTTTTTTTAAGCTTTCTGACACTTGCAGCAACATGTGCAAATTCATGAACAATTTCTCTGCCATCCTTTCAGTTGGCAAATTCAGTTAAGAATCACACAGTAGGGAAAAATGTTGTTCTGTGTAGTAAGAGTGATTTTTTTCTCCCCACTGAGGAAATAGGAACTTGCATCTGTCTAGGTTATTCTGCATTATTTTTATCAGCATGTATCAAAGGGTTCTTATCAAAACTGAATATCTTTACTTCACCATCATTCACATCAATGAGGAAAAAAACATGTGAGTTTTGAAGCTGTCAGATCTCATAAACAAGTTTTCTCTCTGGAGAGCCACATGGAATAATTCCAAAACCAAATATTCCTCTTTTTAATTAGGTTAGGTCCCAGATATTATATTTCTATCATATTTTGTCAGAATGCTGGCTTCTGTGCCTGAATTTCTTTGCCATAAAAAATATACTTTTGTGTAGACAGGATTGTCAGTAGGGACTGCTTTAGCTGTAAAATGAGAAATGGTCTTACCTAGTCCCCTGGAGAATGAATAATGTACTCTCCAAGAGGCCATTTGCTCTTCCAAGAAGACTTCCTAATCTGAATGAGATACTTTCGTCTCTTAGAATTTCTGGAGATAAAGAATCTGAAAGAAAAGTGTGATATGCCTTCCTTTTGAATATTTCAAAGGCAAGGATGCTAAGAAAATATTGAAACTGAATAGCTTTTTCAGTGACTTACTGTAGTTATATGTCTCTGCAACAGAACTAGGGTTAGTTATGAAACAGGTCTTAATGATTCTTCAGAAGTTGCTCAGTATTTTTGAAAGATGGTTATGCTGCTGTACGTAAGGCCATGAGAAAGGTCCAGCTGGGTCCTGGAACTCTGCCCTATAATCCTGTTCCTGAGAGGAAATATCTAAAGCAGAGAAAAGTTAGGCTGAGACTACACGATACCTTCCATGACGCTCTCACAGTCTCCAGAAGTTTCGTCTTAAGTATCTTCCTGTGTCAGGTATGGCAGTATTTGGTAATTCTCAATAGATACTCTGCCATGTATTTGTCCAGTTTCCTCTCGAAGCCGCACTGTTTTTAACATCTGTAGTATCTTTTGGTGTAGGGTTGCATAGATCTGGTATCTGCTCAGTACATATTTCAGTGTTCATAATGGAATGCAGAGATAAAATATTAACTGCCTCTCAGAATGTCTAAACAACAAAAGGGAAATAAGTTTTTTTAACATCTTTACAGATCTCCAAACCAGCAGCAGTGTCATAGCAGGTGTAGCATCCTGTTTAAGACATTTTATTTTGCCTGTCTTACAGTCAGAAAAGTTAGTAAATGCTTCTGCAACTATAACTGAATTTATAATCTTTAGCAAAAAAGTAGTATCTTCTTCACTAGTCCTTTACTGGTACCAGATTACTCCTTTGGAAAGCCTTAAGGCATTTATGTTAAAAATCGTGTATTGAAACATTACTTGAGTCAAGTCCCTTCCTTTGTATTTGTTATTTGTATATAAATATATAGTCATTGCAGAAATGTCTGTGTTAATAAAATCAACCAGTTGGGCACAGAGAAATTGACTAAGACTCATGCTTCACAGAAAAATTGGACTAAGTTGACTAAGCATAAACAAGTAAGAAGAGATTTTGAAATCAACCCAAATGTCTCCATTTCACATCATATGGAAAGCTCATAAAATCATATACAAGCGTCATTGAGTACAACTCTTGTCCCAGTACTGATACTGAAGAAACCTCATAAATTCTTGCTATACATTCTGTAGCATATCAACATGCTATTTTAGAATTTTTATGCATGTGTGTTTGAGTGTGTATGTGGTTAAGTAATGTCGGGCAGCAAGGGTTTGGCACAAACAGGCAAGTTAGCTGTTGAGTAACTACTCACAGACAACTAGATACTCCCGAAAATCTTCTGGTGGTATTTATAGGTTTTTGGCCCAAAGACACCCTTAGAGCCTGCCTCTTGAGCATCGGAGGTCATAGAACTGCTCCAAGTCATTCTCAGAGAAAGGAAAGTGAATAACATCTGAAAGGAAATGAAAGCAAATTCAGAAAGTGTTCCATCTTCAGTTTAAAAGCTCACATTACAGAGAATCCACAAAGACTTTTGCAAATTATTTCAAGCAATTTTATATTTTCAGTCAAACCAACACTTTTTCTAATTCTAAATCTGTTCAGCATTTACTTCTACTTTTTATCTTGCTACTTCTTTGCCTGGTAAATGACAGAACCTTTCACACTCAGCCATTCTCTTATTGAAGATGAGAGCAGAGGAAAACAAATGGTTTTTTTGGTTTAAAAAGATGAAGGATTTTTCAAAGAAAAAATAACCACATTAAGTGTTCTGTAGAATAGAGTTAGAAACTGTAAACATGGAACATTTGTGATTGTGATTATAATGTGCAAAAGAAGCAGAAATTTTCATTTATCTTCTTCCTAAGTATTTAGCACCTTATCATACAACATGATGCAGACTACCTTGGTGCCTTGTCGGGGCTACCTAAAAAGAGAGACTAGGTAAAATTAAGAGAATAAAAGCGGTATTTATTGGAGGGCCTTCAAGAAGGTACACAGTGGGCAGTGAGGGCCCTAGGGCTACACCCAAAATGGACGACGGGTCACAAGTTTTCCACACTTTTATAAGTTTGGTCCATTTGCATATCGGGGTTAATCTCCCAATTACAATTTCAGGTAATGATGTCATTACCCCAAGTTTATTCCCCCTTTCTAGAGGCTTTGTTTACATATTTTGGGGCCTGGGACAACAAGGTGCCCTTGAGTCTCAGGTCTAGAGAGGATTTTTTGTGTTTAACCAGAATGGGAGAACAGTAGCTAACAGGCTATATAGAATTTTAGAGTTACACACTGATGCAGTATAGGATCTGAAAAATATAAAAGCCAAAATCATAAGGTATCAACCTCACTATGGTACACTGTGTCACTCATTCTATTCCCAGGTGAAGGAAGTTCCTCTGGGAACAGGAACCTTCTCCCCTAATGACAGGGCAATGAATTCTAATCAAACTCAGCTTCAGAAAATAGTTTTTCTGAACCTGCAGTAGATACGGGCAGGGCTTGCTTATCCACATTATCGCTGCATTGAAGATTTCAGATAAAAGCATAAAAATCAGCTGTAGAGGTGAAAAAAACTTGATCACTCTTGGAGAAAGGTTAAGATATAAAAATTTCATTAAGATTGATTTTGGACTTCGGTGATCTTTGAGTTAATTAATTAAAAGCAGAAACAGATGAAAGATACATATTAATATTAATACCTAATCAGAAAGAACTTCCTTCAGTCAACATGAGAAGATGAACCAGGGAGACCTTTACTGAAGCATGTGACTTGGCCTTCAGCCCCTTTTAGAGCACTTCTTCCAACAGTGCTGGCTGAGAGAAGGAGTGCCTTTCAGGCTGTTTTAGAGCATCAGCAGCATTTATATGCTGTTATTACTGCATGCCCTGCTTTTGCAATGATCCCCGTCTTCATTAGGAATGCTCTGCAGTATTGAACCTCTACCAGCTACACAGTGATAATAGCCTCAGCTTGGAGTGGCATGAAAATAGACGACCTCTAGTATCAGTGATTACAATGAACACATGCATGGTCTGAAATTACTCCCATCATATTTCACATCCTATTATATACAATGAAATTGGAACAGGCTCAGGACAGCGATGTTTATGTAATCAAACTCAGTGAATAGGAATAGAGCGCAGAATTGAATTCAGGAAATGTTGGCAGGCTTCCTCAAACCTCACCTATCTTTGTGTGTCCTTTGTCTTTAGAGACATATGAGTTTGGATGCCTGTCATTCACTGTTGAGAGTATTTATCTCCCCAGTTGATGATAAGCTGTAATTTTCATGGCTAAGACAATCTGAACCAAAACATTCTTTTGCATATTGTTATCGAAAACTACATAATATTTTTTCTCCTAAGACTTCCTTTGTTTCAGTAGTTCTGAGGTCTCTGTGCACCAAAATTATTTTTTCAGTAAATTAATTTACAACATAGATAAATTTGATTTTACTGTAACTCTAATTTCAAATCTAATTATATTTATGCAATAGTTGTAGATCTTTATGTTCACAGTAGGCAGTCTACAGTAGAGACACAATTGTTTTATGGATTTATATTGTTTTCCTTATGCCACCATTACGTTGGGTTTTTAGCAATAAATTACACACTTTCAGCAAGGAAAGCGTATCCAAGGAAGACTGAGAGGTTCAGCTTGAGGCATTTTCAAAGGATGGTTCCTTCATGAGAGATTTGAAGGAACAAGAAGGATGTAAAAAAATGTCATGAGGACCTGGAAAACAGGCATATTTAAGAGACAGAAAAATCTCTACCTAAATGTAGGCCATTTAGAGAATTGGTTACTTGCTGCACAGAGGTGAGGGACTGCCAAAGAAGGGGGTTGTAACATGGAGAATGGGGCCCTCTGTGTACCTCTGCTCAAGTCTTTCCCCCTTGTTCGTCTGTTGTCTGTCTCACTGCCCAGTGAAGAACAAAGCTGTAGATGATTAGCATGTATTAGCCACAGTGTAGGGTTTTTATGCTTTATTAAGATATGATTTTGTTTGAGGAATGGTGCTTGTTTCATCTAAAGAACAGAGTTTTTCAACGTGCCACATTCAAGTATTTGAATTAATCATTTCTCAGCTGGACAAAGAAATGCTGTTTGATGCTTCATAAACACATCCAGTACAAACCACTGCTCAAAAGAAAAGTTATTTCCTTGTCAGGCTTTTTTGTGCGTCCCAAGAGGTCATAGTCGTTCTCTGTGTGTGTGTGCATGTGTATGCTTAACCACTTAAAAAAAAAAAAAAAGGCAGCTGATGTCTTTATCATAGTATCAGCCTTTGAAATGACACTTGTATTTTTTGAATACAGCTTATTTTGAGCACTAAGCTACATAGACACATATTTGAGCTAAAAAATTTCCTAGACATATGTAGTGGCCATAAACAGTCCTTTGCTCTCAGCCTCTACATGTTCCCTCTTCCTTGTATGGAGTATGAATTAATCCTCTCCTCTCTTATCAGATTGCTGGTGGTTTCTCACCTCTTTTGAGTCACAAGGTCTATCAGGTCACCTTTTGAAGCAACAATGGATCTTTTTAGGCAACAACCCACCTTCCTTTAAAAATCACATCTGCTGTCTGATGCTAGGTGGCACTCTGCTGTCTTTATGATTTCCGTAAAGGATTCTGCTATGATGACAGTTTTAAGCTGATATAAGTGTGCTAACATTAATGGAATTGCTCCTAGTTTATGCTTGAGTAAGTAACAACAGACATAGACTCAATTTATTTAAAAGACATATAAAACGGAGAGCAGTTTATACTATTGTTTTTAACCAAATGCTAATTTGGGTGGTCAAACTGGGATTATTTCATTAATAGGTGGCAATTTTACACCAGTGTAACTCACTTGACTCTGAAGTTAGCTCCTTCCTTAGAAGTGACTCAATGAACTGAAGAATCAAAACTCAAGTTTATAATTCAGATTTATTAAATGTACTCAGAAGTCTAACAGGAGAAGATGAATGACCATTTTAAAATAGTAAAACTGTATTAGAAACAGTGGAACTTTTTCTGTTGAACTAAGTAAAACAGGTTCCAAAAAAGAGTTTTCTATTTTCTATTAGACACATATGAAAATTTAATGTATACAGAAGGATTGTTTTTAAAATTCTATACTGTAAAGGTTTTTGGTATCAGAAAAAATGTCATTGCAATTCACATAGACAGAATTTCTCCAGAGCTTTCTTGCAGAGACTACCTCTAGTTAGAGCAAAATACAAACTCTTTTGCTCATCCACATCTTAGATATTGCCAATAATGTAATGAAATGTTTTGGGGTTTTTCTTTTTCCCTAGTACTAACTAAATATTGTTGTGCTTGATATAAATTTTGGGTTTTATTCAAGCTTATTAAAGGAAATGAAAATACCTCCAACATAAGGGGCAAATGAGGAGAAACGAAAGACTAACAGAACAGACTCAATTTTCTTCTGTGAACTGATACAGAGATGGAATTGGAGATAACCACAGCAACAGCAAAAACTTATCAGAACTATTCCTTGAATTCTCTGTAACTGTGTATGAAAATCCCCAGACTGCTTTAAGGTTTCAAATCAGACAATGCCCGTGAAGGTTAGAGATTTCTGGGAAAATATCTCTGTATGGTGTACTGGCATTAAGAAGCTATCTAACAAAGACAAGCTGATGCTGCATGTTCCAATTACTGAGAGCTGTTATTGGAACTTTTTGCAAAGCTCTTAGATTTCTTGATAAATAAGAGACACACAGTGCTATGTTTTACTGTTATGGTTAATGACAGTGATTTCTTGGCACGACAGCCAGGGAGGCACAAAGACAAACTGAACTCTCTACAATAACGACTTTTTTTTCCTAGTGCTAGCATTTTGTTCTATTCCTGATTTTTTATAGACAGAATCAAATGAAAGAGATTCTGAATTATCCCTATCTTTTAACCAATGTACAGCTTCCAAAAATGATGGGCATTTCTTCTTGGAAGAGTTACTATGGTTAAAGGAAAATTTCTTTACTGCTTGGACATTTAACTCTCTTGCCTGTTCAAATCATATTCTGGCATGAAATTTCTTCAACTGTCAAGAAAAGGGCAGAGAATTTCTGCCTACTGCCTAAACAAAGCAAATTCTTTGTGTCTGGAATCAGTGAAGTTTTGGTCAGTTCAGAATATACTGATCTGACCTCAGTCCTGTTTAGGACAAGTTTGAATGCACTGACTTCCATATACCAGCCAGATGTGACATCTGCCTACTAACGGCTATTAAATAGAACACTGAAAACCTTACCAGAAAATGAATGTCAGTGTAAAGATTTCTCCTTCACTAGTGGCATTTTCTTTTTCTTTAGCGGTCCCTTATTCATCCAGTTGCTTTGTTCCTGTCTCTGCATTCAGTGCACTGAATGCTGTTTGGACTTGTTCAGCTATGCGTTTGTTATTGTCTTTCGACGTCTGAAGAAATGTTATTAAGATGGACAGTATGGAAATAAATAAAATAGGATTCTAGAAGGCTACATCCGAAAATCCTCTTAGGGATTATGGATTCTTATTTCCTAAACACAATAGCTGAGATTCTATACTGCAAGTTTCAAAAAAAAAAAAAAAAAAAAAACCACGTCACAGCCTTGGGGAACAAAAGAAAGCCACGATGATGTTAAGCTTGTCTTACTGTTTTCTCTGGGTTGGATGTTGGTCATGCTAGTATTTCAAAAAGCCTCAGGAGACAAGTAGCCTTTCTCTCTGTCTGGTAGGATGTAGTACCACACGGACTCTTTGCTGCCCCACATAACCTAGTCCTGGTTTCACTCGGTGTTCTCACCCTCAGCAGGCTATTAACATCAGGTTTATAAAAGTATTATTTTGTTCTGAGCTAAAATTAGCCTTCCCAGAGAAACCTGGAATATTAAAGAATACATGGACCATTCAGACCTTCTGCCTGACAAAAAAAAGAGAAACCCAGGGTAAAAATTTTACTCAATTGTTTAAAGAGAGGGCTGTTTTTTAGTACAGTTTTATTAATATTATCTTTATCTCCTCTATTCTCAGTCTATTTAGGTTCTAGAGACCTTTAAGAGTTCCTTGATTTCATTTTTTTTGGCACAGTTCCTCTGTACAGACTGATTTGAATCAACAAAACCAAACCATTGGCCCACCCAACAGATAAAAGCTTAAACAAATAGATAGACCTTATAATATAACTTGAAGGAAGCAAGTGCAGCCAAACTTCAGAAAAGTAGATTACAGTGATGAAGGTTCTTCAGAGACATTATAAAATTCCAGCTGAAATAAATAAATATGGAAACTGTCAATCTGAGAAACCCAGTTTATTCTATCTGTCTATCTATCTGGAGAAAAAAACTTTCAAAGAAATGAAAAAGTTAGCCCATAAATGGCAAGCTTGCAATTTGCAATGAATTCCATTCCCTGTAGCATGTCTATATATGGTGTACTAGTCATTAAAAAAAAAATAGGAAAAGAGAGGGTTAAAATTTGTGGATAACTTTTGATTAAATAACTCCCATCATTAAACTCTGAAAATTTTAAGTTTACAGAACTAAAAAGTCATTACATTTCAAAAAATTATTGAGCTTCATATCTCTTTGTATGTGTTCAATGATACAGTTTTTTCCAGAAAGCACTGAAACTGACAAATCAGGTTCAGCATGAAAACTGTGATACTTCTTTGATCACCTATAAAAGACTTGATCAGAACCAGAAGACTGTGATTTTTTTATTGGTTAGATGATGTTTTACAGATAATTGACTTACTGAACATCTGTCATTACTTCCTCATCCAATAAAGACAAACAGATAAAACCAGTTTAAAATAGTTCCAAACTACATGCAGTTATGACAGAATTCGGGGCTTTCGCACTCATTTAGCTACTCACTTGCTTTCTTTCCAGAGCAGAAATTCTGAAAAGTTGACAAAAATGAGAATAAAGAATTTTCCCTTCTCATTTTACATGGTTAATTTCTTTTGGGCAGAGATGTTAACTACCTGCCTAAAATTTATTAAACCTTATTCCCCAGCTAATTCTTGTCTGATATGCATTACTTCTTCCATGCAGCTGTAAGGTCAGTTTAAGGGATCCTTTAAACATCCAAGGTATAAAGACATTTATAACGCGAAACTAATGCAAACTAGCAAAATTTATCAGTTTTTCTGCACCACCATTAACTGTAAAAATGATCTGTTTATTTACACCTTCTGAACATTTGGCAGCTCTACCTGTATTTACAGGAACATACTCCTAGGAACCTAGACAAAGAAGATCCTACCTTAGAGAATGTAAAACCTTGACAAGTAAATATCCTTATTATTATGTATTTTTGAAAGCTAAAAATATTCAAACTTCTTTCCCATTACATTGTGTTCCTCTTTTTTTTATTTTTTATTTGATCTCAAAGCCTATTGACAATGAATGCAAGAAGTAATAGTCTAGTTTTGTTTAACTTCACCTTTCTTTTACAATTAAGTTTCCATTAGTAGTGCCTCCTCTTTTTTTCTTTGCCACAGGCAAGCTATTTATTTTTACAGTGCTTGTGCATTTCATTATTTTGCGTGAAATTAGAACCAAGGACATGAACTCAGGATGCTCTACTTCACCCTCAAAATGGTATTCTTTACTCTTTTGCTGCCAATGGCTTTGAGTAATTTATTACTAATTTTATTTGTTATTTTTACTATTCACTTCTCTAAGACATGTGATTTCCTGTGCAGTCCTATTTAAACAAGTAAACAAAAAAATCTCAAACATCTTTTCTCCTGTTCGTTCCCCTGGACCTCTTCTACAATCTCATAATTACTTCTTCCCTGTATAACTAAAATGCTAAAGTGCAAAGTCACAGAAATGGGCAAACTGTGCCAGTAGCTATATTTCCAATCAAATCAGATGAAAGCTGCTGTGTTCATACTCAACACCCTGATGACTCAGAAATGAAGCCTTTACTTCAAACAATGTTCTTCAAGAACCTTTTCCATATTAGATCCTGAAAGAATTTAATTTCAGATGTCTCACGCTTTTAACTGCTTGAAAAGAGCCTTCCAGGACACTTTTTTTCTCCTTCAGAAGAAGAGACATTTTGAGCTTTCCCATAGAAGAGGGGCTGGGAATAGGTTCGTTGCCCTCACACACTGCATAAACACACAGTCAGAAATTTTAATTCCTGGGTTTGTCACACTTCAGAATGTCAATAATGTGAATGCTACAAGTGTTTCTTGCTTTATATTGCCAGTGATACCTACTTTGTATTTTGGAATAATAAGGAATGTGAAGCATCTGGTCTTCTTTAGATCATGCATGCACAATTACTCAAGATACAAAATAACAGCACAGGATAGGAAGCATAATCTCTAATTTGAATGTTTTTCTTGAAGAAGATGATATTAAGAGCTAATTATGGCACATCTGCTCACACTGTATAGCACTAGCCTGAGTAAGAAGTCCAAAGAAAATCAAAAAGTACTGTAATTACATACTACTGCTGCATAATACCACTGAGTAAGATGGTAGAATCTGGTCCTTATGTTTGTAAAATATTTGTGTCACTAAAGAGTAAGCATTTATCAAACTACCTTGCTTATTACTCCAGCTCTTTTAACCTGAGATTTATATCTTGGACACGGCAATTATTCCATTTCATTTTTTCGTCAATAGAAATTCTACTGGTTTATAAATTACTATAAATATTACTGAAAATCCATCTGAGCAGAACTATTTTATAATTCAAGCACCCTGCATGGCAGGTGTGATATTTAATACACTTTCTTGGATTCTATGGTAATAGAATATAAACAGACTTTCTTGGATTTTAAGATAATGATCTGTGCTTTTACCCTGAATCTGAAAAATAATAAAAAAACATTTTCAGACTGCAAGAGACATCTTTTATTGTTACTATAAATACCCTGTTGTCTTTGTATTAAGGAAATTGGTCCCAGCTTGAAAGAACCTCAAAATGTTTGATCTCCTACATAAATCAATGAGACTTTTCTATTTGTCACCACATAAATGTCACACACCCCAGACCCTCTTTTCACTTACATGGCTCTAGCACATAGTGTGCCTAATATTTATTTTATATTATAACCATACAAAGTATAAAATATATGAAACCCTCATACTGAGTCTTGCTTCCTGTAGGAAGAAATGTGATGTACAGCATGTGAAGTTAAAAAAAATAAGCATATTAAAGTCTACATTTCAGAAGTTTATTCAGAAGTTTCAGTTTATTGACATTACTTCATACTGAGAAAAAAGGCTTCTTAGGATGTGTTGGGACCAACTGGAAAGGAGATGAGTTTCTAGCATAGAAACAGTTAGTTGTGTTTTAAAAAAGTAATGTAACTCGGAAGCATAGAGAGAGAGCATAAGCAATCAGTTCCTAACACAAAAAAAAAAAAAAAAAAAAATTCAGCTGAACAGAGAAGTTCCTGACCTAATGCAATATACAGACTGCATGTCAAAGTATTCACCCTCAAATTTTAAGTCACTCTCATGCTATTTTAACTACTTTTTTAATTACAATTTACCCTTTGGTGTTACAGATATCTACTGTCACATGAACACAACAAATATAATACTAATACTAGTACTAATACTAATACTACTACTAAAATAAAAGGAAGGTGTGTGTTCAGAATTTGAGACTACTGAAAACAAGGCAGGTTGCAAGTATGCCTGCTCCATCATAACCAAAGTTCCCCCCATTTCTGGATTTTAATAGCACTTAATTATGCTTCCAGTAGATCAAATAAGAGATAGGATTTTTAAAATGTCATATTCTATTGTGTTATAGACCACTTGGAGCCATTAAGGTCTATATGAGTTCAATAATACCCATTCTGAAACTCAGCAAATAAATATTTATAAATGATAAAGAAACATTGCTCCTTGGAGCCTATCCATAATTCATATTGTAGAAGTCCTTAAATACATGATAAACCATAATGGCTCCAATGGAACAGTCAACTCTCATAAACTTTTAGGAAGAATATTTTTTTTTATTTCATGTAAGTCCCCATTACAATTCTATAGCAGAGGGGCCATGCATTAAAATAGCTCTGTAAAAGTGATACTGTGGATGTGCATGGTTTATACTGATACTCTTTGTGGCTAGGGATAAGTTGCTATTTGTGGTAGGGACCATGAGTTTTTATGCTTTTTATGCAGCATTACAAATACAAAGTGCTTAGCAATTGCCTTTATTCCTAATAATAATTATTGTTAGCTGCCTTGCAGCTGCATTGAAGAGGTCCCCAGTGCATTAAATACCATGGAAAATGTAGAAAACCTTAATACACATGCAAAAATGTTGTTGTTTAAACTGAAAGATATAAACCCAATGAGCTGCAGGCTTTGTAACACTAAATGGGCATAAAAATGCTTAGATGAAGCTATCCTAATCCTGTACAAAAAGAACTATGGATGCAAATTTTACTCCTCCCTGAGCCAGTTATACCTGGGCAAAGTCTACCTGTGGACAAGGACTGAGACGTGTTTCCCATGCTGCTTACAATTTTGCTAAGACAAACATAAGGTAAAGCCGAGAAAATGAGAGACACATGAGGAGGTGAAATGACTTTCACATATTAACGCAGCAGGTTAATAATGACAGCCATGAATCTTTAATAACCAGGGAAAATATGTGAGATCCCTACTGCCATGCATGCATGATCCCCCTCTTACACTGTTCACTTAACTACATGCAGTGAATTAATGATCTTCAGCCTTTAACTCTGCATTTTCCTTCTATACTAACCATTTAAGCTGACTTAGTGAAGCATGATACTGTGACACTTCCTTTGTGACTCTATCCAGGGTCAGTAGAGAATAATTCAGGTAAAGAGACCTCCTGGTGAAGAGGATCAGGGCAGCAGCAGCACTGAATCATAACCAGAACAAAAAAAAAAAAAAAAATTATTCTGAGGCACTGCCTGAAGTTCATATCTGATTTTTTCTCTTTACAAAGCTTCTAGTAGAATGAGATCCCTCAAGATCTCTCTATGTGACAGATGTAGTTGCTATTAGATTTTATTTAATAAAGAAATTACAAAAACAATGAAGTAAAATCTAAACTGTTGGATGTACTCAGTGTAGAAAAGGATTAAAGCAATTCTCTTAATTTACTTTTGTAGCAGACTGGGATTTTGCCAGCTTTGGGAAGTTCTTCCATATTTCAACCAGTATTAAAAAATTTTGCTTTAGGTAGTCCCATAGTGAAGGGAAGGCATACATATACACTGAAGGAAAAGCCAACATGTTTGCTTAAAGGATGGATGAAATCTTTGTTCACAGGGCTCAACAGGTCAGTAAATTGGTGAGAAACCAATTTGCATGCAGCCAGTCTCCTTACTTTGAACTTCTTCAGGCTTTTTTTCCACATCAGCCAGTGTGCCTGCAGGAGAAAGCACCTGAGGAACAAAAGACTTAATTTTTTTGAGATTAAAAAAGGTAATTTTTCTGAAATCGCAATCAGCTCAGTCACAGGAACTTAGAGCCCTCAGAGCACCATTGGTTCTTCTTTTTTCTGACCACCTTGCTTGGTATCTCCAACCCTATGCCCCCTGTACAGAAACCTCACAGTACCTCAGGCCTGAGCCCACAGACTCAGCTGAGTTAAGACGTGGGCAAGTGGGGGCCAGTGGTGTCCCAGGTTGCTGCTTGCTTGCCTGCTGGTCACTGGGCTGGCAGTGGGTTCTGTAATTACCAGACCTGTTCATGTGCCAGAGGGTGCTGCTGGTTCTGGAGGCAGCATCAGCCCTACTTGTCCCATGGTCACCCTTGGCTCTAGTTTGTCTTCCCTCAAAAAGCTCAACACTGACTGGGCCAGCCAGCCTTACCTGCCCACAGACTTGATCTACAAAAAGGAGAAGGAAAGAAGCTGAATATTGAGGGTACTACTGGACACTCCAAGTGCAAGAATCACAAGATTAGGAAGAGGCAAACCAGGAGCTGCATTTTTTGCTGTCCTTTGAGCCTTACTCCAGGTCATTCCACTTCATCTGCCTGACAATAAGGCACATGCAGGTACCAGTCATTGTATATTAAGACCAGTTATATTAACAACTTTATTCTTTTTCACTGTTTTTTGGAATAGAAAGAGAGTACATTGCCTTAATATTTCCTGTTTTTAAGAGACCTCCGTTGACTTAAATTAACCTACCCTTAGGCTCACAATCATAACAAACACAACTCCTAAAAACAAATAAAGTTGAGTGTGTTCCATGGGATTTTCAAGGCATTTCAAGCTCCCAAAGATAAAAATAGGAGTTTTAATAGGCATTAAAGTTTTGAAGAGATATGGGCTATTTCTACATATCAATAATAGTAGATTGATCTGGCTAGCCAATAATTCAACATCGTTTTGGTCCATGTCATAAGCATGTTACAAAATTATAAATCGAATTAAGCTGGCATGAGTTTTACAGAACAATTAGATTGCATTTTCCTTGATCTTTTATATTCTGTTTACAGAGTTACAACCTTCAAACAGAACATTTTGAATTTAAGAAAGTAATTTGCACTAGACATATGAAAACTTAAGTGGTGGTACAATTTGCCAGCCTGTTGCTGATCACAGAATCTTTCCAACAGTCTGACTCCAGTACAACCAGGTTTTTGGTTTTGGAAGTAATTCAGGAAAGAGGCAAAATGAATAAAGTATATGCATATGAGTCTTCTCTGAAAGCCAAGTCGGCATACAGACAGATTTAACATCTTCTCTAACAAAATAAAATCTTGATAAGATTAAGTTGCACTGCCATATACTAGCATTACAGCTACAAATTCTCAAATTCAGTCTTTCCTGAAATGTTACTACCAGGCAGCAATGAAAAGGTAGTTGGTCTACAGTATTCATCTATAATTTTTTTTCACACTGCTTTAGCAGAGAATTCTTGCATAAAAATTATTCTAAATTACAGTTTATGCCATTCAGCAAAAGAAATGTAATGAGAAATAAAGTAAATCAGAGAATTTAGCTTTACTACTGATAGCTGCAACAAAATAATTCCTGTTCTATCATGTGTAGTGTAAATGAGACTAGTTGAGACTAACACTGATTTTCTGTGTTTTGAACTAATATATATAGATATAAAAGTATATCCAGAAGCAAAAAAAAAAGACACTTACTGAATATTTGGTCACTTGTTAGTAGTTCTATGAAAGCAGTTGGGTAATTGTGCCAAACTTCTTTGTACGCCACTGTACATCTGGATTATACATGATAATTCTTGAAAGATAAAACAATCAAATAAGATCACAGGTTTTGCTCAATATTACATCATAAGGCAAAATTTCAGATATCCCTAAAGCACTGTCTGTACACACCATCCTTACTTCTCAGAGAAGTCAAACTTGAGTGCTCACACTCCAGTGTTTTTCACCGATGTATTTAGACAACCTGTGGTTTTTCTTAAGTTGTAGTTCAGCTGATAACCCTCCTGAGTTTTTTGCTTCTCATTTGCTGGTTCTCCTGCAACAGCTGCCAGTGTATTAATAAAGGAGCTCTACTGATGCTGAACAACTGTGAATATCAGTGTAAAATATGGTTGCTCCACCCCATCTTTTATTTATCTGCTCTCAGAATTGTTTGAGCGTGAAGGCAGAATAGTCTCTGAAGATTGCTCCTGTTTTTCTATTTCAAAGGACAGGGCTACCATGCTGGATGCTTCTTATTTATTGGCAAAATACTGCATGAAACACTTATTCTTTCTCAGCCTGTAATGCTTCTATCTGGACAACATTCAAATTGGAAGTACTGTTAATCTGAATTATTTCTCTTTGTACTTCAGCTTCAGAGACAGCACAAAACACAGAGCTTAATGTAAAACTCCCAGACCCCTTGACTAGAATTATCTGAAAATCTACCCCATGTATAAGTTTGACCTCTGCAATTGGCTGTTACAGTTAATGGAAGTGACTTGCAAAAACCACATGTTCTTTGTATGTCTCATGGATGAATCTGGGGACAAAATTTCTATGCACTATTGTTCTTCATACCCTAGGATTCTTTGGTGTGACATTCTATTAATGCACCTTTTTTATATTCTTTTAATAATTTTATTGAGATCTTATTTTGAAAGGTGTAAAGCCAATAATAAAACTTTCTTCTGAAATGCACACACAGAGAGCAGTACTGAAAAGGTTAACACTCCCAGTTAAAGCAATTAAATGTTTTATTTATATTTTGGGGATTAAGCAAGCAATTCAGGCATTGTAACAAATCAAGCTGACAAGTCCTATTCACGTAAATGACAACGTGCAGACAAAAATTAGATTAATTTCCAAAATAACAATAATTCCTTTACCCAGAATGCCACATTTATGGAAAGTCTTCAGAGCATTGCTTCCAATTATTTTCAACTCTGAAACAAATTATTACAGAACAACCTTTTCTTTATAAAATTACTTTATTTTGGTGACTCATTGCAGCTTTTCATTCTTTGTAAAAATGCACCTTCTTCATTATGTAGACACAGAAGGGATGCAATTGCAAAACAAAAGCAAGACAAAGGGGAAAGAAATAGTTTCCTTGTTAATGTAGACTCACATCTATGAAAACTTTACTAAATTAATGTAGCTGCAGGGTTCATAATAACCTGTGTGCACTTAGCCTTGCCAGATGATGCATAGGTTATTTCCCTGGAATTAAGCAGTCATGCGTATTTACCTCACAGTAATATCTTCTGACAGACACATCCGTATAAATATAAATACACTTACAATCATGCATGAAAAGGTATGAAAATTAATTAGAGTTTTTCAATGAGAAGAAAAGAAATTAAAGAAAATGATTGTACAATATAGTAGATATAAGTGGTCAACATAGAAACAGTCAGGAAAAAGCAACACCCAGCTCTTTCCTCATAAACAGCTCTTTAGTGGTTGGTAGTTTATTCAAATTTTAATAGGTTAGGTTTTTGGTACTCTGTTACCAGCTGATGATAATCACACTGAAAATTATGAGAGTCAGTTTTGTATCACTGATATTTAATTGCTGCAGAGTTACATCAGCTTTGCTTTTAGATCTGGCCCCTGCTGTCCAGAGCCTTTTAAACATTAGGTTACTACAATGCATAATTTATCACTACAGATTAAAGTTAGTCATGCATAGAAGACAAAAGACCAAGCAGGGTGCTTGTCTAGGGGATCTATGCTGAATATTCATACTTGCTAGTCATTGTCTCTCTAGTCCTAAATCAGAGACCTGATTATCTAAGGGCTTCTTCTCTGTCACCTACCAGGATACATGCTGGATATGCTTTGTAAGAACTCCTGGTTCTGTATGACTTGATTTTATTCAGGAGCAATCCAGGAACAGGGCCAAAGCCATTTGTGTATAAGGATTTTTCAGAGAGAGATGGTGCTATTTTTTAGGAGACAACTGTTAGTGAAAATACTGGGGTTTATGTCATTCGCTGGCTGACTAACCTGAGTTGATTTGTTCATGCTGAATGTTTGGGTTTTTTAAGCCTGCTGGATGTAGAATACCATTGAAAGATTAAGTAGGAGAGCCTAGAGCTTTATGTACAGCTTTTTTTTTTTTTTCATGACGTAAATCTAACTAAATAAAGAACAAAACCTGGAATGAATAGTGGGAGCACCATTTGTCTTTGTTATCTTCCTGCAGTCTATGCTTTTTTCTTTACTTGCTCTCATATAAATTCTTACCAAGCTTGATAAGCTTCGCTAAAAGAAAGAAAAATTCTCTCCATAAACTGTCACATAGAAACAATGCTCAGATGCTATTCTAAATGCTGGACTGTGCTTTGCCCTAGGCATAAATGTTTTTCCTCAAAAAAAACTGATAGAAGACTTTTTTTTTCCCTACTTATTTTAACAAATACTTGTCTTCTTTATCACTATGACAATACAGGAAGAGTAATTATCCACTCACTTATTGTGTTGGCCATTCTCTCAATATAAGGTATCCTGAGTGAACAGAGCTGCTTTTCCCTCTACTTCCTCTCTCCAGAGACCTCTAGGACCTCTATGTGATTAATTCCTATGTGATAACACATTCACTTTAGTTAATGTTATCATATTGTGCAGACAGCTTTTTGCGTTTCTGTAACTTTTCAGGAACACAGAACCTCTGCTAAATGATTCATAAAATAGGGCATCATTCTACATTCTCTATCATAACACTTCTTTATCATATAAATGTGAATGTAGTGAGACCGTATAAGCAAGGAAAAGACTGAACTGGGAAGGCTTCAATGTAATTTCTAAAATACCTGACCATATGCCACAGGAAAAGTATGTCCTTCATCCCCATAAAACCAAAGGGCAAAAAAAGACCATGCACCTGACAACAGTTAAAAAAAGTACCTTGCAAAAAATGGCAACTGCAGTTGTTGAGGTACATTACAAAAAGTGACAGATTTTGGATCTGCTCTTTTTTGCAAGTCCCCTGTGAGTCACACTACCATCATTTCTTTATCTGTAGGAGACAAACTCTGTCCCTTCTGTGAATTATGTCAGCAATCTTCCATCAGACACATGCAATATTGCTAGGTGACACCTTGCAGCAGGTGTTCACATCTTCCATATGGTGCTTCACACATTTACTTGAACTATCATATCTGAAGCATATTGAATTTGTTCAGCCTACAGAAGTTATCAACCTAGATGGATGACTTTCTTTTAAGTATGCACATTCATCTTGGCTTGACAAGTGTCCATTTGACACTGAGTGGAAATTCTTTTCCTGAGAAGACTCCAGAATACCGTATTGCCTGTCACCATAATTGTTGTGCTGCCAGAACTTTGCAAGAAATGTTTGCAGATTCCCACTGGCAAATTACTTTTAGCTTGATATGTCAAAGTATAAAGTACCTGTTCTGAATTGGATAAGCGAGTACATTTTATGAACAATAGACAAATCCACACCTCCTTTTAAGCTTTCATTTCATAAATGAGAGTCTTGGCTCTGTGTTACTGGCTCCTTCATTCATTAGTGGAGTAATGCTGTCTAAAATGGCCTCCACTGAAGAGTTGAATTTTGGATTTTTCTGGAACACATCCTATTGACAAGCAATGTAATCATTCTCTGTTCTCTTGTCCACCACAATGCCACCTGCAGCAATGAATCTTTAACTACTCTTGTATTTGCTGAAAGGATCCAGTCACAACATGTGTGTAACATTTGGCGTTCTGATTTGAGGCTGCAAATTCCTAGACAGTTCAGTAAGAATACTTATTGACTTAGACAAAACAGGGAAGGATGACAC
The DNA here is from genome assembly GCA_013397115.1 of Edolisoma coerulescens. Lineage (NCBI taxonomy): Eukaryota > Metazoa > Chordata > Aves > Passeriformes > Campephagidae > Edolisoma > Edolisoma coerulescens. The sequence goes on along the minus strand of VWZW01000755.1, from coordinate 100,298 downwards.
AGTTCCTGTGAAGTGGGATTCAAAATCAGCAGGCAACACCATCATTTGTAATCTGACAAATATGCTCTGTGAAAGTGAGATATTGTTTTATTTGTTTGTTTGGTGTGGCTTCTATAAGCTCACACCATAAGAGCAAAAATAATAATAAAAAAAGTCTTGGTCAATCTATGTTAGGATGGCACATACGAAAAGGCTGGTGTATATACACAGTAGCAAAGGTGCCAATCCCCCATCTATACAGTGCTTAAAATCCTCTAGCCTATTTCCTAATATTTTTCTACATTGAACAGATTCTTGGCAGTTGCCCCGAAATTAATGAAGCACACATGCATCTTCTACAAAATCTCTTCCAAAATTGTGTTTTTGTAGAGCAGATTTCACTCTAAAAGCTGGTGGCGTTTGATACACAAAGTGAAGTGAAAATATCCACAGAAAATAACATTTTGTTTATCAAAACTAAAATGGGAGAGAGGAGGACTCAGCATTTTAGGTCATGGAAAACTGAGGGTTATTATCTGTGTAATTAATTAGATTTTGGGCAATTGCTCACAAAGCATGTTAGTCCTGGATCCATTGTCTAGTGCCATGTGGGTGGAGGCCTTATGAACAGATATTTTTTCTTGTGTTTGCTTTGACTTCAGTGGAAATCATGTTCATAAGGCAATCATGCAGTCACCAGATCTTTCACCCAAAGGCACTGCTATTAAAAAAATTAATGTTCAATTTTTTCAAGACTTTTGGCCTGCTTGAAGAGACTGGGGATTGTGTGAATGGCTGCATGCATTTTCCTACCTGATATGTGCCACTAATGTGGCTAAAAGGAGTCTGTAAGCAGTGTCTGAAGAGCCCATATACATTCCATTTGTATATTCTGATCCTAGCAAACTGTCTAAAGAAGTTAGTGTTTGTTTTGGGCTAGATCAAAATTCCACATAACTCATTTTCATGTCCCTCATGTTGAACAGGAAAAAATATTTTTTCTTCATCATAATGTCATTCTGCCACACTGTATCTCTGAGATCTTTCTGCAAAAACTTCCTATCTCTTTGAGATGAACTCCAAATATTTCACTATTGTTTTAAGCTTTTTATGACAGTTCATCCCTTGACTGACCACTTGTGAATTTGTTTATCTGTCCTAGTGCAGAACATTTCCAGGGAATGTCAGAATGGTTGAGGCTGGAAAAGACCTCTCAAGCTCATTTTGTCCAGCCTCCCTGCTCAAGTAGGGCAGATTAGAGCTAGGCAAAAGACTCTGGAACCCTCCTTAGGTTCTAGAGTCTCCTAAGGACAGAAACTCTGGAATCTCCAAGGGCAACCTTATCAGCACTCAGTCACCCAGTTAAAAAAGTGTTTCCTGATGTTCAGACGGAACCTCCTGTGTTTCTGTCTGTGCCCACTGCTTCTGGTCCTGTCACTGGGCACTCCTGAAAAGAGTCTGACTGGTTTTTATGCACCCTGACTTCAGGTATCTGTATATATTGACAAGGTTTCTCTGAGCCTTCTCTTCTCCAGACTGAGCAGTCCCAGCTCTCTCAGCTTTTCCTCACAGGTAAGATATTTTGGTCTTCTGTGGTTCTTCTTTGGACTTTATCCAGTACGTCCATAACTCTCTTGTCCTAAGCCCAGAACTGCACACAGAAGTCCAGATGTGGCCTCAACAGCACTGAGTAGAGGGAAAGCATCATCTCCCTTGAGTTGCTCACAACACTTCTTCTAATGCAGCCGAGAATACTTTTTTGGCCACAAGAGAATGTTGCTGGCCCATGTTCAACCTAGTGTCTACCAGGACCCTGAGATCCTACTCTGCCAAGCTGCTTTCTAGCTGGGTAACTCCCAGCATGTATTCATACATGTGGTGGTCCTTTCCCCAGGGCAGAACTTTGCACTGCTCCTTGTTGAACTTAATGAGTTTCCTGTTGACTTATTTCTCCAGCCTGTTGAAGTCCCTCCAGATGGCAGCATGGTCCTCCAGCATACCAACTACTAATCCTATTTTTGTGGCAACTTTTTGAGGGCACACTGCCCAGGTCATTTATGAAGATGTTAAGCAGGACTGGATCCTGTATTGACCCCTGGGGTAAAGTGTTAGTCACTCGCCTCCAACCAGACTTTGCGCTGCTAATCACCACCCTCCAAGCCTGGCCTTTCAGCCAGTTTTCAATCCATGTCGCTGTTTGCTCATCCAGACTGTACATCAACAGCTTCACTCTGTGGACCTTATGGGGATGTGAAAGGCCTTATTGAAGTGCTGGTGGACAATGCCCACTGCTTTCTTCTCGCATACCAGGCAAATCATTTCCTTGTAGAAGGTTATCCAGTTAGTCGAGCATGACTTCTTCTTGGTGGAGCAATGCTGACTCCTCCTGAGGATTTTTTTTGCCGCTCATGTACCTGGAGAGTGGTTTCCAGGATTAGCTGCTCCATTACTTTCCCAAGAACTATGATGCGGCTGACTAACATGTAGTTCCCTGGGTCTTCATTCTTCCATAAGGAGGTGACATTAGTCTTACTCCAGGCTTCAGGAACTTCTCCCAGTCACCATGATTAATTAATGATTATTGAGTAGCTCCCCCAGTGACATCTGCCAGGTTCTTCAGCACTTGTAATGCATCCCATCAGGGTCCATGTACTTTTGTGGGCCTGGTTTACTTAAGTGTTCCCTAACTTATTCAGCTTCCACCAGCGGTACATTTTCTTTCCTCCAGCCTTTCCCCTTGACTTCTGAAACTTAGTATTCCTGAAGACCAGTCCTGCTAGTAAAGACTGAAGCAAAGAGGGCATTTCAGTACTTCCTCCATTTCTATCTTCTGTGTAACCAGGTCCCCTGTCTCGAGCAATGGGCCCACATTTTCCCTATTTCTCCTTTTGTTGCTTATGTACTTAGAGAAGCCTTTCTTCTAGGTTTTGACATGCCTGCCAAGATTCAATTCCATTAGGACTTTAGTTTTCATAACTTCATCCCTGGATGCTTCTATATTCCTCCCAGGTTACCTGTCCTTGATTCCATCCTCTGTAGGCTCCCTTTTTGTGTTTGAGTTTGTCTGAGGAATTCCTTGTTCATTCATGCAAGCTTCCTGGAATTTTAAACTGACATCATATTCTCTGGGATGGAGCTCTCTTGAGCTTGGAGGGGGTGGTATTTGAATATTAACTAGCTTTCTTAGGCTCCCCTTCCCTCCAGGGCCTTTATCATGGGTATCTTCCAATCAGATCTTTTAAGAGACCAAAGTCTTCTCTCCTGAAGTCCAGGGTTGTGAGCTTGCTTTTCACTCTCATCCCTGTCCCCAGTATCCTGAACTCCAAAAACTCATGGTCATGCAGCCATGTTGATGTTCACATCCCCAACAAGTCTCTCATTTTGGCGAGTATGGAGTCCAACAGAACACTTCTCATTGGCTCCTCAGCCACTTGAAGGTGGAATTTGTCATCAGTGCAGTCCAAGAACCTTTGGAATTCCTAATGCCCTGCTCTGTTGACCCTCCAACAGGTATCAGATGGTTGATCAGGACCAGGGGCTGCAAATGTGATGCTGCTCCTACATTTTTGCTTCATCCTTTTGTTCTTCCTGGCCATATGGCCTCTAGTAGACACCTATTACCAGGTTACCTTTGCCTGTACTCTCTTTAATCCTAACCCATATTCTCCCTTGTCTACCCTCAGGGAGAGTTCCATGCACTCCAGGTGCATTATCACGTTAAGGACAACTCCTTGTCTTCCCTTCCTCTCCTTCCTACAGAGCCTGTATCCCTCCCTTGCAACACTCCACTCCTGGGAGACGTCCACCATGCCTCCATGACCCCAAGAAGATAATAGCTCTGCAAACCGAATTCAGATCTCTAACTCCCCATGTTTGTTCCCCATACTAACTGCATCAGCACACAGGCAGCACCAGTTCTGCAGCCAATTATTAAGTTGTTCTATTAGTGCCATTCTCCTCACACCATTCCCCCTCAGCGGCAGAATTGAGGAGACCAGCTGGGTCCTCATGCCCTTGACAACTGCCTACAGAGTTTTGTGGTCACTTTTGATACTTTTATGACTCTCAATAATTTTGTGGTCATGACTTCAATTTTTCCAGCTTTCCCTCTATGGGGACCTCACTCATCTGTTTTTTTGGGTATGGTAATCTTTGTAAAAGTAACTTATTTTTAAAAATTAATGTCTATTACCTTAACATTAAATCCAAGGTAAAAAGCAGATTATGATCTATAGAGAGCTTTTTTAGTCTTAAATTGGAGTTTCTTGAAAATACTTGGCAACTTCTTGCTTTAAAGTTTAGCAATTTGTTGCAAAGCCATTTCTACCAACATTTCAATTTTACACAGTTCATCATTGTAAGTACAGGGAGAAACCATCAGTGTGACAACCTCCCAAAATCCTCCTGTGTAAACCAATGAAAAATGTTAATTAGTCTTGCAAAGTCTAATTCCTTTTATAGTATCATAATTTACAAGCTTCACAACCTAGTGCTTTATACTTTAAACTTATGCTTCTGCAGTATTTTAAAGTGTGTTAGGATGAGGAAGCTGCCTATAAAAATCTTTTCTCATGCACCCTATTACGCTTCTACTTTTAAGTTGTCAAATTTAGTTCTTTTCAGTTTTTTCTGTTAAGACACAGCTTTTTCTTTCTGAGAGATGTCTGTGGTTGTAATAATTTTCTAATATTTCAAGTCGGTCACATTAGTTTTTATTGAGTTCTTTTAAAGTCATGCTTAATTTGTGGTTCATACCAAAGATTCTCTGTGGAAGCAATGATCACTCTCTATGAGCCATATATGTCTTTTCCCATTTGACCATGACTTCTGGTTTCCTTTTTCCTCATTTTGTTTATTCCCATTTTAATAATAGATAGGTACTACATAGTATTTTGTTGGCTTTTTTTCCCTCTTGTAATTGCACTTCCATTTATCATTTTTATCTGGAATAATGCTTTCAACACTTCTCAAGATGTAATAAAGACTATCTCAAACCTTGAGATCTCTAATTGGCTGTTTCAAGAAATATCCATTGATGCTGTCAAAAATGTTATCATCACACCTTTATCTGTATTATTTTCATTTTAATCCAGAGATTTTCATGAACATGTGTTTTCCTACTCCCTTCCTGACAGCATGACCTCTCCACAGAAATTACAGAGAGACAAGAAATCTGGGAGTCATGTTGTTTTCTGACTCCTGCATGTTCCGTCTTCCCCTGTGAAGAATCAAAGCTCTGCAGGTGAGATCTTGCAGGTCCCAGGAGGAAAGCTAACATGGTCCTGAGAAAATCTACTCCAACATTCTGCTGCAGTTTCCATTATGGGAAAAAATGTTGCTGCCCTAGGAATATTATAGCAGTATAAGGAAAAAGTGAGGGAACTAGAAATTTCTATCAGCTACTGCCCCCCCCCCCCCCCCCCCCCCACNNNCCAATTAGTATTATTATAGTGACTGATACTACAGTGAAATATTCCAACAGATATCATCAGTTGTGGAAACACAGTAGAAGAAACTTCCAACCATTGCGTTCCTCAGTCACTCTTCAGCAAATACAGCATCCAAGCCATTCCTTGAACTTGTCAAGCTTACCTTCCTGTATGCACCCATTCTCCTCTGCTCCAAGTTATAAGCCTGTTCACATTTCTGCTGCAACATTTTGTTGGTCTTTTTTCTTTCTTTTTGTATTATTACTATTCATACAGTATTCATACTTGTAATAGTAAGTGTGCAAATATAGGAACATAAATTATTGTACATGCAGATTTGTCTTAAACCAACCAGAATTGATGATTCATTAAAAAATAAAAAAAGAGAAAAAAATATGACAATGTCAGAGGAAAGGAATAAACTGTTTAGTAACACCTTCTCTAAATAGCTGAATACATCAAATCCCCTTCCTGCATATCCCTCAGAGGGAGAAGAATATATGTTGAAGCAACATAACAAGGAGAAGAGCTTTTGTAACTGGCTTCATCCCCGTAATTATAATGTTGGTGATAATTTATTATATTTGTTGTGCACAGTGTTTCTTATTTTGACAAGACAGAGACAACTTTATTTGTACTTTATAGAGGGAACATCAAGACCAGGTGTGAGCTCAACCCTGAACTTCCTCTTCCATGTATCATGTGCATACCGGGCACTCTTCATTGTGATTGAATTGGGAAATTATTCCCTACCTTGAGAAAAGACAGAAAAAGAGAAAAAAACCCACAAAATACTAAAAAAAGAAAAAGCACAGATATAACTCCCTTGTTACCATAAAGGCACAGCAGTGCTAATAATTAAATATTTTAATCTAGTAGTAATGTCAAGTTTTAAGGACTATCAAAGCAAATCCAGACAGAAATCAAAACAGGTGGACAGAAAGAAATGAACTTTAGCCACCCATAAACTTCTTGTGACCTCATAATCTAAAGACAGAAGTGCAAAAAACATTTAATAATATTATTATTTTTATTTGAAGATGAGGGAATGAGATAGCAATTTCTGCAATAAAAATTTGACCAAAGAAGAGTTTCAATGATTTGTCAAGTTTCATGTTTCTGTTGTAAAAATAAGTGCATTCATATGAAGTATTATACATATAAATATATATACTGACAAGTGATTGGTCACTTTGAAAACCAATCTGAAAAGCAATTTTCTTTACATGAGATGCAAAGATGGAGTTATGTAAAGCAACTGTGTTTTTATACCAGTTTCCAAAAGATAACCTAGAACCACTCTAGTCCAAATGAATAAATCAAGATTAGAAACAAATTATTAAAAAATATATATTCTCATGTCAAGTTCTGAAAAAAAAGAAGCAAGAATATCCTTGCAACCAACTTGGCATGCTATGGTCCACATGAGTAGTCCAACGGATGGGTGAAAACTGGCTGGATTGTCAGGTTCTAAGAGAAATCGCTAATATTTCATATCCCTCCTGGAGGTCCATTCCAAGATAAATCCTCAAGGATCCATCTTGGGACCTACCCTGTGCAATATCTCTCTCTAAAAAATAAATAAATAAATAAATAAATTAAAGAAAGTAAACAGAAGAGGCAGAGTGCATCCTCATCAGGTTTCTAAATTATGTCAGACTGGGGATGCAGTAGACAAACCCAAGAGCAGGCCTGAAGCAGACAGACTGGAGGAATGAGGCAAAGGGCAACTTCATGATAAAGAATGATTTCCCCACAGGAAGTCTGTGCTATTAACTTCCAGACCAAATTTTTCTTTCTTTTGCCTGGAAATGACTTCCATGAGGATATGATTTCCAGGAGCTGAGGTAAGGTTGTCTAGCCTATAATTCCCCAGATCTTTCTTCTGTCATTTGCTGAAGACAGATGCTACATTTCTTCTTTTGTGCAAAACCAAGGACCGTCTGTCATTGCTACAGCCCCTTCAAGACACTGGAGAGTGGTTTTGAAATTATATCATCTAAATCCCTATTTTACAAACACATTAAAAGAGCTTAAAAGCAATGCTAAATAATTGTAAGAACTTGGAGTACAGTATTGTGCATCCCACAAGTTTGCAGATCTCTGGTTCATAGGATCCACCATATTTTAACATAAATACATGTAGACGAAAGGAAAGAACCTTAGAGTTGATTCATATACACACCTTTTCACAAATGTAGCTTAAATTGGAGCCTTTGTAGTTCTAAAGTTCAAAGTAAAATGTGTGAAGAAAATTGCATGAGTGTGTCACTCATTTTAAGCCCATATATTGAACAAAAGCTAATTATCACCACATTTTTTGCAAGACACTTAAGGTCTTCCAGACTTTGTCAAGGAGGGCTACAGAAGTTAGTTTGTTCCCTAATAGCATCAGCAAAGATTCACTTTAGGCTTGGAGCTTTACTTCAGACTGCACTTTCTGTCACCAATTATTTTGTGTGCACACCAAAGGAAATCAGTCAAGACTGTCAGCAGCATTGATCCCACTTCTCTCTGCCAGATGTTATTCTTGTCCATCTGCTCACACTTGCTTTGCACAACATGAAAAAGAACTGGAGGCTGTGAAGTGACACTGCAATTAACCTTGTAAATGATTTCCCCCTTTGCAAATGAAACCAGCAATTGGGTCCATAACTTACACAATTAAGAGCAATGCATCTTAGTCATTTTCTGAAATCCTCCATTTAATATTTGATCATTGATTTAATGTTTAATACTGTGGAATCATTGTTCTGTGTCCCTCATTTCTTGAATGCCCTTGATTTTAAGGATAGTCAGCAAGATAGTATCTTGGTCTTGCAAAGATTTACTTGTGTGAGTACTTCGATGAAGGCTAATGTGATTAACTACATGAGTAAAGGTTTACATGGGTAAATGCTTATATTTCAGATACCTCATTCTATCTCAGTATCCTTCTTTAATTGTTGGAGGGTTTTTTTGGAGTTGGTTTGTTTAAAATTAATGTAATGTTTAGAGGCATCTACAGGTACTAAGTGTAATTGTTTTCAAAAGCCAGATTTCTGTGCAGCATGACCAAAAATTTTGTTGTTTCTTAAAACAGTTATTAACAATCTCTTTTAATCATGGAAAATTGAAGCTGTCTGTCAATATCATTTGACATCATGTGAATAAGAACATGCATAAGTAAGTTTCCACGTGTATATTTGATATATACTAAAGTGAAAGGTTCGGAACAGTGCAAAATTCAGACAGATTTTGCCAATCTACCTAGACATTAAAATACCTTAATACTTAAGGGTGTTTCTGTTCTTCCAGGCTTCTGATTCTGTTATGGAAAGGCTTTCAGTATGTCATAATTTTTTTAATTAAACTGCTATTCACTGGAAAGTGAATGAAATACATGACCAGGGGCTTGTTACAATGGATGATTTAGATGACCAGAAGTTGAAGTAAAAATTCCAGAGGTGAAAGCACATTCCATTAGATTATAATCTAGTAAAAAAGATTAAATAGCTTTACCAGGGGAGGATTAAATTAGACATAGGAAAAATTTTTCACTGAAAGGGTAGTCAGGCATTGGAATAGGCTATCCAGGGAAGTGCTAGAACCACCACCACTGAAAGTGTTAAAAAAATATGTGGATGTCACTTAGGGACTGATTTAGTGGTGAACATGGGAGTTCTGGGTTTAGAGTTGAATTCAATGATCTTAAAGGTCTTTTCCAAACTTACTAATTCTGTGATATCACATATCTTTGCTGTTATTTCATTTCATACCCTATAAATATTTTCTTATTCAGATGAAATGGGTTACAATAATAGACAGTTGTATTATGTGACAGCTGCCATCTCAGTCATGATCTGGAATCAAAAATCGAGTCTTCAGTTGATGAAAGCATTGGGTACTACAGCTGGAGCTACAGGATCCACCCCTATTCTTTGTTATAGTAAAATGATTTTACACAAAGGGCAAGATGTACTATTCACTGCACCCTGTGTTGTTGCAGCTGAACCCAGAAATGCAAGAACCCAACATTTAGCTAAGTCTTAGTAGATGAGGCAAAAACTTCCAGGTTGCTTTAAGTAGCAGCTCCTTGTTTTGTTGGAAAAGAAAAATCATCTATGTCATATATGCTATAAGTCAGCTGGGAAATATATGCTTTCTTCACAAGGTCCAGGGAAACTTTTCAAATTCGAATACTTAAAATAAGTTTCAGTGGATTGCCTTAGACTTTCCTTGTAAATATAAAATTTTAAACAGAATAAATTTGTTAAGAGCAATAGGACCTTCCATTAATGTACATAATTTGTTGTTGGCTGGTTATTTGTTTTCTAGGTTTTGTGGAACCTCTTTTAAATCAGCTGAGAATGTTCATTATTTGACAACAATATTAATAGCTATATATTTTTCCTGTTGTGTATACAAGCTTTCATCTTAAGACTTCACTGAACTAGTATTGTTTGTAGTTGTGTCATCTTCAAAGTTCTTAGTAATGAGGCTCTTTTGTATATTGCAACTTTTATAATAGAGGACTGGAGAAATTCTTAAAAGAGATTGCAATGAAGAATTTCAGATTGTTAAAATTCTAGTTTCTCTTCATGGAGGTGATGAAATTAAGATCAAAAAAAGCTGAATCCATCATGATTTTAGATATTATTTAAAAAACCATTTATTTATAAGTAACATATATGTCTTTTCTCAATAACCAAGTGATTATGAGAACTCAGCAATTCTTGGCATGTTGTTTACAAATAATCAACAGATTTGCTTGTGCTGTATGCTCATGTATACATGGGCTAATTCGACAAATAGAACATTATCCTAGGATTGATCATAAAGTAAGGTACAGTGCACTCTGAATAAGCACATAATACTTTATATGAGGGTCCTTGGATAATGAAAGTTCGAGAAATAAACTTATTCCAAGCACACTGGAGTACATTTTTTCTTCATGTCACCTTCAGAAGTCACCAACATTTTCTCATTGCTTATCTTTTCCAGTATTTAGAAAATGTGAGATAAGAAGATGATGGATATTATTTTCCTACCATATTGTGACCCAAGTGAAGTGACATTCATGGCAAGTGAAAGCCAAAGCCTATCTACTGTTCATTAATATTCAACATCAAGTAAACCAATTCTCTAGAGAGTAAAAAAAAAGACACCTTCAAAATATATGCTGATCTGATGCTAACAATCCTTTCCTTTCCTTTCCTCTCCTTTCCTTTCCTTGCCTTTCCTTGCCTTTCCTTTCTCCTTTTTCTGCACCTCCTCTCCCCCTCCTCCTCCCCCTCTTCCTCTCTTCCTTTCCTATTTGTAGAAGTCCAGACTTATATTGTTGTTTAGTCAATGTAGCAGAACTTTTGTTATATCAAACAGTGGTCATCATCACTTTTTGCCTCGTCAACAAATTAGAGAAAAAGGAATCTGTAAAATATCCCATTGCTCACTGCCCCTTTTCCACTTCACAGGATATCTACCAAGTCAGTAAAAGTTGCCACTTTTTGCACAAGTTTATCTTTCAGTCTTTGTGCTGTCCATTTAATTAAAGGTCAGTATCTATGACTATAATCTTCTTCAGAGATAGTAGCTAAACTTAATAGGGTATCTTCTTTATAACGCTGACAGTCTATCACCGCTGATTCCTCATTGTAGCTATTCTGTGTACCTCATCATTCTGCTGGATCTTTCAGTAGACACTGTCTTTAAAATCCCATTTGTACCATTTGGGTCAGGTCAGGAAGACTAATGGCTCTAATCTCGTTGGAATGATATTATTAATCTTGAAGCAGGTGAGGAGCAAGATGCTTTCTCCTGGCAAAGAACTCAAGACTTCAGTTCTGCAGAGGGTAATCCCACGTTTACTGCACACGGCAGAATGACTCAAAGATTAAGCTATCATTTTTTGTCATTTTAAACCTGTATGCTATTTTAAATCAATTTCAGAAACCTAAGATGAGGGATTAAAGTTTCTATTTCCAGTGTCATACAGCATGATTTAAATTTTCTTAATGTGTTTTTAACAAATAAAGCAAAAGTAAATGGGAGTAGCTGTGAATCACAGCAGTATTCCTCTATGTTGAGCTCTTTGCTTCTGGGCATCACAGGTGCATATTTGCTGATGTCTAGAAATTTGAGAATTAAATTCACTTTTAACACTAGATTCAGCAATATGACATGTTTAAATTTCAGGACCAGTTGTTGCTAAAAACCATTAACAACAGTTGCAGTCACTATCAGTTCGGAACATTCAACCAGGATTTTTTAGAACCTAGATGTCCAAATGCTTTATGCTTGGATCTATTTTGTGTACCCATTTCAGTGGGTACTGATTTGGAGGTAAGCTTCACTGCTTTGTGAACAAGAATGTTAGCAAAGAACAGGATGGAATATCAGGCCTTTGTTTCCTCTCGGTTTGGGTCTCCATGCACATTCACCTGGAAAATGGATTGGCTAAGCCTACTGTGCCTAGCCAAGGTGTTCCTATAAATCATACCTCCATATGAGAAATATTGATAAAATAACACAGTGCAACACCATTCCTAGAAAGGCCTGCAAAGACAGATAGGTTTATGGGCACTGAGCCATAGTTCTTCAAGCCTTTCACATTTCCAGATGTCTTTTGTTCTTCTGTTGCAGTTTCCTGCATAATGTAGTTCCTTGGTTTTAGTCCACAGAGCTGCATTAAGCTGGCACAAACTGAGTGCTTGTAACCTCAAATGGGTTTCAAAGCACCACCTGAAGAATGGTGCACGTGGTGGATGATCTTTAATACTCAAGACATGGACCCCAGCTTTTGCTTCAGTACACTGGGTTACTCTCAGCCATGTGAACTCTTACAGCTTTGCCGGGATTTCCTTGGGTACAAACAGAAACTCAGAACAGATGTCAGTGACCATGCCAGATAAATTAAGCAGAGGTAATTGAAGAAAATTCAGCATAACATATACTTTATATCAACCTGTCCACTAGGTGGAATTGTGACATTTGGAGAAATAAGATGGAGATGGGGAGCCAATTGTTTCCCTTTATGGCTTGAATTGGTCCATCTTAAAATGTTAGTAATATATTTCCATCAGATCACTTAAATAATTAACCAGTTGCAGTGCATGAAATGTGTGTGGTCCTATCTAAGTCAAATGAATCTTAAGTGAGCTTCACTGGAATAAAAACCAACAGATAAAAAAACCTGCATGCTGTAAGAATGGACTACCTTTTTATTATTATAAATTTCAATTTTTCACCTTTAAAATTTGAGCATTTGGTGATTTTTTTCACACTCAACCTTACTTCTACTCTCACCCGTATTACTCAAAAGATTTAAATCGCAAAAAAATCTTTATTTTTGTCAAAAAATACTTTGTATTTTTATAACAATGTTTTGCATAAATTGATATTTTCATGAAAAGAAAAAAAATCAAACTGAGAAACACCATTTTCCTTTTTAGCTTTACAGTGGAATGAAACCAGATTTGCAAAATCCTTACCCAAACAGAAAATTTTCACTTCTCAGTACCAACAGTTTGGACATAAAATGTTTTCTAAGTATCAGTACAATTAAAATAGCATGCACTAAAGCTGATCAAAGGTAAACTTCTAACAACCCTTATGCCTAGATGACCTTGGCATTACTATGAAGAAAAAGCTATTACCAAAAATAAAAAAGAAAAATTCAGTATCATTTCATGAGCTTAGAAAATATTTTCCGACTCTTCCTCCACCCCAACATATAGACCTCTTTGGTTTCATTTTTCAGGGACGCTGCAACTCTTGGGATTTTCAATTAAAGCTCATAAGGACAGGCTAAATGCATTGCACAGAGCTCACTGAGAAACAGCTGGAGCACAAAGGTGCATATTGCATCCGACCACTGAGGAACACTCCATGTTTCCACTAATGGGATTTAGTTTTTCCTCTTTTTGAGTAGGAAGAGGCTCCTTCTTGCTCCCCACAGAGATCTTCTGAAACCAGGGACCATCTTGAGGTGGTAAAAGTTCTCCCTAAATCTTGCTGCCCAGTTATTGTTAATATTTGATTCCCTCTTAACACTCTTCAAAAACTTTCCATAATTCGTAGGCCTATACTGATGGAGGGTTAAAGACATGAAAGGAATTAAGGTATCTTTTCAAAAATTCTCTGTGCTGCACAAAGCTGCATACTTTCTTTATGCTGCACCTGCATAAGGGAAAGACCCACCTCACATTTCATTTCCACAATATTCATTCCAATAGGAAAAATCAAGTGTAGGGTGAGACCTGACCTACGTGAGATATAAGGATATGTATATTTAGGTCCACAGTTTCTAACTCAGTTTCAGGATCCCCAGTGCTCTTTTTCCATCTGTATGATTTAAAAACAATTAGTAGTTAAAAACAGCACACTGTTTAGTAATGTTTCTTCCCTTTTGGTTAACCATATAAACAGGTTACATATCAGGTATTAATTGATCAGAAACTCAATTTTATGTTTTGAAACCAGGCCAGATGTGGCTAACACATGTCTTTTCTTTCTAAGCCAAATTCAATTCGAAGGAGTTAGATTTAAATCTGAACAAAGAAGCAATCTCTAATATTTCCCATCGTAATGTGGAACTAGTAAAGCACAGAAAATAAGAGCAAGCTGTTCACTGTTCTGGCCACTGCTGCTTTGTCAGAATTATTTTGAAAGACCCAAGGCAGAATCTTTACTAATGATAAAAGAAAGTGATTGCAAGTAAGGAAAAATTCCTTTCTCTATACTTACACTGCCAATGGCAAAAAAACAAACAAACAAACAGCTATTCCCTACAATCCATTTGTATAGAAAGTATTTAATGCAGTTAAATGCATAGGAAAAAAAAACCCCAACCCTCCAATTTAGCATTATTTTAGCTAACAACATTTATTTCAGTGTAAAGCCATGGTTTAAAAATTAAGCAAGCATGCTTTCAGGCCTTTTCATTTTCAGATTACACCATAGGGTTATCACTTGTCTAATGGAGATGCAAAACACCCCATGGACTCCATTGAATGATCTCTCTCTTTCTGACATGACACATGTTTATAGCAGAAATAGAACCAGCTTTCTACCCTCTTGTTACGTCTCCATAACCTGGAAGTATAGTAAGCAACTTTTTTTACCTGGTACAGCCATTCTTTCTATGTCCTGGGTGGTTGGTTCTCTTTTGGTTGGTAAATTTACATATAGTCTGGAAATTACAAATTAGATCTGCTCCAGGTGCCTGGTTTTTTTTTTTGGAGTAATGGAAGACTAAACCAAATTGCCTACAGCTCTTCTTCAACTTGCTTGATAATGTCATTCTTCATTGTAAAGCCTCAGTGCTTATTAGGCTCGAGTGAATCAAGCCCTTGGAATAATAGCCAAAAACATGTTGTCAAGCCATCAGGAAATTTGAGCTGCTGTGTACAGAGGAACTACTAGGAGCTGCTAAAGTGAGAAGTGGTATTACATAGATTACTGAAATGTGAGCATCTTAGCATTTTGGAAAATGTGATGAAAGTTCAAAGCCATACTGACAATTTTGTAAAAGCAGTTGAGCTATTTCCTTCTCTCTTCATATATACCCATTTTCTTCTGCAGAAATATGTGCATTCAGAGATTTGAATCCAACCAGAAGAGAAACAGCTGGACATGTGATTAGGAAAACAGAATTTTTATATCAAATGTTCTTAAAATATAGATTATATTGATATTTAAAGTGAACCTTTGTCTAATCTCGAAAGGACTTGCTATCTGAGTAGAATTTCAAGAGGTTTCAAATTCACTTCGTGTCCCATGATCAAATTACTAGAGCGATATGATTTGTTTGGGAAAAATTACAAATCTTTTTACAAGGAAAGAACATTTCCTTTCACAGAGGAAAAGTCTCCTCTTAAAGGAAACACCCCAGCAGATGTGCTAATGTAGCAATGAGAAGCTCCAAAATGGGGTTGAGTATCACATCTTCAGCATCAGTGAAATCACAATCAAAAACTCGCTTTCAGAGATGTCACCCAAGTATACAATAGAAGAAGGAAAGTTTTGTCAGAAAAGAAAGGAAAAAATACAAATGAGTTTTAGCAACAACTCAATAAGGTTTTTTTACTTTTTAGGAGAAAGTTTTGTTTAGGTGCATATTAAATTGTTCTCATTTGAAAACCTTGATACCTCCCTTAGAAGGTGATGCAATTTTTTTAGGCAGTGTTTCATGCTTAAAGCAATGGTTTAAGCTTATCTATTTTTTTAATCAGCTCAGTGTTGTGACCATAGAAATCAATAGCCAAAGTTACAAATACCGCTTTTTTAAACAAAAAGTAAATGGCTTTTGGTCTCTGTGGGACTAAAAACTGGTAGCAAATTTATTGTCAGGCAGTAAATCACCCTCAAAATTTCTATGTCTTCTAAGATCAATCCATTGTTTATTTTCCTTCACTTGTGACCATTTATAGGTTACGATTCAACCTCATGCAAAATGGAGCAATCTCCTGTGTGTTCCAGGCAGACAAAATATGATTTTTATCAAGTACAGCAAACAAAATATGATTTTTATCAAGTGCAGCATCTACTTTTTTCCTCCTTTTAATGAGATTTGGAGGAAGAAAGGAAAGCAGACTCCATTGTCCAAACACGTCACTTCAGCTTTGAACAAGCAATCAGGCATTTTAAAATGTAGATAGAAAATAGAAACTGAGCTCAATAGAAATTAGGGGAGGGGGAGAAAGGAGCATGAAATTAAATCACTGGCTTACCATGACCTAAGAATATAGTTAAAAATAAGCATCTTAATATGTCTTTCCTGTGGGTATATGAAGAGCAATAGTTATTGAGAGAGATTGTGATGACTCACACTAGATTGGAAAATGACAACTACAGAGGAAATGAAACCAAATCCCATGGTTGTTTCACCCTTTTTACTCAGGCAAGTTGCCACTGGCACAAAGAAATCAGCATATGAGGGAGCCATAAGAGTTAGGTTACAAAATCATTCAGTTCTTCTAATGCTAAGCTGTTCCCTGCAGTATACTCTGAATTGTTTTGTCCTACGGTGCCTAAGTGACACATGCAGTGAAACTGAAACCCTTGAGCAATCTCTATGTGCTGCTTAATTAGTCCATTGGTTTAATGTTTAAAATAAAAACCTGAAACCTTTTAATGTTCTGGCTATTAGGCAGCTACTGCTGATGTTCAGGCTCCATACCTTTTTCTTCCTTTCATCTCTCATAAGCCTATTATTACACTTTGTCTCAAGAGTGACCAAAATCACAGGCAGTGCAGTGGACTACCTGAATTTAACAACACAGCCCTCATTGCATTCCACCTCCAAGAAAGAAATTTATTTGTCTCTCCTTTATGTTGTCCTGTTGTGTTGGGAAGCATAAAATCTCTGATTCATTTCACTTATCCTCAAAGAGCAGTCTGTTCAGTTTTGATGCTGAAAAACATCCACTAAGTAAACATGCTTCTAGAGAACCCCACAAACTCACGTCATACAGGTAAGGCTGATAGCTCTATGGAGGTTTGGTGAAGATTTTTATAAAGGCATGGTGATTGTACTGAGATGGTTAAAACTGTGGGGTGGGTTGACCCTGGCTGTATGCCAGGTGTCCACCAAGCAACTCTATCACTCCTCTCCTCATCTGGACAGGGGGAAGAAAATACAACAAAAGGCTCATTGGTTGAGTTAAGACAGGGAGAGATCACTCGCCAATTACCATAATGGGCAAAGCAGGCCCAGCTTGGGGAAATTAATTGAATTAGTTTGCAATAAAAGCAGGGATAATGAGAAATAAACCCAAATCTTAACATCACCTTCCTTCCATGTCTTCCTCCTTCCTTAACTTAGCTTCATCCCTGATCTTCTCTCCGCCACCAGTAGTGCAGGGAGGTGGGAATAGGTGTTAGGGTTAGTTCATCACATGTTTTTTTCTGCTGCTACTTTCTCCTTCCCTTTCTCCAGCATGGGAGTCTTCCCAGAGGAGACAGCTCTCCATGTTCTCCAGTGTGAGTCCTTCTCACTGGGCTACAGTTCTTCATAAGCTGCTTCAGTGGGTCTCTTCCACTGTTCAGTCCTTGCCCACAGAGGGTATTCCAGTGCATTCCCTTGACAGGATCATAAGTCCTGCCCACAAACCTGGTGCTCTTGGCTCCTCTCTTCACGGTCCACAGGTCCTACCAGCAAGCCTCCTTCAGGCATTCATCTCCTCTGGTGACCTGCACAGGCTGCAGATGTACCTCTGCTCTTCTGTGGACTTCCATGGGTTGCAGGGGCACAGCTGCATCACCATGGTCTGCACCACAGGCTGCAGAGGAGTTTCTGGAGCACCTCCTCCCTCTCCTCCTTCCCTGACCTTGGTGTTGGCAGAGTTGTTGCTCTAATGGATTCTCACTCTTTTCTGGCCACAATTTTCTCCTGTGCAATAAATTGGTTTCCTTTTTAAATATGTTATCCCAGAGGTTCTCCCAGTGTTGCCAACGAGCTGAGCCTTTGCCAGTGGTAGGTCCTGGAGCCAGCTGGCATTGACTGTGCGGGATGCAGTGGAAGCTTCTAGCAGCTTCTTACAGAAGCTACCCCTGTAGCCATCCCACTATCAAAACCCAACCATACCAATCCACTACAAGTGCTAATGATTTCTTCCTTATGTAGTCACTTCTAACTGCAAGTGCTTTCAGCTGTGCTACCACCCCCAGCTCCTCACTCCCAGCTACCTGAATCCTGTAGTGTAGCTGACCTTGCTGGTCCCTGGTGCATACTTGGGTTTGGGAGGCTGGTAATTCCTGTCTGGCTCAGCAGAGGGGTATTTTAGGTAGGAGATGAAAATGTCTAAAATTCATCTCAATTTAATTGTGGAGGTATATAACTTCAACTGCAAGATGTACATGATCAGTGCTTGCTGCCCTGAAGGGAAAGAATACTACAGTAACAGAGACATCTGCCTTTTCCATCCTGGATATCTTCCAGAAGTTGTGTCCAAAGTAACTTCAACATTATTTTAGCATGCTATAGCTGGAAATCTTTAGGTAGTGTATTACATGAATCTGACATTTCTAGGACTATTTCCAGGTTTCTATCAGAGGATGGAGAGGAACGTGGCTCAGAACATTTTTGTTTCACCGACCCACAATCTTTTTCCTTTAAAAAAAAAAAATAGGTAAATAGTTTGAACAAACAAACTCAAGTCTAGCAGAGGAACATAATATTAATTGAAAGACTTATTTTTAGATTTTCATATTCCTATTTTTCTTTTTTTTCTTTAATATATCCAATATTTTTATTTTAAACTCAGTGAATAATTACATGTTGGGTGGAAAAGTCCAATACTTTTCATATCTGCTTTTGTGCACATTAAAATCAAACCAAGTGATTCTTCCTTTACTGTTATAATAAATCAGATAATTGAACCTGATTTGTAGTTTACACTTGTCTTTATATGTGAGTTTATATGTGAGTGGGTTGGACAATTTAAATATATAATAGCATTATTACTGACCCTTAGCTGCATTAAGAAAAGAGATACTTTCTTATGAAAATCAACACCTAAAATATATGCTTTGTTCTAATGTTTCCCAGAATTCACTACATTCATTCAGAATTTTGTGCCTTGCACAAGATGCCAAAAAACTTAATCAGGGGAAAATTCAAACTTCACTGTAAGAATTTATTAGCCATATCAGAGTTTGGTCGATAAAAGCACTGTCCATTATCTGATGTTCTGATAGGGTAATACAGCTTATTTGTTTGTCAGTTGATTTGAAACAGTAAAGAAAATTTAATTTAAGAAAATGAACTATTCTGTTTTTGGTCAGAGCATCTTGAAATTAAATCTGCCATTTAAATTTGCCAGGCAGAAAATCTGAATAGGTGACCAAAATTGTAACCTACTAAAAACAATTTTCATACACCTACATAGGCATATTATATTGGTTTATGTATTTATTTATATTTAATGGAAAATAGATTTTCTGAAGAAATTAGCATAAATTCCTTGAAACTTTCAAATCCCTTGGCTTTCCATATTCAATATAGAAAACTTACACAGCATATTTTTAAAGAATAGCAGCTGTAGCAAGTGTTTGCACTAAATTACATAGAATAGCCAATTCAATTTATTTTTTTATAAAGAGAAGTCATTGTCATTAATACTTCTAAAAATCAGTGCCTGAATGCTAAATCCATGGCCCTCTGAGACAGGAATTTAGGAAAATTAGTACACAATAAGTTTAAATTATATTAGAATCCACACTTTGCTTGGATGTGTTCTTAGGCGTCTACAAGCTGAAGACTGAAAAGCAAAATCCTAGATTCACTGGTCCAAAGAGGAAATACACAATCAGCAATTGAAGTTTGAATGTGAAAAGGTGGCAAAAATCCACTGTGTTTGATAATACTCCCAAACAAATCCAAAGAAAATATAGAATAATTAGAATTCCACTATAAGATTGGGCAGAATTTTTCTTCTACAGTAAATTTAAGCAAGACTGAACAATCCTGCTTAGAGTCTATATCAGTAAATTATACCATGAATTATTTTACCATGTAATGAGTTTCATGTATTTGAAGTAAGTGAAGAAAGTTAATGTGGGTATAAGAAAGGTTAATGCCATTTAAAGAAATTGAACAGGTAATGCGATCTAAATGAGATATTCAACTGAAAGCTAAAATATATTAAGTAGGGGATATCTCATAATTCAATCGTGAGCTTGGTAGTAGCATAAGTATTTAAGCACTGTGTATTTTTAGTAACTTTCTTCACATAATTACTCCCAAATTAACTGCTGTATACAAGATCAACAACAAATGAATATTTCATAAGCGATTACACATATAAAATAATTTACTCCTGGAAGGTTGTTGTGATAGTGTTTTTAATGAATACTTGACATTATTAATACTGTAATTATTTATTTATTTCACATTGGAGTTGTATTTGGCATTTGGCAGCAATATAAAAATAGATGATCTCTGACTTGAGTATCTTATATAAAATGACAATAGGGCAAAGTGGAAAAAGGATAAGAACAGATAAGTTGATAAAGCTCTTTGGAAGTATAAGATAACTGTCCTTAGCTGACAGCCCAAAAATAACCATTAATCCTGAGAACAAAAGAGGTCTCCACCTGCGCTGGGTTTTGCCTCTTATTTCTGACAGGAGAACTGGAGGATTCTTTTGTTATCATTATCATTTTTTTCAATGTTGCAGGTGATTTATTTAGTGATTTAAATTATGCTATTAGTTGTCATTTGCATAAAATGATCCTTAGACTCCACTTTCCCCCTCTGGTTTTCTCATCTTCCTTTTTTGAGCTCTAGCCATTTTTCTGACCATCAGACAATTGAAAACACAGTTTTAACAAAACACTGAGTTTTTCAGGGAAACTTGGTATTCTGACAGCTGGCATTTTAAGGAAAATACCAAATATTAGGAAACTTATGATAAAAATCATGAGAGTTGACAATGCTGCCATCTAGCCTCAGAAACATGAGCAATCTGTTACAAAGCCATGAGTCTCTGACTCTCTCCATTAGCTTCCTAAATAGCAGGAATTTGAGGACTCCTATGTGTGAAGTCTCAGCAGCTTGACCATGAACAATGACCATGAACAATGTGTCCTCTGACATCATTCTTAAGAGCAAGACTGTATTTATGTTGAGCTAGTGACATCGTATACTCAGATATCCAGAGGATGCGTGCATGGGACATTGTTCTGAAACCTCTCATTATAAAAATTAAAAACCCAGAAAGCTTCTGTGTGCTATCCTTTAAGGAAGAATTATGATCTCTGCAGCACATCATATGTTCTCATGACTGGCTTCTTTGTAAGTTGGGCTGCTGTTATGTAAAGCTAAAATTAAAAGGCTTACAAGATGAAGAAACATTTTTTCTTTGTCTATTTAGTATTTCTTTGATTTAAGCACCAAATTTGAGGTCTTTCTTAATACCTAAGAAGATAAAAGAGAGGTCATCTTCAAATGTATTGGGGTAGAATTGTGGGGGTTTTTTTAAATGCCGTATTTTAAGATGTGTTTTTATGCACATGTAAATCTTTGTATAAGATCTATCATTCTTGTATGTTTTAATGCATGTAGCTTGTTAATACATATGTTTGAAATGCTAATACGTTGGGCTTTTTCTGTTCCTGCTTTAAAACTAGCATTTGTCATTGTTTTGTTCTAGCCTGTTTCACAATAATTGATTTTGTGTTCACTTGTTAATTGGCTTAGTTGTAACTTTATTGAAATTCATGGATTTGCTGATGTCCTGAGGAGGATGTGTTTTCACTGGTAGTGGCTAATTGCACAATGTTAAAGATTCACAAGCTTGCAACTTCTTCATAAAGCAATCAACATATTAACTTCCTGAGTCTCTCCTCTGCTCCCTGAATCATAGCATTTTTGATCCTGCTCTTAGCTGAAAACAGGTGCCGTATCTGTATAATAAGAAACTCTTTGAAATGAACACATATTTTACTTTTAAAAGACTTATTTCTTGGAGAAAAATTGTTGTAATTATTATTATTTATTTCTACAGCAGAAGGATTGGGAGCATCAAAATCAGAGATACATTGTGGTGTATGCAGAACAAGAAAATATAAGGCACTCAAAGACCAAAAATCCCAGAGAGTAAGGGCTAGATCGTTTCTAAACATATTAGAGACATGAGAAGCTTAGAAACAGAGCAAGAAGTGCCATGCTCACTAGCATAGCAAAAGCAATACATACCTTCTGCTTAGGAGCTCCCCTTCTCGATTTTTCTTTCTCAGACAAGCAGGAAAAACAAAGAGAGACATCAAAGATGCTGGATACCTCATCTGGTGACCACCAAAGATGGGCAGAAACAGTGAGCACCATCTGTCAGCCTTTTAGGACAGCGGGTATGTAGGAGCTGTGACGTGTCCTATTACCCCACAGATTCTATTACCTTGTCAGCCAGACCTTGCCGAGGATCTGAGTCAAGCCTGGACAGCAGCCTCTTCTCCTCACAGCCTAAAAAACAGGAGCAAAATGAAACCTAGCTTGATATGAAGTCTTAAAGCTTTTACATTTCTACTGCTGGGCATTGAAAGGAAATACACAATAAGGAGACTAGTCACAGATTCTTTAGCCTTGGTTTCCTCCTTTTCAACTCCTTTAGTTTTCATCCTTACACCTTCGACCTTTGCCTTACAAAACTATTGTAGCTGTCTTTTATTCTTTTGCAATCCCCTTAACAAGAGAAAATTTAAGTTAAATTGTCTTAATGATGTTACTTGTAGCTTTCCCAAATCCTTGTCCTACGTCAGTGGAATTTTATATTGGTCCCCAATGCTCTTTCTGTCTCAATAAAATCAGACTGAGCTATATGGCTGAATACTCCCAGCTTCTCTCTCCAGCTTTCTTGGTGAAAAATTCACAAATAACTTCCATATATTTAGTTATCTCTAACCTACAATTATCACGGGTAATATACATATTAGAATAAACGTATTTATATTATGTATGAGAGAGAGCACAACCCAGGACACCTGGCTCAGGCTCTCCTTTAGCACCACCAGCCATTCCCTTGAAAGATTAGCAGCTGTTTGTATATTGATGCTCACTCTACCTCGAGTCTGGAGGGATCCTTCTTCCTGCACAGACCTGGTGGGGGGAAGAGGTGAAATGGGCTTCTGAGAGCTCAGACCTATCCCTACTCACATGACAGGTTCATTGGTATGTGGTGTGGCAGTCATGAACTACTGGAGCCTGGCTGACAAAACCAGGATGAAATTTTGTGTCTGCCTGAATCCAGATAATTCAGACTCATATTACTAGCACGTATTTTTTCTCCTATCAATGGTTTACATAGGTGTATATCATACACCTGTCCAGAAAGACACGTGAGCTGGAAGACAGGCAAACAATCATACTCAAAACCAACTGTAAAGAAGAGCCCAAATTCACTTACTGCGTTGATTACATATGAAACAATTCCTTTGACAAATCCGGTATATCTTCTCATTTATATCCTACCTCAAAATACTTTCTGAAAAGAAAATACCATTGTTTGTCTACCACTGAAAGGAAAGGGTTGGTTAGACAAAATGTAACACTGACAGTAGAGATTATATTTTTACAACATCTTTTTTTTAAAGGATTTCTGCGGAGAAATAAAAAAAGAAGGTTTTGTTATGTCTTAGAAAAATGATCATAGTCTGATCAGCTGGTCTTTATGTTGTCTGGATTAAATAATGCACTACTGCCATGGAGAGTGTTGTTCTTTGTTTTATGCATGTACTGACAAACCCAGCAGAAAAATCAACATAATTTATACCCTTCAATCCATGTTGTATATTATAAACCCTGTGTTCAAACAACCATATATATATATTTTTAGCTGTACTTCCAACCTGAATAAGAAGCTGCATATCATTACTGGCACTGGGATAAGAAAATGAAGCAGTTGGCTGTCCTTCCTGTGAAGCGTCCCTGATTCATCTGAACACGGCTAAGAGAGCATGACATGGACAAAATTATATTCCTGTAAAACAAGGATATTTTTGCTTGGGACATTGATGAGAATCTGTCATTACACTCTTTGTAGCAATATGTCCATTTTAAATTCATTAACAAGTGCTTTGCCTCTTAATTAAAAAAAAAAAAAAGGTTTATATTAAGAAATAGCTACCATCTTCCAATCTGGTATAGCTTTTGTGCATGAAAAAATTGCATCATGCTCTTTATTTAACTCACACGTTTATTGTGATTGTTAATTAGGGAATATACATGAGGCACATTGAGATCCCAAGGTAAAAGATCTTCTTTATCATATCTACATAGGCATTAATACCTTTAAAAGAAATTAATTTGTATAGACAAAGTAGCTATCTATTTTACAGCTCGTGCTATTTCACAGACTGCTTAAATCAATGATTCAGTTAGAAAATGACAGCAGAAGAGATTTCAGCCATAGATTTGTGACCTCACAAGAGATTTTTTCTCTCTTTCATAAAAATAACTAATTCAACATACAACTAATCTCATCAAAATTATTTATCCTCTCATCATTTGAGTTCTGCAAGGCTGATGAGTTTTGGCAGCATTTGTTTTTTAATGGTTTATAGGCCTTCACTATGATTAATTTTAGCTCAGGCACAGAAAAAAAAAGTCTCTTCACTTTAAGAACCACGTAGAAATACTAGAAAATGACTCTTGATTGAACAGGGGGTTTTCTGGTTTTTGTTTTGCTTTGTTTTTTAAAAATAAAATAATGAATGGACAATTGCAAATTGTACCTGAAATAAATTCTAAGGCAGTGAAACGCAAAAATCAATTTAAAAAAAGACAATAAATGAAAAGTAGGAATATGAGGATCACAAAGACATTTTCTAAAAATATAAGAAGCAAAAGAGCCTGATGTACTGTCTTTAGAAAAGCAAAGATTTTCTTACAAGTAAATCATACCATGTTTTCTAGTCCTCATTTTCTTATTTTCTCTCTGTGGATCAGGAGTTTCCCTTAAGCAATGCAGCATGTTCCTTAAAAGAAAGATTTTTTCCTTGTATCACCTTCCCTCACAGTTAAAATTGTGCAAGAGTCCTTGTCAACTACAGACAATGTTTACCTGTACAATGAGCACTGGGCAGACTCTGAAAGCTGGCTTTCCAAGCCCCCTCTATCTTTTGAACATCCCAGTCTGTCTTTTTTTATGGGATTTAAAGGAATTTCAAATAATGTGAAAGGTACCATATGACAAGGCAAGACAGTTGTCTGTGAGCAGTTCACATGGACTCTGGGAGCTGCTAAATTTCTATGAACTCAAGAACGGGAGTGGCTAGAACACAACAATCACACAAATTATTTGGGAAAATGGCTATTCTCTCACATTTTATATCAACCATTAAGGAATTAAGGAATTCTGTTGGTCTGGTAAAAATGTTCCAGTGCAAAGTCAACATTAGAATCCTGATTTGGCTGAGATCAAGTACAATCCTATCTCGATAGTCTGCTAGCAAACCCATTTGGTCTCCTAGAAAATATTTTAATCAGTTTCTGATGATAGGGTGTAGAAATGGGTGGGGAAAAAATGTTTGAGTGTGATTTATTTTTTAATTTCTCTTTAAATCTTTCCATAGCCTCACCAATTCCCCCAAGATAGCTAAAAACCAATGAGCCAGGGACTCCACAGGCCATTGGCAAGTGCCTGTCATTACTCGGAACTTCAGAACATGCAGGGTGATTAATCCATTTAAATTTACTGTACAGGAAATATCAGAGGTGGCAGATGCTTTCCTCAATTGTGATTTACATAGAAAAGAAAATTAAAACCCTCACCGTAACAATTAACAGACTGCTTCACTAAATCCACTGTCATCTCTGACTTTTTTTCTTTTGGAGAATGTAACTATAAATGCTTCCAGCTTTCCTGACATGAAGATGTAAGGGGCTGAGGGGTTTGTTTCGCTTTTTCCTTCTTGTTGTTGTGTTTTTGTTTTGGTTTTGTTTGTTTGGGGTTTTTTAATTATTAAGGACATTCTATTGCTTGTTTTGGGTTATGATTTTTGGGGTGGGGAACCACTGGGGAATGCTGCTTTAGAAAATGACTAATCTGTAGTCATTAGAGCACTTCACACTGCTGCAAAACTGTCAGTATCTCTTCATTAGCTTCAAGATAAGGAGTTTTATATAAGTACATCTAAACCTCAGCTGTAACATCCTCCTCAGGGTATATTAACAGTGCAGGATTTCACAATATTTCAGGACTAATTTCCTGCTTATTCAGATACTTTTTCATCACAGAGAATTTACAGAGCTACAGACATCTGTCTTAATAACATTCAGCATGTTAATATGGGTCTCGAGGACATTAGGTGATTGAAACTGTAGCTAGTAGATTCTTCCCATAACTTTGGAACGATCAAAAGAGAATCTTTCATGGCTTTGAAAATTTTATTGTGTTAATTAGTTTTTATTCTGTAAATTATACTCTTCTGGTTTTGTTATTCTTTTTGGTTTTTTTTTTTCTCTTAGAACTATGGGTTGTACATAAGGCTTTCAAAATGTGTAGTGAGAGTTTGAGGAGGAGGACCCCTTACATGAAATGATATGTATATACAATATCGAACCCTGAGAAATTTCTCTCCTGCCACCATAAATCTCACAAAGCCACACATTATAGCATTCGTCAGCAAATGACCAGACTAGGCTGTATGTAGGTAAAAACATATTTTGCCTGAACTTTTCTCTATGCTCTTATAATCTGTACAACTTTAGCAAGAAGTAAAACCAAAGGGTTTCTCAACATTACCAGTATGTGTTTTTCATGAACAATCACTGAAGTCTTAAGTCACGGGACTCTTAAATTTTCATATGTGGACTATATGTATTTTATGGGAAATAAACTCTTTTATTCAAAAAAAGCATGGCTTTCCTCAGAGGACGAAAAAAGGACTTTGCACCCAATTTTTCTATATGCAGGCATATCAGCAGGTAGCAGGAAGTTCAGTAGGCAAAAATACTATGTGCAGCTGAACATATGTTCTAAGAGGAATAGCCTGATTTAGGTGGAAGAATGAAGTGACTTATACCTCCACCAGAGCAAAAAGAAATCCAGGAAGGTCTGTGACCTCCAAGCTACAACTTTTTCTCTGGTCTCCTGGGGTACTGTTCCCTTAAACTCCTGCTGTTCAAAGCAGATAGCCAAGTCACAATCCAACTTACATCTTTACTGACAAGTGTGCAGGTCCTTTCTTATCTTCCTGTTATCTAAGACTGGTAATGAGTTCACCCTCAAAAAACGAGTCCAATATGTTGTGAATGTTTTATCCAGGCTTACTGCATTTATGCAGATTTGGATTTTATATTACTATTCAATCTGTTTCATATTGTGTTTTACCTTCCTTCCCTTTTATGTATATGGTAACCTGTGGGTCCTTTGGAATACTTTGTCACCACAGAGGGCCTTTTTTTTCTGAATAACAATGGATTGCTGTCCATAAAAAGCATCTTGATATTTCAACTTCTTTGTTAAACCACAACTGTTTTTAAATTATATCCACCGTTACTGGAATGATTCTTAATTTCTGAAACAACAGTTTAAACATAACACTTTTCAAACTCCAATAGTTACTCTGAGGCTTATTCTACTCATCAGTTTAGCTGAGATTAAAAAGGATATGAAGCTTTTTGTGAAGCAGTATGTCAGGACCTGGACTTGGACGATCCTTCTGGGTCCCTTCCAGCTCAGGATATTCTATGACATTCTATGAAGACAATTACAAGTGTGCTGCCTAGAATGCAGAGCTTGAAAGATAAGAAAATATAAGTAGACAGCAAATCTGTAGTGAGACAGAAGGTGAGGACAGGATCCATAAGATTATAATAATATTAATAAAGGTTATCTATGATGGTATTTTTTAACCTGATCATTCTACATCATTGTAAACATTAAAAATAGGTATTAGCAGTCCCCATTGGCCTTTTACCTTGCCATTATCAGTTGGCCATTTCCAAATCCTATGGGTCTCAAGATGGGAATTGAAAGACGAGAGGTTAATGGCTTTATGCACTAATTCAAGGAGTGCACTCTATTTGTAAAAGTGCTAAGACTCCTGTGGCAGAAACTGTCAAGTGAATAGTTTAGGCTACTATCACTGACGGAGCGGAAATGTCAAAGAGCAACTCATTAGAGTCAGAGAACAAATAGGTAGGGATACACAAAGCTTTGAAAAGTGGGAAAGGTAAGAGCAGGCAGATGAACTAGATGTGACAAAAAAAAGAAGAATCAGTGAAAGGATGTAAGAGAGAGTAATCAGTGAAAAGGAAGATGACCTTGCACAGAGCAAAGGGCAAAAAGAGATTGTACACCATTGTTCTGCTCATGCTACCGTGACTAATTTTGATTCTGAAAGTCTTCAAACAGGTTGCTATGCACACACATTTTCAGAGTCATACAAATATTTGCTGGAAGGACATTTAACAGTCATCTAGGCATCGTCCTGCTTGAATTGGGTCTATATCCAATACTAGACTGGGTCAGTTGTTGCTTTGTCTTGTGGAGTCTTGGAAGGACCTTTATGGATAATACATCTCTCTGCTGTTCTAACTTTATAATGGGGAAGTTTTCCTAAGGTTAGTCTGAAAATCCCAAACCCTAACATATAACTGCTGCCTTTTGTTTTATCACCAGTCACTAATGAAAATACCTTGGCTTTTTTGTGTTCACATCTGAACAGTTAAGGAATGCTCTTGCACTTCTATTTCATTGCCTGGCCTTGATTACACTTAATGCATGCTGTCTTTGAAATTTAGTTCTTTAGGAATTTTTTGCTTAGCCTCTTACCAAAATGTTTTATGTTTTTGTAGAATGGGATACTTTGCTCCTGAGTGCTAAAAATTACTGGGGTTTTTTGGGGCTTTTTTGCAATCCAGCAGGCATGCAAAGCAACTCTGCTCCTCTTTATGGTCTCCCAGGGAAACCTGGCCATCAGTTTACTAAACTCTGGGGTCCTAAAGTCTAGAGTCCTAACTGTTGCTTAAACTCACAATCTCAGAATCTGGGTTACAGATTCTTCTGTCATCATCTGGTGCAGGCTGTCAAAGTGAACCATAGATTATGTGGTAGAAAAATTGAGTTCACAGTGTCTAAGTGACAGTAAATTAATAAGAAAGGGCCTAAAGTCTGACGAACAGACCAAAATCTATGCATCTCTTTTTGTAAAGGGAGCTATACTTATTTACAACTCTGAAAAAATTTAATTCAGATATTTTTATTACTATGATGCATTGGGACACAAAACTGGGTATCTATGAAGTCCAAGTTGATTGACAATAATAAAGATTCTTACTTTCTGGAAAAGGGAATTAATTATTAAAGTCTTGAAGCAGGCAATAGTGAATGAAAATAGTATATTCGTTTTCATGTGAAGTTTAATTACTACTGCTTTAACAAAGTTCACTTCTCATTGAACCATGTAATACCAGGGATGTTTACCAGAGTACCTGTCAGTAGTGATCCCAGCATAAGTGACATTTTTGAGACATATATGTGATGCCATCTTATGCTCTCCCATATGAAGAGGTGTGGTATGAAAGATGCAGTGATCAGACCATGTTTCTTTATATGGCAGCCAAGTGGAATACGGAGCATGTTTGATCAACTTCTGCTTTTATTGGAAATTGGATGAGTACCTTGTATCTGAGTTTAGCACAGTATCTACTGGTCTAGACTTCTTATATCAGCTGAAGCTCTAAAATCTTTCATTTAGATCAAGCATCTTTTGATATGTCAATAGAGTTACTCTCCATCTTCTTATGTTCAGTAATCCCAAAAATTTACACTCTTGTAAGCAAGAACAAACACTCTTGTACACCCTTGGTCTTTCCAAAAATTATCTCAAATCATGGAAACTAGTTACACACTTCCTGAAATGTGCAAAAACTGAAGACAAGCTCCAAAAGGATAGAGACACTACAAAGTGAAATTTAGACTGGATGAGGGATACAAAATTACTCTAAGATAACACAGAAGAAAATTTCTTTATCTGCTTGGAAGTCTTAACCATGAAATTTCTTCCAATGAACTTATGACAGGCCAGACTACTGATACAGACACAGTTATTGAGTCTGCATAGTCCATCTTCTGCCTCTCCTAGGGCAGGATTTTTCCTTCTTATTCTAGTCCTGTGGTTCCTGCATTCATATCTGGACAGCAGCCAAGCTTAAATGGGACTTGTATGTGATCTAGTCTATAACTTGATGGTTAGACTTCTTTCATAGGAATGGGAAGGTCTCTTGGGCTGACAAAAGAAATCCATTTCTATTTTCTTGGGCAAATTTTCTAACCATTGCATTATTACACAGAAGGGAAGAAAGATAGCAGTGTCCTTTCAACGAAAGGAGTGCTATGTATCCAGCCACTTATCCTGTTCCTCAAGGCAAAGTTTCAGGGTGTAAATGCACAATGCCTGTAAAGCTACCACAGTAAAGGCTGCACTGAGGAGATCCAGAATCCAAGGAAATGGTTCATCATGTTTGTCCTGTGAGTCCCAGTCATGGGAACCCACATCTGTTTTGTGACTGCCCCATCTAGTTTGGTGCTGCATTTGGAACAAATTGTTTCACAGCAACTCAGTCCTGTTCCTAAACTGGTGCTAAGTGAATACATCAGTGAAGTACTATCTGATGGAGAGATACCACACTAAGGCTATAAGAATTTCATAAGCATCCTTAAACATGTTACAAACTTGTTCTAATATTTGAAATTCTAAAGCTGACTTTCTAAATTTAGAGTGATTCTATCTAAGAGCCAAGGGAGTTGTTTTGTTTATAATAAGCCATAGCAACTCCTTCAGAGAAATTGCATTGAGTGTTGTAAATGTACATAAGGAACATTAGGCTTTATGCAGCATAGTAAAAATCCTTATGAATGTTGAGAGAAATTACCAGAAGAGATTAGTGGGTGTTGCAAACTAATCACTTCAAATTTATATTTTTAAAAAATTAAATCTGCCTTTGAACTATATTCTTATAGAAAAGCCACTTTAAATATGAAAATATTCTGGTATTTTTTAAGTTAAGTTTTAACACATCTGAAATATTCCAAATTAAGGGCCTTATTCTCAACTGCAGTAAGGCCACTTTCAAGTTGTTCTGGCATCAATTACAGTTATGTGCATTTCAAAGTCCTTATGCACTTGTGAAGAGGTTTAAAGAGGACTTAAAGTAAATGAGAATTCAGTCATAATCTTTTGGGATTAATTGAACGGTTCATTTATAAATGAGAATAATTAACAGAAACACACCTTTGCCTTATTCATGCCAATCCTTTCATTCTAAAATATGGATCATCTCCTGTTAATTTTACTTATTTAAATAAGTATTTCCATGTGACTATCTCCTTCAAATTTGGATTTTTATGTAATTATTTTCAATAGAGATAAGGAGCAATTTCCATTTTGCCATTTAATTCTATCAATAATCTGTGAGCAGAGTGGTGTCTCTGTTTTCAGAGGGCACTTCTCTTTGAAATCTGAAAGAAAAAAATGAGCTCCTTTGCAGTCAGAACTACAATGTTTGCCTAAAGCCTTTCAAGCAGTTTGGAACTCCTCCAGTAATTCTCAAGGCCTTCCTAGACCACCACTTGGGTATGAAGAAACAGTTTTCTTTTCACTGCTTGCACTGAATTTGATTAAACGATTTTCACCGATTTTAAGGTGAGAAAGGAATTTAAGTCCTGTGCTTTGTCTTGCCTCAGGTTGCTTTACAGTCAATGCAGAAAGACAGGTAAGGTGACCCCTATGTTAAAGGACTTTATTTTGGAAGTGCATTTGTGTGTTTATTGATTACTTGAACTCTTTAAATACACGAAAACCATCACTTCTCTGATATCTGAGCCTTCTTCTGAACGCCAGGGTCAAACTTCTGTAATTATTCATCCAAGTATATCCAAGGTACAAAGTCATCTGTCCTGAAATAAAAGTACGTTCTTAATGTGTTAATTGTGAAATAGTGAGATAAGCAAATTAAGAGGCAGATAGATAAAATATAGCTTATATTGGTATGTCTAAAGACGGAACAGAATGGAAAACTGGCATCAGAGGTTAAATATTATGTATGTCATACCATAAAATATACTTTTTCCTATTTAGAGGTGACCACAAAGTAGAAAATATGTTATTTTTACAGGTATACTGGGTGTCCAGTGAAAAAGACTCAAAATACCCTAATCAAGCAAGCCCAGTCAGAAGTTTAGTTCAATAGGTACAGTCTTACAAAGAGAACAAATGAATCCCATGAGAAGACTGAGTTTTGACAAATAAGACTCAGAAGCAAACTTTTTGTGGCATAAGTTAATATTAGACTCTTAATGTCACCCAAACAATTATATTACCATGAAGGCCTGGCAGAAAAAGCAACAGCCAAAGTCATAAATCCAGTGAAGTTAAAGAGATTGGGTAGATAGGTCAGGTATATCTTATCTCTCCCAAATGGATTGTCAGATACTGTGAAAAAAAAAAAACCAAAAAACAAAAAAACCCTGCTTTATCCAGTCTTCTTAGCCAATGTTTTGTCATAATACTTTTAGGAGAAAACAAGGATGAAAGGCTTTTTTTGTGTGTGTGTAACCTTCTGTCTGACATAATCTGATTATATTAGAATGAGATTTGGTAAATCAAAAAGGTCCATTGCTCAAAAGAAACTCACCATGGTATGTCTATTCAAGTACAAAAAACCCCACATATCTCTAGCAAGACAAAAAGGCAGAATAAGTGAAAATTCATGTCATACCACTTCTGAAGCCAATATTGGTTGATTCTATTTATTTTGGAATACAGACAAGGACTAACATATCTGTAAATGTCACCTTTTGTATCCTCAGTATACGCCTTTGTAAAACTGTAACTGGGTGAATTTTTTCTCCCAAAGGCAATGCATGGGACTTCTGCATGTACATCAATTCTTTTCTTTCTGTTACTAAACATAAGCAATTCACAGAATACTTAATTACCATGCACAGAGCTCAGTGGAAGGACTCTAAGATGGATAGGATGTGAAACATTAGTCATGGGAGGAGAAACTGGAGAACTGGGGCTTGTTCAGCAAAGTGGCTTTAAATGCACCTTACAGCATTTTTGTTGTAATTAAACTTACAGTTTCACTGTTTCATTCCTGGTATCTGTGAGGAGAAGGAGCCAGTCTCTTCATAGAGCTACATCTTTGAAAGACAAAAGGAAAAACTCATAAATTGTAAGAAGAGAGTTTCAGATTTGGTATCAGAAGAAACTTTTTCACCAAGGAACAGTAACGTAGTGTCACAGGCAGCCCAGGAAGGCTGTGGAGTCTCCATCCTTGGGAGATTTTCAAGATCCCATTGGGGAAAGCCCTGAATAACCTGGCTTCAACCCCAGAATAGCCTCACCTGATGCTATAGCTGATCCTGCTTTGAACCAGGAGTAGAGATCCTGGGGCCCCTTTCAAGCTGAATTATCATATAAAACTGCAGCAAGCTACATGTATTATAAATCAACATTAAAAGCAATGATAAAACCTAACTGTAAAACACTGAGCAGTAAAATCATTCATCCCCATACAGCAAAGAACATTCATATTTCATGGAATATAGTGTTAGCAACTTAACAAAATATTACCCCACATTCTTTCTACTGTATAAACTTAGAGCTTTGTTTCTACTGTTTGTGTTCCTGCTATGCCAGTAAAAGAAATTTGGAGGTTTGTCTTCTGATCTGCCATCAAAAATGGACACGAGCTCTACCACCTGTACCTTGTGAAGGGCTTTGCAATGCCCAGTTGCAGTATGAATGCTTGTCTGTGTTTACTGACACTGAAAAGAATTACATTCTGATGGAAACCTGGCTCAGACAATTATTCAAACTGCTGAACAATGAATAGCTACAGTGCACAAAGCATTGGTTGGATTGGTCCTTTTAATTTTTTTTGGTCTTTTTTTCTCTTCTGTTCAAGCCGCAAACTGTGTCTTTAAGAAAAATTTCACAGACAATGAATTCTTTTGGAACTCATACATAAAATAACTCCAGAGAAAACTGCAAGATTTAACTTGAAATTACCAACTAAACCCAAATATTTGTGTAGACATAAGACTTTGTGTGTACTCATATACCTAATACTTAGTGCTTGTGTACATAAATATCAATTAAACAGAAAATTCCTATATTGCCACATTGAATCACCTGATGCATGATTTTCGACTATGTATCCTCACTTCCTTGAAACAGAAACCAGAACTTCTATACCTTTACTACTTATTAATGTTCAGTTAAGCCAGTGAGAAAATCTGTCATGCATAATTCCAACATTCAACTTCACCAAAACTAAATTCTTCTTCAGAATCATTACAGTTTACCATATAGGTAGTGAGATTATCAAAACGTAAAATTCATGAGGCCACAATTAAGGTATCTATACCTTGCTTTTCATAACTTCTCCTCTACACAACTCAACAGTTTGTTTATTTCAAAGGCAATGCCTTCAAGCAAACTAAGATAGTCGTTATATTCAAAACAGGAAATCTCCCAAATATTTGTTTTCCTCTTCTCTAAAATATGAAAATTCCCTTCTCATGAATGTGTCTACAGCTGACCAAGTGGAAGTGATTTAGTTCTATGTCTAACTTAAGATACAAAACATACTTTAAACTGGATACTGAATCTCTGCTGTGCTTGGGAAGATTTATCCTTTTCAGAAACTGAGTTTCATTGTTCATTTGTTATCCCTTTTGTGTCTCATGAGTGTGGACTTTAGGACTACGACATAATTAAGAACAGAAAATATGTTTCCCTTTTCTGAGTTTTGTGCAGAGGGTCTCAAGTTTACTAAAATTCCTGTCTTTACAAATTGATGCAAATAAAAGAAGACTTTTGATAAAAAAGTTAAAAACTCTCTCTAGAATTTCTAAATTCTTTTTTTGCATATCATAGGTAGTATATTCAGACACATAATGATGCTTTGCAATTGCAAAGTTCTCTTGTCACTATTTTAATTAACTGAATAAGTAATTCGAAGCTTTCTTGCTCAAGAACAAAGCAATATTCCCGGATTACCATTTTAGAAATTCCCACTGAAATTAGGCAGAGACTTCTTTGATATTGAGATTGGGCACGCTATGGTGTTTTAAAAAGATCAGATCATTCAATACTTTTGCTGTATGCAAGTATAACTCTGGGATTTCTTTGGAGTTACTTTGATTGACAGCAGGATGGAATAGACAGCCATGTCCAGATGCAGTTTCTGAGGCTGAAAGGCATCATTTTTTCATAGGCTGCATCAAGAGAGAAATTTAAGGGTGAGTGAATATCTTAGCTTCAAAACAAATACTGTAAGCACTGTGATTGCAGACGTTGAATGTGTCCTTTTGCAATTGCTTTTCCATTCTACAACAAACTTTTAACAGCCAAGATTTAAATTAATTAAAATGGAAGGTTATATCATGAAAATACTATAACAACAGTGGAGCTATTATGCACAGCCACGATACAAAATGCATTTATTCTGATGTTATGAAGAATCTTCCTGCTCTTCCCCTGCTCCACCATATAAAAGAAGAAACAACAACCTGAAATGGAGGCAGAGGCAGAGTATAAAAATTTAGGTGAATAATCAAGACACAGTTGATCAGTTTGGATTCCCTCTTAGAAACCTTTGCCTCTGCTGTCTTACCGCTGAAGTCTGCTGCAGAACCATTATCATCTGTTCATTTTATTTCTATTGCCAATTATCCTTAATTATTGGAAACTTTTTCCAATGTATAATGACTGCTGAAATGCATGCTCATTAAATTGACTCTAGCTCAAGAAATAGATTTTTATAAGCTATGCTATGTTATAGACCTGATTTTCAAGTACTCCATCCTCAGTTAACTTCAAGTCCATCTTTGCACATTTTCCAAGTGCTATCTATGAATTTATTTACTTTTACAGGAGAAAGAAACAAAAGGCCAGATTTCTTTGTTGGAAACTGACATAATTAGTATAAAAAGACAGCTGTGATGCGACTTGCTAGTAGCTAAGGGATAAATATGGACAAACATTGTTTCTGAGGGATGCATGATGTCACTTGAGCAAAGGCAATAAGAGGCTGCAATTCACTTTTGAGCCCATGGAAAAGCAGCAAGAAATTTCCTCAGAATCTGCTCATTTATAACATGCATTGCAGCCCACTGTGCGTCCTGGGTGTTATTCCAGGGATCCTCTTGAAACCTGATTGCAAGAGCTGTAGAAAGAATGAGAGCACAAGCTTTCTTTTTGTCACATCCTCAGGGTACAATCTTGCCTGATGCCTGATTTCATATCTCCACTGCTGCACACCCTAAAAAAAAAACCCGAGGGAAATTGTGTCTCGGAGTGGATCCATTTTAGGCATAGAAAAGCCTTAAAAAATTAGGGATTTGAAGGAGCTCCAGAAAAAAAGAAAGCATGTGTTAAACAAACAGTAAGTGGGGTACTTCTCTGTGTTATTTCATGTGAGTCACCCTGCTGACACCACTATCAGGCCCAGGAATATGCTGCTGTCCCCTTATCTTGCTGCCTTCTTCCTAAAGGCAACCTCATCTGGCCTTCCACGTCAGAAATGTCTCTTAGTGCACTGTGTTTGCCCTGGCCTTCCTTTCTTGGCTTCCCTCTTGTCTTCTGTTAACACATGATTTGCATCTCTTCTGATGACAGAATATTTTACAAAAAAATTTCTAATTAAAATAAAAGCAAATAACTGTCAGGATGTGCATGTAACAGTGTATATCAATGTTTTTGGGCACATAGCTCTTTCCTTTCTCTTTCCCTATCAATCTCTTCTTTGTCATATTCTCTCTTTCATAATTATGAGATCTTAGAAAGAAAAAAGAACTGGAGTTTTTTTGTGTGTAACTTCTTTCAAACAATCTCTCTGCCCTTACTGCACACAAATACACACAATATAACATCATAAAATCAAGCACAAATGTTAAGGTGACAATTCTAATTCCTTTTAGATGCTGTTGCTGTGTTGCCAGCTCTTTATTTCCTTGTTAGGCATTACAAGTCTCATGGCAGACACAGGTTTAAAGTGCAGTCTGATCTTTAAGTTTGATTTTTTAAGGTAGTCTTCCTGTTCCAGAAATTCTGTTGCACTATCTAGTTGCGACATAAAAAAGCAAGAAGTACGAATTTAAAAATGAGACAGATAAACTAACTGCCTATATAATTTATTATTCTTAATTTTTGATCTGGATTGAAAGCTGTGTTGGTAAAATTGGATCAATACTAGTTTTCCCATCATACCTTTATGAAAGGTATGTGTATAAATACTTTGATATTTAACACATTCAGACAAACTCCTTCAAAGTGTTTTTTACTTTGTTTTGTTTTGTTTTTTGAAATTTGTTTTATTTTCAGCAACATGTAAGGTACCAGCAAGAAAGCTGTCATCCCAGTGCTATTTCCACAGAGTACTGTTGGCAGAAGAAATTCAGTTACTGTTTTAGTACTAAATTCCCAGAAAACCCCCTTTATGGGTTAGAAGGATGATATATAGGCAAAGGACTTCCTACTAAGTAAAAAAAAATCTAATGAGGACTGTGAGGATGTCCTGTATAACCTTCTAGTCATCCAACAGAATTGCTACTTCATTTTAGTAGGGAAGGTTTACAAAGAGATGTTATTAGGTCCTTTTGCATTGTCACCACCACCCTTCCCATGGATTGAGTATATTCCTTCTGCTTCTGAGGAATCTCTCTATGGCTTTTCTAAGGTAAATGCTTGTACTGCAGATCACATAAAGTTAATTTTTCATGAATAAGTATTACACGTATGTGTTTAAATATGAAACCCATGCTTGTGAACCTTGTCAAATCTTTGTTGAAAATAACACTGACAGCAGAGTCAGAATGACTCTGATAAAAGTAATTTTCACAGTGTTTTCCAAATGACCTGTAGTATGAAGTGCTACTGAACTTGTAATATATCTAGGAGCACTGTGCTCACAAGAATACCAGCTCAGTTTTGCTGCAACATGGGATTTGGAAAAGGTTCAGAGAACCTTTTGAACTTTTGGGGCCTCATCCACAACAAACTAAGCTGCCTGGCCATTTAGCTGTGCACAACACTAATCATCACTAGCAGTAAAATCTCTGGAATCAAAATCTGGCTGACAATTTTGTTGATAATATGCAAGGCAAAGTGCAATTCAGTTTGCTCTTTAACAGTTACATTTGCTGTGCTGAACTGACAGTAATAACAACTTGTTTTTTGTCAGTAAACTAAGCAGATAGGATTAGGATTTTTATAGAGATGCATTGGGTTTTAGCTATGCTTTTTTCATTAAAGTCAATAGAAACTGAGCAGCTGAAACCCCGGGTAACTCTTCTACAATTTCTACCACAGGGAGAAGATAAGTGAAGTAATAAAATGCAATTTTTTCCTTTGAAATTTAGTGCTCAGTAAAGTTGCTAGACTGGCAGCCTTACAAAACAGAAGTTCTTTGCTGTATTTATCCACACAACAGGTACAGAACAAGTGGCAGCAATACGGATTTCTTTCTCTTGCCGTACGAATGTGTTGCATGTTTTTTCAATGGCAGTCAGTATTACCACCATGATCTGGGGCACTATTTGTAAAGTTTATGAGTTCAGTCTTCCTGTTCATTAGCACTATTCATTCCCATACCTAGCTCTCCCAGCAATAAACAGTTTCCTTCTGCTTTTATAGGCAGTCACGGCAGCCTGTTGTTTAGCCTTTATGCAAACTATTGATCTGTTATCATATGAATTGACTCACTAAAGCATCAGCTGTTTATTTTCATGGTCT
Organism: Edolisoma coerulescens; assembly: GCA_013397115.1. Lineage (NCBI taxonomy): Eukaryota > Metazoa > Chordata > Aves > Passeriformes > Campephagidae > Edolisoma > Edolisoma coerulescens. Next base: position 61,662 of record VWZW01000755.1, on the reverse strand, counting down.
GAATATGTTTCCTTCTCATGAGACCCTAGATGTTCGTTGCTTTAATAACTGAGGATGCAAAGGGGTAAAGAAACTATTATTATAGCTCTTCTTGCTCAAGAAAAAATCATCTTCAGGTTATGCCTTTTCCTATCCTTTCCTTAGATTTGTTCTTTATAGTTCCTCTTTGAGTACACAGCTAAGCAGAAGAAATAAATTAAAAGTTCTAAGCCTGGCTTTAGGAAAGAAAAAAAGAAAAATGTGTTTTGTACATTGAATTTCCTTAATCTTTTACATATTCTCTCCACCAAACAACATTCCTCTGTCTGTTTGTCTGTCTGCAAGGATCGTTACCTTCCATTGTCAGAGATACTTCTCCAGATATAAAGCTAATTCCTAGCTTTACAGTGAGCTCTGAGCCAGGAGAAAGTGCTGATTAGAAAAAAATATGTCCCACATCTTCTGAACTGTAGTTTTTCTCAGATTGTTTATCCTCGTGTGACGTTAGAAGAAAGTAGCTTAATACATCAATTACCTAGACACTGCAAAAGACCTCCACAGAAAACAGCCTTTCCTACATTCTAATTAGGGTAGATCATAATCTAGAGATGCATGGGATGAAAAGCTAGAGAGATGTTGCTACTCACACAACAATGCTCAGCTTAATGAAATAGGTAGATATTAATTTTCAATTTTCAGCCTGGAAAATTTATAACAGTGAAAATGTGGGAAGAAAGGAAAATAAAATCTATCCACATTTAAGGCACTACCTACTTAAAGACTTAAAAAAAAAATTAATTTTACATTTCCAAAAGATTAATTTTCAGTCATTCTTTTCTGTGTCTTGACCACTTCTTTGATGCCTAACTGAGCCTGAACATCTCAAAAAAACCTCAAGGCCTGTGGTTGAGCCAGCCATTGAGATCATCACAGTTTGCCCCTCTGTAGCACGGTGAGGGTGACTAAGCACTACCCAAGTCGCAGGGAGGTTGTGGAGGCTTCCTCCTTGAAGATATTCAAGAGATGTCTGGATGTGGTCCTGGGAAATTGGCTGGAGGGGACTCAGCGCAGGCAGGACTGTTGGACCACATGATCTCAGGAAGTCCTTTCTGGCCTCAACCACTCTGAGTCTATGAGATGAAAAAAAAATTTTGTCAAAGGGTTTGCAAGTACTGATGCTTGTTGGTGGGAGAAGAAGGATCCAGAATATAGAACACTGGCTTGTGAAACCTCCACTTGCCATTCTACTGATGGTTAATTCACATTGTGTTTTTTTAAATCACATACTCTGTTGCACTGTGTGCTCATGGCTGTAACGGCTGCTAAGGAATCATCTTCAATTTTATCTGGTGTTGATGTTAATCTTAAACTTATTCTTTCCATTTGACAGGAAAAATTTCTCAAAGTTGAAGGGTTATCTTTGGTTAAATACAGTTGTTACTTATCTGTGTCAATGTAAATGACACAGAGGTAAAATAATTATTACTTTTATTATTTAGGATGTTTTCTCTGCCTCCCATTTCTCATTAAATTTGCCAGCTCCATATGTCATAGGAATACCTTCCTTTAGCTAAGAATATAACTTGAAAACTTCATCTAGTAGTCCTGATGAAGGTAAAATTTGGGCCTTCTGAAATAGAGATACGTGCATATGTATTTATACAAAAACAGAGCTAATAAATATTTTCCATAATTATTTCCAAAATCTCTACATTTTATCACTGAGACGGAGTGAAATGCAGGAAATTTGTTACAAAACTCAGCTACTAAAAATATGCTAGAGCATTAAATAGAAGCCTATGTCCATTCTGAAGGTATCTTCTCTGATTTTTAACACCTACTTATGTAGTAAGATAACACAGAGAGATCATGTAGGTGGCAGGGACATTTAATGAGAGATTTTATTTCTGTACAGCACATAGAGGGATATGGTGTAGAAAAAAGTTTTTTTAGTGTGAAACTATATAAAATGAGTTATTAATGGTCTTAATTGGGATGTGAAGAGGAGGGAGACAAAAGTCCTCAAGGTTCCTTTGTGTTACTATCCTGCTGCCAAGGAATATACATGGTATGTTTTAGTCTCTGGAGGAAACCTTGGTCATGCAGAACTTATTATTAGCTCCCAAGCTCATCCCCAATGTCATCCTTTCAACATCTTGGAAACATGTTTTGTGATGCTGGGCACTGCAGGAATACTGAGCTGTAGTCTGAAAGGTCATTATCTCCATTGAGAGGGCACTAACCTCTACGCTCAAACATTTGCTCGAGGTGTGTTAAAGCCTATTCAAATTCAAGTAATCCCCCTCAGTGCTACTTCTTTGCCATGAAAATATAAGGAAATAGTGCTGATATTTTGACAATCCTCAGCTCTTTGGAAATACATGTTAAACACACTCAGATATTTCATATGCCTGGTGAAATAATTGGCAAATCGGTAGACCAGTGAGAAAACTTTCTGCTCCTGAGGCACCACACAGATCTAAGTGGGATACTCTTACACATGCTGAGGTTGATATTTCACAAAAACAAGGATATTAATAATGTTGTGTGTTGAACAAAATAATGGATATATTATTTGTTAATATATAAGGCTCATCACTAAGATCATTCAGAGAAGTAAACCAAACATAGTATAACAAGAATATATTTCAGATTGGCTGACCCTGCTCATGTCTCTACAAAATGAGGAGAGATGGATACAACATGTTTCAATTTAAATAAAATAAAAAGATTTGCGCTATTTTTTTTTCTTCACTGGCTTGTATTCATTCCGTGGTTTGATTCAGGATACGGGCATTCACTTCTGGAGCATTAAAAGATCTGGAATTTTCTAAATATTTTAAAAATCACTTTCTCATTTTCCTTTTCATATCTTCAAGAGGAGAGGAGGGTTTTTTTCCTTTTTTCATCTCTAAATTCACCTATGGAAACGACTGCCATCATTGCGCCTTTAACATTGAGATTCACTTCCTTACTCAGACTTCTGGAGCTTCTATGGATTGATACACATGTTATGGAGCAAAGCCTATCTACTGTTATGCACTAAAGCCTATCTACCCGCAGAAGTTTTCCTAAGGGGAACAGAATAAAAAAGAGTATGAATAAGTAAAAAAATAGATGATTGGCATGCTAGGGGGCATGGTGTATAGCACAGAACTAAGTGTTTGCAGTAAATATTACATTTTAAAGTATTTTCTGTATTAAAAATATGAATGTAATGATGAGTTATATATGCGTTATATATATCTTGTGACTTTATGGCTAAAATTGAGAACAGAAGTATAAAAAACAGTATTAAGGAAAACAAGTTGCATTGTGATCTACCAGTAATTCAAATGACAAGGACACCAGGATGGTGTCCTTATTGCGACCATGGATAGAAGTCTTCTCTGTGCTTAAATATGTTATATATACATACAAAATATTATTTTCATAATATACATGTAATTGTAGATTACTTGTCTCAATGGCAGGTTTCCCAAAATTTTATCAGAGAAAAGCATTGTAAACTGCAGGCCAAACATGACCCCTGGGTTTTTTTGGAGGGGAAAGGTTTATTTTGCATTTATATTTAAAATGTAACATTTATGGCTGAGAAGACAAGGTTTGGCTGGCTGGCTGCTGAGAAGGCACATACATTTGCAATGAGCACAGTATAATCTGTAACATAAATACATGGACAGGACAGCAGAGAAACTAGGCATGGGGTTTCTTTAGCAAACAGAGGAGGCACTTCTCAGGAATCCAGACGACAGTTTGCAAAGGTTTCCTTCTTGTGCCCTGGGAGGGCACTTGGCTGCCAATATGAAGAATGGAGGCTGTCTAAAGAAATCAAATTGGTCTGCTTTATCCACCTCAGCCAATTACTCCCTTGAGCATAATCATACTCTGCTGTGGAACAAAAAAGTATAATGTCTTAATGTCCTAATAATCTTCTAACCTGAGACCTCTGCTGTAGAATTGGGCTATTTCATGCCATCTGGGAACATATTAAAATGCCTTCTAAATATTTAAGACCTAAGCTATCTAATCAGAAACAAATTTCAAAAGCAAGTTTTTCAATTCATCATAGATCCTTTTTTCCCCTCATACATTAAGTCAAGATGCATTAATCACATCACAAAGCTTTGAGGTTACGTGATATGAAAATTCAGCATTCCAAATCAGTACATCTCAGTTAAAACACAGAACTGCATTTAGATACCATATCTGATATTTTCCTCTCCCTGAACCCACAAGGTTTTACAGGTAAAGGATGAAGCTGTACAAGAAGCTACCACATGCATAGTGCTCATCCTGGTTTCTCAGGGCTCTCTGAACAGAGGGTTTTGAGGCACATGCCAGTGTATCACTCACGCTGCTGTTCCATAGCATATGCTGAATATAGACATCCAGTCTGAGCTTAGAACAGCTATGATAGCTTCTTGCCTCTAAATGAATACATTTTAGGACAGAAACAGTGAATTTTAGAAGAATCCAACACTTTTCATAGAATTCTTAGAAAGATACTATTGCACCAAGAAAAAATTATATTGGTTATTCTATGGTCAGTCTTTACTAAATATCACATTATAATAATAAGAATTAATACCAGAGAATATTCCATATGACTTAAATTCTTCCTCTTAGTTATTTCAATCTTTAATTGTAGTATATTATACAATGCCATTGAATAACCCCGTAATTATCCTTGAGTTCATGAAAATACATAGTGTGTATTGTTCTTGAAACAACTAACACATATGAAATATATTTAACTGCATTCTGTGACCTGTACCCCTATCTAGTATTTGTACTAAGTAAATGTAATGCATTCAGTGTTGTTGATCAGAACAAGTGTTGCTATTTTTTTGGTCTTACAGAAATTATTGTGCTTAAAGAAAAATGTCAAAAATATAAAAATGCTATAAGACTCACCTAGTTTATCTTCTTTGTGTGATGCATGATCCAGAATAACACAAGCAGAGCAGCCAGAATATAGTATACCATGACGACTTTAAACTAAAGGAATGATTGTAGGGAGCTCTGCTTTCAAGTGCTTCCAGAATAGCAGAATTTTTCCTCTCAAAATAATCACTGAATTATTGTGTATTTTTATTTGCACAGAACTCTCTCAGGGCTTGCATTTCACTGTTCCAAGAATAAGCTAGCTGAGTGGATTTTCACAGCACCCCCCCGGACAAGACACTCTTGGGAATGGTTAATATGAGTGAAGGAAATGATGCTGGGAAGAAATTTCAGCAGAGGTGAATTTGCTGATCCTTATTTCCATTCATGCAGCTGCTGGGACCATCTCAAAGCAGAGTCTGTGGCCGGGGTCTGTCTTCAGAGGCAGCAAAAGTGGCAGGTAACCCAACATTTAGTTTGTCAGCCAGAGCAAGTAGTGAAACTATAGCTGTATTTGGCTCCCATGGGCAGGGACACAGTTCCCATTATTAGAGCCAGGCCTTTGTGCATATGCACACACACACACAGGGAATGCTAGCTAGGCAGAGTGAATCTGAGTATTTAACTCAATGTGTTTTACACAGAGGTCTAAGTGTAGGATTTCTTCAGAGGAAGGAATGTACTAAGTCAATAAGTCTGAATTTCTTGCTATCCGTGTAGCAGAGCAGAAGAAACTTTTACAGCAAATTTACTTCCCTTTTCAGCCTTAAAAAAAGTCCCTAAAACCTACTACTCACTTGTGAAAATGTGAAGCTGAAGATTGCTTTTGTTACAGTTGGAATCACAAGAGTAGAAAGTATTGTGGTGCAGAAGGGAAAGGAAAAACATAAATCAACAATTGATCCTCTTCAAATGACAGCAGGATGAATGTAAACTATCCAAGAGGTAAATGTGGTGTGATTAAGACTATTTTATGTACAGAGAAGTGGAGCCTGAAAAAACAGAATCATAGGAGAGAATATGAGACTATTGAAACTTCTTCCTGGTGTTCAAAAGACATGAATCATAAATAATACTTTCTATGTTTTTCCTAAAAAATTTGGAGAAGAGTCTGATTGAAGCTCTCCACAACTGAAAACAAAACAAATCAAAATATAAACTGAAGACTCTAAAATACATCAATTCTATAAAGATTGACAAATGTGAAAATTAACTAAGGGCTCTTAAAAGTTTCTCCTGTAATTAACACTAACTTTACTAAATATCTTTTTTCAATCAAGTAGCAACTGATGTTGGAAAAGCAATTCATCTATCCTGGAAATAAGAGTCTTTTCCATGTATAAATGACATAGGCTATGTTTTCTATTTAATTTTCAAAGCTACAATACAGGGAGAACTGTAGCTCTATTTCTTTGGCCAAATACACCTATTTCAAGGATAAAGGCACTACTGAATATTTTTTTCTTTTTATGTTAGGGTTTGTGTTCTTTTAAATAAGCATTTAAAGGGCAATGTATATCCTCCACATTAAAAAAAAACATGGTCTTTGACTCAGCAAAGTAGTGTGGAAGTTTGTATTTGTTAGAGCCAGTTTTTAAAAGAACGGAAAATAGAAGAACAATTTTTACTATATAAAGCTATAAAGGACATTAAAGAACAGCTCAGTATTTAAATGTGTTTAAAATATAAAAATGGTCATTCTGCTTTCCAAAGAATATATTGAAAAATCATTATCAAATTTTGATATCATAGATGTTTTAACAGATGGTGATTGGTGCTGCAGGTCTTTCTAGCAGATTTTTTGAAAGAATGTGATGAAATGCCATATGTTTTTGACATTTGGGTTTCATTAGAGAAGTATTTCTCACCTGGTTCTGTTTGTCTTTTCAGATGCTTTTGATGATTTGATAGCAATACTGACTGCAGCTTGTACTTTATTTCTTTCACCAACTTGAATTCTCTTCCATTTTATTCTCATTTTTCAAGTCAGTCTGTGTTTTAACCCCTTCTCCTCAAGTTAAAATTATAGAACTTTTATTGTTGATTCTACAGTTAAAGCTGCATTGAGATAAAAAATATCTAAATATAGGCACAGTGTTACATTTATCCTAGAACATCCAGAAACGACCAGAATGGTGCATAACAGGCATAAATCCTTAATTTGATAAGACTGATAGGATGCTCACTCACAAGGGTCTTGGTAACCCCTTGGCTATCTAACTGTGGTGAATTGGCCCCAGCCAGAAGCCAGGCACCCACACGGCTGCTCACTTCTCCACCTGCAGTAGAATGAGGGAGAAAACCAGAGGAATGGGAGAGAGAAAACTCGTGGGTCAAAACAAAGTCATGGAGATCACTTGGAAGGTGCTGTCATGGGCAAAGTAATCTGAACTTCGGTAACTTAATTTTCCAGTTAACATAAATATTAAATTATTGATTCATGTGCTAGGAAACAAAAAGACAACCCAAAACATTTAGGCACTTTCTTCCCCCTTGCCAAGCTCAGCTTCAGACACCTCTCTTTCCTCACTTTTGTTGCCACAGGTTGCACTTGGTCTCTTCAGCTTCGCAGTTTCCCTCTACTCCCTTTCCTTATAACCTTTTTTCTGTGCTCTAATATGACTTCTCTATGGACATAAGTCACTTCAGGTGTGTGCCTCTGAGATTATCAGGTCCAACCATTAACCCAGGACTGCCAAGTCCACCACCAAACCTGCAAAAAGAGTCAAAATAGATAGCTAGTCTCCTACTTAGAAGACTTCTCACATTGGAATAAGGAGATTGATAAAATAATTAGTTGCAGACCTCATAAACTTTGTACCTCATATATTTATCACAAGAACAAAGCCAGCATTTTCTGGTAAGCCACAGAAAATTATTTTTCTTCATTTGGAATGCTTTATTCCACCACTTAAAAGAAAATGGTAGTCAGATAAGCAGACTTCTTTCCCCCTCCTGGCTCATCAATTTAATTTATCATATACATATGCTCACTGCTACTGACTGATGAAATGGAGAGATATATGGTACTAAATCCACTGGGAGCAGAGATGGAGATGATAGTCATGTAGCACTGAAATATGAGATGACTCAGAAAAAAAGCAGAATTCAAACCAAAACTCTCTTCTTCAGTGTGAGAGCGCAATTATGGTGAAAGAAGTAGCAAGGAACACTTTGAAAATACGTATACTGAATTTGAATGGTCATTTTGCATATGGAGTGACTTCTTTGGGGTAGCTGAGCATGTAGGCATGAGCAGGGGACATGAACAAGAAAAGTATATCATCCGAGACAATGCTCCTAAGAGTCCATTTGTTGTCACAGTTCCAGGAAATCGCCTCAGCATAAATTAACAGATAATCTGGCAGTACTTAATCTCACATACATGGATTCTGCGTAAGAATGGTTCTATCATTGAACAAAACCAGATCAGAGTGTTCCACAATTTCTGATTTTAACGGAAAAAAGAAAAGCAGATTTTGATGCATTCCAATATCTGGAACAACTTTTATTTTCCAGAACATAAAGAAAAACATAAAAAAAAACATTAGCAGTAGCCCTGTGCTTTGAAAATATATTGCAACCACCTACACGACATCATCTCCAAAACTAGTGCATTTGATACTTTGTTTTCTTTCTGAGAAGTGGAAAACACGATTTTCAAGCATTTAAGAATTATAGCACCAATTCATTGTTCTGTGAAGAAATCAACAGTTGATGGTTCTTATGGCAGAGAGTCAGTATAATCAAGCAGCAATTTATATTAAACCATTGAATATATGAAATATATAAACATGTAAAACTCTATCAAAGTTTCTCAGCTAATCAAGATTGTATTACTCATATACAGCACAGGAGATGACAAAGAATGCCTACGCATGTTCATTGATGTATAGTTTTATCTACTTGATAGATGATGAGACACTTTCCATCTATTTTCTTAATCTGTATTTAACTAGTTTCAAAGCAATAGTTTTAAATTATAGATTGTAATGCTATGTTGGCATGATACAGTACTGTGTATCAATTCACTTTATGGAGCTGTTATGAAGTTAACCTACTTACCACTCTGACTCTGTGAATATTAAAATTCTGATTAAAAAGTGTTGACCTGATTCTTTCTTTCTAGCTCATATTCTACCAGTCTTACACTAACGTAAATCAACTTAAATTAATGGATTTCAACTAGCATTAGACTGAGATAAGAATTTAGAACTGGCTCTGATAAATATGCAAGGGGTGACTTTTCTAATGTGGCTTACTTTGGAAAATATTACCAGAGCATATTTCATGTAATACAGAACATAAGCAACTTTTTGATTATATATATGTAAAAAATACACATATGTATATAAATTTACTATAAATTTTGACTTGCCTTGTAAACAAACATGGAAGATTTCCATCAATATATTGCATTGATTTAATGATTGAAAAAAAATATATAAATATCCTCATTTTTAAGTTTTAAATATCTATAAAGAGGGGAAGAAGTGTATTTCTATATAGTTTTTGAAAAGAGAATGGGATTTGCTGTTCTTCAAAGATAGCTGTTCTTATGAACCCTTTAGGTATCCATAAATCTCCAGCTTAAAATGTCACTGCAAACAGCAAGGTGTCTGTGCAGCTACAGCTTCTGTACTCAGCCTTGTGTGAGCCATTTCAGAGGACAAAAAGCTCCAGGTGATTCCACAACAGCAGGGCTGAATATTACCCTTCTGTGCAACCTCAGCTGCAGCTGACTTCAATTTCCAACTGCCCTTGGGGCAGATGGCTTCAGAGCTCTTCCAGCAATGACCCTGGGCTGCCTTTTCTGTTCAGAATTCCCATTATGATGTCATATTATGGACAGATGGAAATAGTTTGGGTAGTCAGACTGTGCTGATAAATGCTCTGTCCAAGGCTTCAGGCATCATATATTCCAACAGTTTCCTATGCAGTCTTCTCCAAACTGCAAATGTTTGTTACATTTAAACACAAATCCACTCTAGATGCCATTCAATGAATGCAGTACATATTGGAAGGCAACTTCAGATGGGAATCTACAGACTACTATTTCATTCCCTTTACATGATTGGCCCAAATTTTAGGACTAAAGATGGAATTAAACAATGATCTTGGCAAGCAGTGACCATAAATTCAATATCTGTCAAAATCCTCTTTACTTCCTTCCATCACTGAAACTTTAGAAAACTCATTATACCAAAAGAAATGCAGAAGGACCAATGATATCACACTCTTCATTAAACTAAAATGCTACTGTACAGTGATAGATAACTTTCCATTCATGATTATCATTCCAATTTGTAAAAATGAAAAAAATACAGATAGCAGAATTGCCGTATCAGTACATGCAGATTATATTTATGTATACAAATATACATATTTATATTTGTGTGCTCCTCTTTATTTATATAATTTTATGTAAACACTAAAATATATGAATATTTATGAATAGCTGATATTGCATCTTGGAAAGACCTAAAGAATGTTTTAAAATATTTGCATATTCTTTTTTATGCACTACATATAGTATGTGTGTGTATGTTTGAAATCATTCATTTATACACTTTAGAAATGCAATGACTACGTAACTGGAAACTACTCCTTTGTTTGCTGAACCTTGGGACTGCAGGGGTATCTGGAACTACATTAATCAAAGAGAACTATGCGTTTTGTTATTCCTGGTTGCCTTTGAACCAGAAATTCATTAAAGTGCAGATCTAGAAAATTCGAAGTTCTGTCTAGAGACTAACATGGCATTGGTTGAAAATTTAAAAAAAAAAAAAATCTGATTTGCTTTCACTATAAATTTATAATTCTCTACTTTTAATTTATTCTTGATCAAGGGCTATATTTTTTGACAAAATAAACTTTCATATACATCTACAAACCACAAGGAAAATTTACTGAATCTTAGAATGAAATGCATTTGAATCTACATCTCTAAAGACCTTTATCTTGTTTGCCTACTGCAACCAAATATTGATATTTTGTAAGGTCAAATTATTCAGAACTGCCTTTTTCCCTCTGATTGACAACACAGGAAAATCCATTTTGTGGTTTTACATCGACATATTCTTTCCATAAGTAGAAAAGTATAAGGGAGGAGATAGAACGTAGGAAACTGATTGTGGTTGTCAGTTCAATATTGTCACTAAATCTGTATTTCAAAGAATTCAAGGGGGCAGTATGAGCTGAGGCAAGGAAGAGAAAGAGTCACATTTACCCCTTTAATTATGATTCCCTTGATCCTCATTAGAATCCTAACTTCTGTTGCTGAACTTTTTTCCACCAACAATTGGTTGGGATTTTGATACTATGCTGTATTTTAACAGTCCTCCCTTGTGGCCATCTTTCTACCTCTGACTGACATTTTTACAGTATACAGTGCAAATTGCTTGACATGTATTTTGAAAATCAGTGTTAAAGGAATGACCATACTGATGTGGGTATTCTTATACCATGTGGTTCTAGGAGATATTTAGAAAAACTGCCAAGAAACCTCCAAATACCAATTTGACAGTTCTTGACTTTAATATAATTAACGTATTTCATATCTGCTTCTTTTACTGATGTTACCTTACTCAACCTGATTTACTTTTGAATGACATGTACGTAAACAACCAGTCCATATAAAGTAGTAGAAGGCTAACAGAAGTAAAAACATGAGAAAGCCTCACAATTTATTTACAGTCTGTAGTTTTTCTGCTGTGTATACTAAACAGGCATCTCAATAGGGAAATACATTATTTTGGAGGGAAGGGAGGATATAGACATTCATGGATTGTTGAAATGTGGCTATTTTGTTCTAATGTTTAGGATTCTGATTAGCTATTGTGATAAAAAAAGAACAAACCACAGTCTGTTTGCTACATTAGTCCTTCAGCAGACCTTACTTTCAATTTTTGATCTATGAGGATTTAAATCCCTCAATTTTCTTTGTGATCTTTCCCAAGTTTCACTTTTTGACTGTGTTGCATAAGAGAAGTTCATTAGGGAACATTTTAAAAAGACACAAGTGGCAATCTAAATAAAGGCAATCTCTTTGCCAGCCTTCCCCATCTCAGGCAGTATTTTCAAAAACTGGAGACTAAAGTTTTAAAATCACATCTCAACGCTTGCTTTCTAAAGAATGTTTGATAGATGTTTTTTGGCCTTTTCTGATCAACTTGTTTGCCACACTTGATCTGCATAACATGATAAGTAATTTTTAAGAATAGTATTTGAAGAATCTTATAAATCAGGATTATTCTCATGCTGTGATCTGTTCTCTAATGGCTGAATTGGGAACTACTGTACAGATTTTTTTCTCACTTTTAGAGCTATGAATAGCTACAAATACAGAAAAAGAAATTATTTTCCTTTATCTAGTTAAACTAAATTTTGTGATCTTGAACTGTTGTGTAGTAGTGGAAAATTCCAGGTGCCAATTCCAGTATTGATTAACACTGAAATATTTTCTCACTTTCCTACAGTCTCATGATCTATTATGGCAGTGAAGCCATCTAAAAAACTTTGATGTAGAGCCTCATAGATATTGCTGCTGAGAGCTAATGACAGTATTTGTTATAAGTTAAACTTTATACAGTCATTTATGTATGTTTCCATTATTTTGCCTCATGAGATCACTCAGATGGAATATGTGAATATTTCCTTGTTGGTTTTTTTGTTTGTTTGTTTTGATAAGAAATTTTTCTCACAAAGTATGTTGGTTGTTTTTTTTTTTTTTAAGTGAGTGAATAATGACAGCCCTTAATACTTGTGTTTACTACATTTATTTCCAATTTGAAGTTCCTGATAAAAATATATACCAAGTTATCACAGAAGCCTTTCTTATGAACTCATTTCTGTGTTACGTTAATGTTAGCACATGTACAATTGGAATTCTAAAAGTCTTAAGTTTATAATTTGCTTTATCCTACGAATTTTATAAAATATAAATTTTTTTACAAGCTAAGTTTTTTAATCCATTAGTACCAGCACCACCAAGTAGAATTCCTTCACTGAGGCCAAAAGATTATTTTTTTTCCTTTGTCAGTTACACCTCTTGGTTTATCAGAATCAGTGAGAAATCATCCCCCAGAGGACAACACTTTTCTGCAAAGAGACCTAAATCATATTTATAAAACAAAACAAAACACACCACGTTCCTAACTCCAACATTTGATATAAATTAATTTCCAGTATCAGGAGACACTGAGGTTTCTTAAAAAATTATTTACCTAAAAAGAGCATAAGAATACAGAATTTATAACAGCAACTACAGTCAGCAGTAGCCCTCTGAGCACTGGTTACCTGCAAGTGTATGGGGTTGATGCCAGGAGAAAAAGGCTTGATCTCACTAATATTGCTTCTATCATTTTATTATCATATGTTACCTTGTCATCATATTGAGTTCTATGGGATCTATAACATGAAAATGGATTCATTCAGTTTGAAAAAATTTTGCAAATAAAATCAGATTGCTTGTTCTGTTAGACTGGAAAAGATCTGTACAAGTCAATGCTTCTACAAAATACACATGCACTGTCATTTGAGAGTGAAAACAATCCATTTTATTGGAAATGCAGGACAGGAAGTTATTGTCCAGTTATTTGAAAAAAAGAAAAAACCACACAAATAAAAAGAATTAAATTCCTCCAAGAGCAATGATGTTTTTTATATGTGTGAAATAAATATAAGAATTTTTTTTACAGTTAGAGCAACTTGACTGCAAGTAAAATTAATAGCCTAAAATGAATTAATTACAAATAAAAATGATAACTTTGGTAAAATTACTGAGGCAGAAGAAGAGATCAAATTTATTTGAACAGCAAGAAAATATAAAACTATTATAGCATTAAAACCAGTGGAAAAATCATATAAAATCTCTCATTAAAAGCATACAAATACTGTTACGATAAACTTTGGTATCAACGGTATTAGCCTCATTAACTGTAAATGTTGTGGGCTACAGTGGACTGCACAAAGGTCTTTGGATACTTTAGTCCCAGTCTGAACTTGTGGAGATGATTAATTTCTTGAAGAGAGCTACAGAAATGAACTAGTAACAAGGATTAAAGAGCTGAAATTGCTACATAAGATGAGATTTTATATATAAGCTTTTGTGTCATCGCACCCCATGGAACAAAGCCCGAAACATCCAATGCAATTCCAAACCCCTTGTGGATTTTGAAGCTTAAATCCTCTATTCTGGCCTGCTGTGCAAAATCTTGTCACAATTAAAAGGTTCCAGTTCTCAGTTCTTCTGCACAGATTATAAAAATATTGCTGGAAAACAGCTTTATGAATTAAAAGAGGGAAAATATTAACCTCTCCTACCACACGAAATGAAGTAATGGGTACTTGCAAGCACAGTGATAAAGCTCATCAAAGGTGCAATGCATGCATTTAATCACAAACCCTCTCACACCCATGCTGAATGGTTCTAATGAGGTCATTGTATGTAAACACTTAATGATCTAAAGTCTCTATATTGATATGTAACAGACAAATTGATTAGAAGTGTAGGTCAATTTAAAGCACTCCTTATGTTATCTTTTCTGTAGCACATTTTTCAAGCTCACCTGCCAAGAGCACGTGGTAGATGGACACTTTAACCAGGGCTGTTAAGCTTCTTCCTCAAAGATCTCAAGAGAGATTGACTAATCTCTCTTGAGATCTTTGAGACGATGTTGCTAATGCTCATAAGTTACATTTTCAGGTTGCTGTAGATATACCAGAGTGTTACAGTCTGCAAAGCATCTCCAAGAACATGCATTATCTTCTGCAGGCATGACAAAGTTAAGAAATCTGTTCTCTACAGGGAGGAAAGCCTAAATTAGGGAGACTTTAAATGAAAGATCAGCATCAATCGTGCTTGACCAAATTTAGAGTCTTCTATGACAGCATCACAGGATGGGTCAAAGAGGGGACAGCAGTGTATGTTGTCTGCCTTGACTCTGGCAAGGCTTTTGACACTGTCACCCATAAAATCCTTGCAGGTAAGCCCAGGAAATGTGGGTTAGATGAATGGACAGTGAGGTGGATCAAGAACTGTCTTAACGGCAGAGCTCAGAGTTTTGTGACCAGCAGAGCAGAATCCAGATGGAGGCCTGTAATCAGTGGCATTTCCCAGGGATCAATACTGGGTCCAGTCTCACTCAACCTGTTTATCAGTGACCTGGACGAAAGGATACAATGCACATTCAGCAAGTTTGCTGATGATTCAAAATGGGGATGAGTGACTGATGCACCTGAAGGCTGTGCTGACATTCATCAGGACCTTGATAGGCTGGAGAGCTGGGCAGAGAGAAACCTAATGAGGTTTAACACAGGCAAACGCAGGGTCCTGCATGTGGGAAGGAGCAACCCCAAGTACCAGCACAGGCTGAGGGCTGACCTACTGGAGAGCAGATCTGTGGAGAAGGACCTGGGAGTCTTGAGGGATAACAAGTTGACNCAGAGAATCACAGAACATGCTGAGTTGGAAGTGACCCACAGGGTATTTTAGGGTTTTGTTTTTATTTTAATTCATATCTACAACAGGTCTACTTTGAAATACATCTGTCAAGCCTGTTGGTGTTCCTTTAATCTCAGAACAAAAAGGATAAATTTTATGAATACACATTTGGATACCAGTGGTAGGGAGGGTGATGCTCCAACCAAAATAATGGATTTTTGTTACCTACAGTGGGTTTATTGATTTCTAAATTAAGATGTCAAGCAGAGAGCTAGGAAGAA
The DNA here is from genome assembly GCA_013397115.1 of Edolisoma coerulescens. NCBI lineage: Eukaryota > Metazoa > Chordata > Aves > Passeriformes > Campephagidae > Edolisoma > Edolisoma coerulescens. The sequence goes on along the minus strand of VWZW01000755.1, from coordinate 46,071 downwards.
GAATACACATTGGAAACTCTGTGTGTGTGTGTGCGTTTACATATACATATACATATACATATACATATACATATACATATACATATACATATACATATACATATACATATACATATACATTTACTTGTTTACAATGGTTAAATGTTCTTATTCTTCATTTACATAAATGGTCTCAATTTTTCATAGAACACAGAAGAATAGACATTCTTAATTTTTGCAGAACTCAATGTTTGAAAGGTCACTCAAAAAACTGAAAGCAAGTGTATATAATTAATTATAAAGTTTTGTGAACATGTGATTAATGTGAGAAGTTAGAAACATCTAGAGTCAGCTCTTTTCAGTTCTGAGATGCTAGGAAGGGACCAGCTGTTAATGGTCCAATGAATTATATTCTTCATAAATTTCACATGGAGAATAATTGTTTTCTGCACGTCACACTTTTATGTCAGTCCCAAGACACCATCATTACCTTCCATCTGAAATAGAATTAGAAAAAATGTACAGAAGAAAATGGAGTTTGCAGAAGGAAAAACTTCAGATTTTTGTTAGTTAGCCATTTGAAGACAGAACTTGGAAAAGGCACTGATCAAAAAATCAGAAAATTTGCTCCTGACAAAATCTGAAACATGAGTTGATGCTCTGTGGATGCATCCTGAGGAGACAGTTTGCACTGCCATACATAAGTGACCATAGAGGTAACTGAGACTTCCAGAAGGCTTGTGAAGCCTAGAAACTTCCCAGGATTTTTGAAAACAAGAGTAGTTGTGCTTAGTGAAAGTTATTGATAAAAATCTATAAACCTTTCCATAGCTGTAAAGAATTTTTTTGCTGTAAAGAATTATCAGTTACAAGTACCATCTCTGGTTTCTTACAAATACTAAGGAAAAGAGCATGTATCACAAAATATTATGCCAAATCCTAAAAGCAATATTTCTCACAGCCACAGGTTCTTCAGTTAAGAAGACAGAAAAAAAAAAGAATGAAAATAGAAATACATCAGTGGGTGGAAAACACATGAAAAGTCTGCAAAGAAGATTTCAAATAAACTGTCAGTGATACATTATGGGGAATGAGATACGTGATGCAGCTTATTCCATTTTATTTATTATATGGAACAGAGTGCCTGTCTGATAATTCCCTGCAGAAAGCCTGTACTAATATAAAATTATATACAAAATTATTCACTAAATTGTTCTGATGGGGGCCTATGATATTTCTTATTGGTCCTCAAAGGTGGGTAAGAGCAAGCAAGTTGGGAAAAAGCTAAATCAGACAAATATTGAATAGACTTAGTTGCATCCTTGGCCAGATTGTTCTGTTGCTGATTCCTGAGTGTGGTGAGTTGAAAAAACTGAGTTGATAGACAAAGTTTTAGACAAATCACTTTTCGTGATTTTGCATATAAAAGTCAGCACAGCCGCGGGAAAGGGAGCTTCTGGTTTCTGGTTTCTCTCAGAAGGGTGGCCGGGCCAGGCCCGGCCGGGCCCTGCCGGGCCAGGCTGGGCCCCCTGCACCCTCCACTCTTCCCCTCCGGTGCAGCGGCACAGCCCCTTGAGTCGCTGCAAGAAAAACTATCTCAGAGCGGCGGGCTGCTGAAAACAACTATGATTTGCTGCACAGCTGAGCTTACTTGAAGCGGCTCTTGGGGACTGGCGAGTCCCCTCCCCTCCCCCTCTCTCCACGTGGCCCTGCGCGGACCCAGCGGAGCTTTCTGAAGCCAGCAGAACTTGCACCGAATTGAAGAAGACACCATGCAGCCAGCAGCATATAGAGAGCGAGGCTTTTTCTCCACCCTACAGCCTGAACATGTCAGCTCTCCATCACGAGCAATTTCAAGGTCAGAGAGAAACAGGGTGAGTCACGTGAAACAAAGCAAAGATGGTGACTGGAAAAGAGGGCGGCGGCGTGTTTGTCGCGCGTAGCTTAAAAACACTTTTTGCAAGCAGTGGTATGAGACTGTAATGTCACGAACTGTTTTATTTCTCTGTGAAAGACATGGGGGAGAAGAGAATTCTGTGTGCAGCCTGCGGAAAAGGAGAAGTGGTCATCCTGAGTCTCTTATAAAATAGCTACCAGAAGTTTTTAGAGACTTTGTTAAAAGAGAGAGCTGTTGTTTTCAGGCTGGAATTCACTTATCCTTAAAAGAGATACCCATGACAGCAGTGTGAGAAGACTGCAAAATTCTATGAGAGAAATGTTTTTTTCACGGCAGCAGATTTTCCAGGCGAATCTGGTTTTTTGCTTGTAGCAGTTTAGAAACCATGCTAAGCACAAGAAACCTCTTTTCCCCTCAAATATGGAAGAGACTTTTAAGAACTGCAATACTGACCTGAATCACATGTTTGTTATCCTTTTGTGCAAGTTAGAAGAAGAGGGGAGTGTTGGAGAGAAAGGGGGGTTTGCTTTAAGTTCCTATTATTTCTTTTTACCTTTAATTCTGTTAGTAATAAGCTTCTTTATATTCTTTAAAGTGTTGAGCCTGCTTTTCGCCCTTCTCCTAACTTTTATCTCACAGAAAGTAAAAGAAGTGAACAAACCCACTACACTGAGGAAGGGTGACAAGTGCCTCTCACTGATCAAACTTGCAGTGAGAGAGCAGAAAGGAAATAGAGTTTTCCTTTCATCAGCTTAAATACCATTCTTCCTTACATGCACTCCCATAAAAAAAAAAAAAAAGAAAAATTAAAAAAATGCTATAAGTGAAAATAACGGACCTGCAAATGTCCTCTTTTTTTTTTCTTTTTTTTTTTAATATAGGTAAGTTTATCTGCAACATATATGTATGCTAAGTCAGATCTAATCATAAAGACATAACATATTGAGCAACCATCTCTCTGCCAAATGACTGGAAACACTCATACCATGCTGATGAACTAATACAGGAGTAAAGGCTGCCTGGGTTCCCTGGTAAATCCAAGCAGTTCTTGGCTTCCATAATCCAAAGTAGCAAGGCAGTTCAGTTTGCACTGTACAAACAGTTTTGACACTGAAATATTTCATTTTTCTTTATCAGGTTTTTTTATCCCCCATAAAAAATGAGTATAGGGTATACTGTAACTAATGCTTCAAGAAATAGAGGGGAAAAAAGAAATATCGTAAAATAGATGAAACAAAACCAAACAAATGAACAAACAAAAACAAAGGAAAAAGAGGGGAGAAGAATAAAGAGAACTGAAAGACAGTGTTCTGCAATTCTAAGTTCTTCTACCCACGAGAATACTATAGAATTGTGCCCGTACTTTCTCTTGAAGTGAGGAATGTGGGGGCAAAAACTGCCTGAAATTCTTACAGTACCAAGGTACGGTGATTTCTCCTGCATCTTTTACTGCAGGAAGGAACAGAGGCCATTCAGAAATGAAGAGGAGACATAAGTGAAGACAACGTATACCAGTTTTCTAAGATCTGATTCACAAAAGGCCTTTCATGGGAAGGTACTTCTAACATTTGCTGAAAATAGATGGGATAAGTGGAAGAAAGAAGGAAAATCAGAACTGATGACAACATGACCCCAAGTAAACCATAGCTTTTGAAAGAGCTCAGGTGATTTCGTATTTTTTAGTTGAAACAGAGACACTTCAAAGACCATGGTTCTCTTTTGCTATACATTGGGGGTTGAAAGCAATGCTGAATCAAAGTCAGGGATTTCCAAGTCTACAGAATTTTTTCCTGCAAGGTCTAGTATTTCCTTGCAGATTGTTCCTTGACATGATAGATCCTGTTTGGCTGAGAACACTGGACAAGGTGGTAACCCAAGTGCAATTGAAACTATGAAGATACTGATTGTAGTCATTAGGAAATTGGTTCTTCTGATGGTGTAAGAGCAAAAACTCCACTTGTAACAAGACAGGAGTGTAAAAAAATAAAGAGACATTGTAATTCCAGTACAGTATGTTTTGAAGCATTCCACAGAGGCTTTTAAAATATCTACCATTGAAAGTAATGGATTTTATTTGCTGTTAAGCTCTGTTCTGGAGGACAGGAATCAATAATTATTCTCTCCATTAAATCAAGACTGTTTCTACTTTCTGGTTTTCCTTGCAGTGTGTCCCATAATTTTATTACTCCGTGTCTTTCTGACAGGCTTCAGTAACTGACCGGCAAAACTACAGCATTTCGGCAATTTTTTTGCACCTGGTATAAAGAGACAAAGAGCTCCTAAGTTCATTTCATTTGTGACTCTTGAAAACTTGCAGACAAGTCATGTATTTCCAGCATGAAACTCCAAGCACTTGCACAGATAAAACTTGAAGAGCAGAGCAAAATTAAAAGAGAAATAGAAAAAGAAAGGAGGACTAGAAAAGGATACAGGTAACACACAAAAAACAGACACCAAAAGCTTCAAAAGGGAAGATGGAATCTTGTGATAAACAGAAAAAAAAATAAAAAAGAAAACAAAAGGTAACATTTTTGTGCTCACTTAACCTTCAAAAGGCAGCCTACAGAGGCACTGAAGAGAGAGCTGATAGCTATGACTGCCTCTGAGATTTCATCTCATGTGAAAGGTGAAGATTGAGATGAATAATAAGATTGGCCTTTCAGGACCACGACTCTACCTATCAGTCAATTACAAAAAAACCAAGAACTACAAAGGAAAACAAAACCTAAACAACAATAAAGAAGTCTCAGCAATCCCAGGTTTACCATTGATTCAGTTAAACATGTAATTAGCTTTTTTTCTTTAATGTTTCAGGCAGTTTTGCTCATCTGACTGCTTCTGCTTTGCTGTCAGACACTCAGCTCTCTTTAATACAAAATGTTCCCAGGACACCTATCCTTTACCCAGAGTATACCCAAGATGCTTGTCCTTTGGAATATTTAGCCTTTACAGTGTATCTTCCTTTCTGTTGTGGAAAATGAAACTTGTTCATTTCTGCATGCTGTCGTAATATGTTCTGATCAGTAGAATTCATATGTCATTTTCATTTTCAACAGAAATAAAAAAAAGCAGGGCACAGTAAGGTATACAGCTGGTGCCAGAAAACCAGAAAAATAGTAGACAAAACCTGGACAAGATGTATGTGAAGGAAGTAGTGGAATGATTTTTATGGGACAAGAATGGATAATTGAAGCTTCAGATGAGGTTATCGTCAAGGGCTAGACCCATTAGGGCTGCCATTAGATGTCTCTTCAAACGTGCTTGGAGCCAGACTGTCCCTCTGAAATCATGAGTCAAAAACTGCCCTGTTAATAAATACACGCTTTCAGAGCATTTTGAATCAAAATAGGAAAGAAATTAAGGGGAGAAAAAAGGAAGAAAGGCACAAAAGCAACCAGGGAACTGGAGTTAGAGGGACAACTTCTAAGAAATCTCATAAATGGTAGATTAACATTGATTTCCTGTTATATTTCCCTTAAAAAGAACTGAACTACAAAAAAAGCCCAGACCCTGCTCTTTACCCTGCCTTCTTCTTAATACTGTGAAAGTCTTTCCATTTCATGTTATACCTCAGCAGTGTTAAAATGTTTCAAACAATGTGCCTGGGCCCTAAGTTTAAATAGAAATCCATTTCACACACATGGCCAGACACTCATTCTGCTGCAAGGAGACACAAGAACCTCTACTGGCTGAAAACAATTGCTATCACCAGATGGTCAAGTCTCTACTTTCACATATGTCATATGAATTTACAGATTCTCTCAATACCAGGTCTTGCTCTAAAATATCAGCATGTGATTATTTAGAAGTTATGGGAAATAAAAATTTTAACTAAACAGGCAGTACAAGTAGCTCACTGGCAGAATAAAAAAATTCTAAAAGGAAGGGCCAAAGGTTACTTATACTTATCAGAAATTAGTACATACATCAAAAGCCTGTGGAAACTACAAAAAAAAAGGTCAAATAAAAGATCTTACAGTGATAGTGGGCTTGGGGGGAAAGTGGTGGTAAAAGAGGTTTTTTTTTTCCCTTCTAGACTATTATTCTCACTTCCTTGAGGTAGCCTCACTTGAAAATGTTTTAGTGCAGAAGAAGTCAATATCTACCAAATTATCATGCCGAAATCTTAGGATAAAACAACATTCCAACACACCAAAAACTTGTACAGAAATCATACTTCAAAAAACATAAATTCATACAATTTCAGGAGAAATAGGAGTTTAAGAACATCACATTGCATACCTGGTCTGTCACGTATTTAGAAACCTCAGTCAGAGAGAAAATTTTCTAACAAAAATGTGGACTGAAGTTCTGATTAGTTTTCAACAGACTAAGAAACGGAATCACTGAGCTAAGAACAGTTAGTCATCAACATATTCTTCAACAGAGCTAAAAATAAGAGTGGTTTCAGTGTTAGAAATCTGATGTTAGCATGACTGGGGACTTGTAGGTAGTAACATAATGTAAGACAAAACATTAATCTGTTTTGGTATTGAAGGCTCTTCTATCGGTCCATGCAAATAATGCCATTATGGCTACAAGCAGAAGAAGAACCACACAGAATAGTCCTGCAGTCAAATAAGAACTTCACCCCCAAAAAAAGCACAGTTTATGGGGGTATAGACTGCCCTTTCCCAAGAGATAATTAGATAAGAAGAGGCAGACAGACAATTTCAGGGAAGAGCTTAAGCAATCTGGCACACCTCAAGCCCACAAAATACACAAAATGAGAATTACATGCTTCCTAATCCTTCACAACAGTGCCGAGGTCTCAGGAATGAACTGTGGACTTTAGAATTGGAGAATTATTCTGGTCAAAAGGGGCCTCGGTGGGTCCCTGGTTAAGCCTCCCATCCCACGCAGGTCAACAGTGACCAGATGAACTTGGTTCCATTTATCAAAACACTTACTGCCCTGTAGTCCCAAAATTATATTTCAGGTGAACTAGTCAGTGCTTCCGAGAGGAGTATAATCATGTGCTTCAATATACAGGCAGCAGTTTTCTGCTGACACCATCCCTTTCCTACAGCTTAACTCCTTCTGAATGGCCCTTGTGTACCTCCCACTTTTGAATTATCCCCAGGTTTGATTAGGCTGCACCCCATCCCCTCTTCTAGGTTAAAGGTATTGAGCAGAATAAAAGATATTGCATGGTGCCTGAATTGACCCCTGAGGAACTCTTCTAATTAACAATATAAAAACCATTTACCACCATACCATGTGTCTGAAAACTCACCCAGATTTTCACCCACCTAGTAGTCCCCATATCTAAGATCCTAATATCCTAACTGGGATACAGGAATGCTGTGGAAGACCACGAGGAAAGTCCTACTATAGGAGAGATAAGCAACATTCACTGCCCTTCTCTTATCCAGAGTAATTTCATCATAAATGGTGACCAGGTTCTTCTGGCAAGATTCGCCTTTGATCAGCCTATATTTGCTATTCCCAAGCACCTTTTTCTCCTTCATGTACTCAGAAATGGCTTTCAAAATGTAAAATTTTCCTCTATAAACAAAATCGTATAGTGATAAATTACAGCACATTATGCTTTTAAAATCTAGTTGAAATTAAGAATAGGAGAGATGGAAACACAAAGAACATTTTAATGCACATAAAAATGAATCAATAATCCTTTTCTTAGAATAAGGCACTTTGCAGTGGTTGTGATGCAGTTGTGCAGTTCTGAAGGGAGTAAGAAATGGGGAGAAATTATAAAAGCTACTAAAAAATCCCCATCCATCTTTTCTCCCTTTCCATTTCTTACTTATTTTTCTCTTTTTGAGTATTCTGTCTGTCTGAAGAAGACTAGTATGTTCTTTAGACCCAGGAAGCTAGGGAAAGGAGAGATAAGTCCAAAGCAAAATCTCAAGCCTGAGGGCAGACTGAGAAATGTTAGGGCTGGAAAAGGAAGTTGTTGGCATGCCATGTAGAGGCACAGATCGGATTTCTTACCACGGCTTGATAGAGCTATCTAGGCACAGGAAATTAGGGTGAGAATTTTGGCACTAAGTTTAATTTGGTCAGAGTCAGGGTCACTTTTCCAAAGATTACTGGAAATGTAAGTATGGGAATTTTTGTTGGTGGCAGATAGTGGGTCTACATGAGTGGGTGTATGTGTATATGTAAGCATGGCTGACACAAACAGCTACAAAAAGTGAGAGCTCTATACAGAACATCAACACTCATTTGAGAGCCACACATGTATTATTTAACTATTAAATTTACAGATGTAAAACTGGCAGGATTTGCACTCTTTGTTAGCCAAAATCTTAAAGCTATTTTTATCTGGGACTGCCTGCACTAAAATTTTGATTCTTTACCATCCCTTTAGTAGCTGAGAGGGTCAGGCTCCATGAAAATCTTAATAGGTTATACTTTTAAGCAATTCCTGGGCACAGTTTTTTTGTCAACTTTTCATTGACAGACCCACTCCATGGGGCACAGGCAGTCATGGAATTATCACAGCCTTTGCTATGAGAGGCTAGGGAAACGGTGACACTCAGATGGGTCAGAATGATCTTAAGGCTCCCTATACACTGTCCTTACATCTTTCCTGATAACCTTGAGAGGCAGTTATGAGTGACACCAGCCCAATCTGGCTTCCCCGGAGATGAAACAGACTGTGTTTTTCAGTCTGACTTTAACATGCTCCATTGAATTTCACTAAAAAAGTCTGTTTATGAGCCTGGTAAGCCTAGAGAAGAGTTTAAAACTATGCTCAAATAAATTTATTCCCAGTCAACCTATCATATGTCAGGGAGTCTCATATATTGCTCCCATTTGTGGCTCCCAAGTCACCATTTAATTCTTGTCTCTTGAGGCCATATATCTCAGAAGTACTCTCCTCTGTACTCTGGACTATTTTGCAGAGAAAATTATTTTTTAAAAGAGGTTTATTGATGCCTTTTATCCTCCCAGTGCTCCTTTCAGTTAGGAATTGCTCTTTCTCTCTTTTTATGTTGCTGCTATCCAGCCATGTATCTGATAGTCCAGTTTCTCCCTGTAACCGCTCCTGTGCTGCCTGTGTCTTTTTCCCCTCAAGGCTCTTACTTCTATTTCTATTGCTTGTTGCTCTCCTGTATTGTTCTTCCACCCATAACATACTCTGTTTGCAGCAGGTTTGGCCTTGCTCTACATATGGTCATATTCACACCAGACTTGTATGATTGCAGGACTGAGCAGCTCAAACGTGCGCAGTGCTTCCGACTGAATCCTTATCAAATATGCTCTTTCCACACATGCTACTAGAGAGGAAAGTCAGCAGAGCAGCAGGAGCAATGCCAAAGAAAGGTTTCCCCAACTGAATCAATTCTGACCACATAATAAAAAATTGCTAAGTTTATGTTTGGGATATCTTCAATAGTCACAGGAATATTATTGCCACAACTCCACTACAGCTCCCTTCAATTCATGACTTCTATTGCTAGAATATTGCAGCATAAGACAATGCAAAGTCTAACCATATAGATCAATAGACCTTCAGGTATTTGCACTACCTCATATTTGGATTTTCTGAAAATGATTTTTCTGAAATTTCCCATTTTCACTAACTGATTTTCACCTGGAGAGTGATTCAGATAAGACATAACACTGCTACAGATATGCACTGAATAATGTCAAAGTGAGTTCCAAAAATCCCTTTGTAGAAACAGCTTGCTTAGTGTTGAGGGGAACACATTGGCTGTACCTGGATTTAAAATGTGTGGCATTTTTAAACCTGTGTTCAAGAATTCCATTGTGGAACAGACTCTTACATTCACCTTCAGCTTTTGTTTCTTCCGTATTTGTTTCGTTGTCAGGAACAGTCCATCATTTTCAATAATGTAAATACACACAAAAATATTATTAATTCACATAGGGAAGTTATAGCTTATGTCTGGATGTATGGGTGTTTGTTTGTTTTTTTCTTTCTCTTAAGACATAAAAATAATCAGCTCAATAAATAAAAATTTGAAAAGTATAAAAAAAGTAATATGAATAAGCATATTGATGGCATAGAGGAGACGGACTAACTGAACTGTAGCAAGTTTTTTATCTTTATTGTGAAAAGAAACAAGCACCCTGGCTAGCTGTATACATGTCTAAGCAGACAGGATGTTTGACCCATCTGTCGACCGGCAAATGTATCTTCTGAAATCAGTGAATACTAATCTACATTATGAGACAAAGATATGACATCATTCTATCAGAGCCAGTCATGTCTACAAGTAAAGAAAATATTCTACCAACATATTCTAATGCACAATATCAGAGATAGCAAGGGCAGTAACTGACTAAAGTGAGCCCCAACCATTTTAGTGTATAGGGGGACAAGACAAAAAGTAAGTTTTTGAAGAATTTCTAAATATTGTAATTTGCAGCTGGAGCACAAAAGGGACTGAAATATACTAGGCAGGAAAATACTTATAAATTTAAATAATTATTTGAGTTATATTTGATACATAATATATCATTTTAACAAACAACAAAATTTGTTGGAGGCACTATCAATTGTGAGAAAGTTATTGTGAGGAATAGACTTGACTTTGCAAAGATTGAACCTGTCAAGGGTGAGAAAAGGGAGTTGCATCTACCACTTACAATTCAGAAGTTGCCATCATATACCAAAATCAGGTATTATGTGCTTAACCTTAATAATTATAGTAGAAATGTAACTTTACCTTTCATGTTCACACATGTTGAAAACTATAATACAACAAAAAAAACCAAATCAAGAATAACAAACAAACACTACCAACACAAAATCCAACCAATTCTAGACCAGTCTCTTCCAGCTTATTCAAACTTGTATAAAAATGAAAATTCTGTGAGAGATCAAGCTGTTGTAGCAGCAGAAAAATATCAGTAAGGATAAACATAATATTAGAGATGAACATCACAAAACCAAAGTGAAGAGGTTTACACAGAAGCTGACTTGATTCCAAAATCCTGTTGTTTTAATTTTGGTGGAGCAATTTGAAAATTAGGTTCAGATAGGGCTTTCTGGCAATATGTGAATATATAAAGACCTTAAGGTAGAAACTATGCCAGTCAGGGAAAGGTATAGGTCGCATATATAGCAGAAAAAGTGATGTGCAATTTGCCTTATTATTTTTTTCCTTTTCTGAAACGTTTCTCAGAATATTTTGATTTTCATATTTAGCTAGTTTGTCATCTAAGGATAAATTGTTTATTGACACAGCACTGCATCTGACAGATTTTTTTTCCACTGAGGTATATCTTTTTGGAGCAGGGGTGGAATTATGAAATATCTATGGTATTTAAAATGATCGGAGCCCTAGGGCTACAAAGGCACCTACAAAAAATGCATGGCACTTCTTTTGTGCAGTGCCATAAAATATGTCCTTCCTATAGAAAGAAAATGAGATGCATGCAAGATCTTCCTATCTCATTACTGTACAGTAAATAAAGAAACTAATAAACACATGTATGCATGTATGTGAGTTTGAAACACAGGACTTTTACTGCACTCCTGTTGAAAAGCAAGGATAATATCCCAGGTTATAAGATAGAGAATATAGGTTATGTATATTCACAACGTAAAAGATAGTTCTGAAGAATTAGGGGTATTCAAAATTTTTTGCAGATTTTATATGCTACTAAAATATAAACATGCAATGCTGTGACAAGTGGAACGTGAAGGAAAAGAACACAAGACATTATGGTGTGATTCTTGAGGCTATCTTGTTAGGGCCAGGAGATGGGCTTAGTGATCCTAATGTGTTCCTTCCAACTCCACATATTCTATAATTCCATGATTATGAAAAGGAAAGAATTACAACAATGCACACATTTTCCTCCCAGAGATATTCGATACTGTTCTTAGTTGAAAAAGGTGACGAATCTTGAAACTGATAAAGTGTCTCAGTCATAGCCTAAAATACTACTACCACTACTACCACTACTACTACTATTACTACTACTACTACTACTACTACTACTACTACTACTAAAAATAATAATAGTAATGATAGTAATGATGGTAATGATAGTAATAATAGTAATAGTAATAGTAATAGTAATAATAATAATAATAATAATAATAATAATAATTTATTACCATGCATGGCTAGATCCTGGAAATTTTTTATCTCTTTGAAGTGTCATTAAAGGCCATCAGGTTTTGTACATCCAGATACCCATGAAGAGTGGTTGAACAGAACTGAATCTGTATTATTTTCTCCAGGTTGAAATTTAGGTATTTTTTCCCCTCTTACAGAGTGTCAGGTATCTGATTTCATAAAGAATGCCAACAATATATTTTCATTTGGGTAAATGCTACAGTAGGTAAGCCGTATATACCTTGGCTGCTGAGTTTGCACAATTCAGAAAGGTTTAAATCAGAAGGCAACAGAGCAGCAAGAATATGTGTTTAGAATAATAAAAAAGGGAGGGAAAATAGATATTTTAGATACAGATTTATATTACATATAGATTTTATATTAATAGATATTTTTTATCACTGTTTTATTCTGGTATGTTTAAATATTGAAGGATCTTGAGAAAATCTGGTATGATTTGATATGATCTGATATGATAAAATTTCCTATTTTAGAAAGTTATTTAAATATATCCACCAAATATAAGTATAGTAGCATGCTAGGAATTAATATTTTTAGAATGTAAAAAAAAAGGTGGTACAATACTTTACAGGAAATAAAAATATTTTTCAAATGTAAATGGTATAAAAATGCAAATCTATGTTTTTGCAATTTTTGAAATACAGAAATTTCAGCAGATTGAAAAGACAACAGGGTATGAAGCAATGACTGTGTGACTGCAACATGAGTTAATAGCTTAATCTAGAGATGTTGTGAGAAGTTCAAATATCTCCCAGGAGAATAATTCGATTAAAAGGAAGATCATCTCTGATCCTGCAAACTCAGGATATGGGAAGACTAAACTAGGGAGCATTAAAGTGTGACTGCTTGTTCAATTTTATTTATATATATATAATTTCTACTGATTTTCAGGTTTGTATAAGTTAAGGCTCAAATAACAATTATTTCACTTCTAAATTCTTTGCTTAAAGTCTTTTCTGGAAGAGAAAAGACTGTTAGACAAGACAATTAGACACAGTTCTTTATTCTATAGGGATGTTTATTCCATCATGTTCAGTTGTGTTTTCACTGTAGCAGCATAACTGGGACCAGAAACTTACGTCCTTTGTCATATAGACCAGCACCTCATATTCTGAGTAGAAGCTGTGGTATGGATAAAGGAGGGGCACTAATCTCTAGAGGACAGGACAATGTTGAATTCCTGTGATGGTATCTGCAGGGAAACAGAGCATTTCATAGGAGTACTCCATCAAAGTACCTTTGCATATTAGTAATGCATGTTGGTCTGCCCTTCACAAGCCAAGCTTTTTGTTATTCATATGTCTGACAGATGAAACAAGTAATTTACCATGCTTTTATTAAGAGTTTCAACATGGAAAGCTGATATTTTAGATAGCATTAGATACTTGGTTAAAACCTAGCTCCTACACTTGCAAGTAGTTTTTGCTGTCTTTTAGACTTAGCAGAGTTGATTAAGTGTGCCTTTGCAAAGTAGATAAAATTCCCTTTTATTGTCCTCAGTTCATGAACCAACAAAGTTTAATTCTGAAGTAGCTTCAGGGCAGGTCGAAATCAAGTGAATTCCTTGGCTGAAATACTAGATGCCTTTGATCACATTAGCTATCCACACAACAACAGTCTGGCTCACTCTGCCTCTGCCACTAATGCTGCCAACCAGGAAAAAAAACCCTGCCTCTCCCTCTCTCTCCCTGTTTCCTGCATTGCTGTCCATTCCTACAGTGTCTGGGAGAACAGAGCTGGGGGAAGTAGATCAGTGGACGTTCTGGGTGCTTAAATGCATGCCCAGAATATGTTCAAAAAATGCATATGATGGAGCATATCTGTCAACCTCTAATGGACTCATATGCTTTCAGACATCTTGAGTGCTTGTGAAATGAACACAAGGCTGTTTCTAAATGGCCAAACAAGTAAATACAAAAACCCAGCTCACACATACTGACTCACACTGTTTACGGCTGGTGTGAGCTGCTATGTCACAATAAAAACAACATTGTTTTCATCTCTGAGTCCTGTGGACCTAAGACACAAACGGTAACTCTTTGTGCTCTTTCTTACTTCAAAGTGCCTTCAGGGATGTGCCAGACTAGTGCTTTATAGGACTGGATTGATGATGTGGCATCATTCAAGATGTGACAAAGCCTGCTGGAACAGTGCAAGAAAACTCTTGGAGAAGCCCACTACAGTGCTACATCACAATATTGCCTCTTGAAGTTCTTATAAGGAGCTACAGTCATGACAAGAATCACGCTTGAGACTTTTTACAAAGACACACCATTGAGGTGGTATAAACAAGAGCCTTGGAACAAAAAATAAGTAGTTTGGGTGAGCTAGCATCCAGTACCCAAGCTTGGCAAACTGTCCTTCTAAACTTTTTTTTTCCCTTTTTTATTTAGGCAGATAAATGTATACATAGGATCCTTTTGCTGTACTTAGGAATGCAATTCTTCTACTGCCACTGATTTTCTGCCCAGAGCACTTACCTGTGTTACCCATGCTTGAGGAAGGCTGTGGCTTTCAGTAAATGTGTAGAAGCATAGGAATCTCTGGACACGTTAGTTGTAAAATGTTTCAAATTACCCAAAGAATTCAGAATGAAATTAATTGTGGCAGAGCAAATCTACATAATTGTACTGACTGCAGTATCTGAAGAGCTGATACCTCACCATGGGGCACACAAAGAACCAAGGAGTTAGTGTCGCATTTTTGTTTTAAACTTAAATTTAGAATTGATCTTTAAACTCAGAAGATAACCACCCAGAGCTACAGTGAACTGAAAAGCTGAGTGAATATTTTTGAGTGATACATATAGCATTTTGTGATAGTAGTTTCCTAAAAATGTTGAAGACTAAAACTAGACCAGCAGGAAACTTAAATTCATTTTCTGGTTTGAGAATCTGCTTTTCAGTATTTTATTATATCCTAACTTACCCTTCATATATTTAATGCTTTACCCTCTTTCACGTTTTCCTCACTCATCTTACTCTCACAGCTGCTTCACAGCATTTTTTACCCTTTCTTAAATATTTTATCACAGAGGCATCACCAGCATTGCTGAGGGGCTCATTTTTGGGCAGCAGCAGGTCCTTTTGGAGCCAGCTGGAAAAGTCACTGTCAGACACAGGGGCATCTCTTGGTCTTTTCTCACAGAGCCACTTCTCCAGCACACCTGCTACCAAATCCATGCCACACAAACCAAACATGCACTTATAAGAGAAAGAAGGGAAAAATGGTAATATTAATACAGCATTTTCAAGTACCGGTTGATGCTATTCCACAAATGAGTTTAATTCAGTTCTATTTTTTTGCCAGTCTTAACACTAAAAAATGATTTTTTTCCTGTCAGTCTAGCTCTCATAACTTATTATTGCACTTGGATGTGTTGCATTACAAATTGTTCCCATGGCTGTAAAAGTAAGATATTTCATTCACTTTGACTCCATTTTTTTTATTAAACTTGAATCCCTTACTTTTATTGTTGAAGGACTGCAAAATTAAACTGCATTATGAAAATGCAGTAACATACTCTGTGTGTTATTTGTTCATATTGGTTTCATTTTTAGCCACTGCTGGAGAACAAGTGCATAATACAGCATTTCATTGCCAGCAGTCTTTATTAACCTTTGAGAAATAATTTTTTGCACTGAGATTCCAAATGTTTGATAGCAACACTTGCTCTGTTTTTTAATTCCATTTATTAGTAAAAGAACCAAGTTAGTGACAATGGTCAAATGCAGTAGACTTAGAGTCATTTGCTGTTTTATTTCTGCTTCCAGTTTTAATATGTTGGTTTAGCACAGAGAAAGATGGAATCTTGTGTGACAGCCTGATAATTTAAGTTTCAGTAGGTATCTGATCCTTTTCACACCAGTATCGGTTGAAACGCTATAGTTCACATTAGTGCAAAAGGAAAAAGGCAGCTATGCATACACATCTTTGAGTTAAAGTGAAAATCAAATGTCCTCAAGACTGATTTTACACATCTGGATTAGAAACTGTTTATATCTGAGAATCTAACTATACTTCTAATATGTGTTCATCGCACTGTGCCCCTAAATTAAACAAAAGAATAAATTAAGTTTGGCAGGTATCAACTCCAACAGAAGTCACAAAATGACCATAAATCCCAATAGGTGTTACATATTTGCAATTAAAGAGATGAGAAGTGTGAAATGATTTGACCAAATATAAATATAATCTTACAACCAGTATAGTATTTTGCTTCCCAAAAGTCACTCAATATACATAAATGGCTTAACTGGAAATTCAATTAGCTTAATGATGCTTTATCACTATAAGCATCTTTAGGCTACTGCAGAGTTAAGCAAAGGTGCAGAGAGCTATTTTACATCCTAATATTATTAATTATTATAACTTTATGCACTGTGCTCCTTTTCTTAAATATTAGGTATCACGAATCTCTCTGCAGTCTGGCAAAAGCCTTGGAAAAAGCTTGCTATTCCCATTTTTATTTTCAGGTGCTTTAGAACATTTAAATCCCAATACTTCTTAACTTCCATACCAAAATTTGAGCTTCTTAATCCGCATGTTAATACACTTACCCTTTTATGAAAATCAAATTACATTCTTGATGCGGTGCATGTGGCGGTAGCCATCGCAGAGGACAGCTCAGAGACCTGGTGGGCAGGCTCAGATGGCACCGAGGTTTAGCACATCTCCCTCAGTCACGGCAAGCTCCCACAGTTCCACTCGTTCTTCGTTTACATGATGTTAGTTCATTGGTTTATTTGTTCTCCACCCAGTTTTACGTATGAGCTTATATTTATGTATTTCCTCTTGTTACATATGTATGTCTTCCAGAAAGTTCTCCCTTCTTAGACCCCCCATTGGTTGTTTCATGTAATCCCCTCCCCTAAATCATTCCTATTGCTTGTTCCCCTGTTGGCTCCTCCGACATTGTCTTTCCCCACTGGTTGTTTCTCTTTGCTCCACCCCTTTATACCCTAGTATAAGAAACCTGGACCCATCCATTCCATTGTCTTTTGTCCCTGGAACCTCCACAGAATAAACCCTGCTGGAACCCACACAAAAGCCCTCTCCCTTATTCTTTGCCTCTGTTGACGCCTTCGCACCATCTTTCAGTTGGGGCTTCCTCCTCGAGTAGGAGACAGCCCTCCCGTGTGCTGCAGCTGAGCCAAAGACGTCTGCAGCTGGACGCTGTGCGGCCTCGGACAACCCGAACAGCATCACATTCTGCTTTTAGTCCATAAGCCTCAGGAATCACTTCCATAAGTGGGAGGAGAACATCTGTAAATTTGATTGTCTGAATTAAAATATCAGGGGTCAACTTTAGTGAAACATCAGGAAAAACTCAGAGCAAGCAAAGAATGTGGGCAATTATCATTCTTTATTTTCTCTGACAAACTGGACAACATTAATATCTCCCCACGGTCTAGTAGAGCACAAACGGGTCTCTTGGGCAGTAGGATGTGAGTGGACCAAAGATGAAAAACCATCTAGTAGTTCATGAAGATAACCTGAAATAACATAATCACAAATTACTCCTTCTTCTCAAAACATTTCAAAAGCAACAGTAAGGGGAAATACCTCATGCTCTTTCCCAGTGTCTTTCGACATCTGGGCAGAACTAGTTTACAAGTTAACCTTCCATTTATATTGAATAGGATGAAATATACACTTAGCAAGACCAAATAGCACTCCTGTGGCAGGTCATTCACTCATTTGAAATATATACATTGGTCCTATTCCTCTATTATCAAAGAAAGGTGGCTGTGTGTCCTGGGTTACAATGTAAGATGTAACCAAAAGCATGTATTCTATTATCATCTTCACAAGCTTTTAGAGCAGGTGGGGCAATGTTCGTTATCTCCTAGCTCCCAGAGGGAGTTAATCTCTGTTTAATGGGCCATCAAGAACCCACCGCATGACTCACAGAATTACCTCATCCCATTGTAAGATGCTCTGCCCAGCGGGGAGGAGACAGGCAGTCCCACCTGGATATAACCTGGGCTTTTGGAACAGCAGACACAACCCTTACCTACTGGACTCTCAGAGGACAAGAGCTACTGTTTGGACCTTCAGGTGAAGACCAGACCCTTCTTTCCTACAGGATCACTGCTTCAACAGGACCATTTCATCTGGACTGCTGCCAGGTGGTATTCTGATTCTGTCAGTGCTCTTGTACTATTGCATCTATTTTCTTTGTCATTTCTCTATTAAATTATAATTCTGACTTGCGATCTCCCACTGGTTTTTTTTTCAAACTAGCACACTGTGCTACTCCCCTATTACAGGAAGAGTACTGTCCAAAAAGGAAAAAACATTTTTATCTTAGGAAGAAATTTTTTTGCTCTTCTTGACAGTTTCCTGCTGTATATATACATACATACATACATACATATATATATAGAGAGAGAGAGAGAGAGTAAATAATATTAAATTTACTTTATCCATTTTGAGAAAGTAGGGTATTTTTTCCAGACTTCATATGAAATAGTTTTTTAAAAAGTTAATTTAATTTCCAGTAAAATCAAAACGGAAAAGAGTGAAATTTCTATTCTTCTCTTCAGCATCAGACACTTTTTTTTTTTTTAATAATGGTTGAAATATCAGTGATTTGATGAAATCGGAACACTCTTTCTTTTCCGATTTGAATATACAGATAAGAGAACTTTTCTCATGTAACCATAACTTTCTAGACTGGAGGTTTAGCAGAGCAGAGCAAGGGAGGAGGAAAATAGAGAATACAAAGAAAAGAACTTGTAATAAAGGGGCTGTGTAACTGAAAAATTAATGACAGAATTATAGTCTTTTGAAAAACCCATCTGACATCTTGCAGGAGAGCACACTGTAGACACAAAATGAAAAGAAGGAAATGGAAACCAAAGCTGAGAGCAGTGTGAATGAAGATAGGATGATTTAGTGAACTAAATGACATACTAACTTTCAATGTCAGCTATGTATTGACAAATTAGTCAGTTTTCCAGTTCTGTTACCACCAATTCTTGAGTCCTTCCTCTAGCAAGCCCAACTTGATTTAATTTGATTCCTGAAATTGTTGGTCTTTTTGCAGTCACTATGGCCATATCTTATTTTAAGAAGCATCATGTGAAATAGGGGTAGATGGGATTTGACAAGAAAGTGGAGAATATTTTTTTGTTGTTGTTTGGAGGTAGGAAGCAAAATAAAACTTGGGGATAATAGGAGCAGCTGTTCTTTTTAAGCATTTTAAGTTTAAATATATGTGTTATAAATTATATAATATTTTCAATTCACAGAGAGGAGCTCAATTGAAATTCTTATAAATTTTCTAATAAAACTAAGTATAGATTTGCATTCCTAAACTAATGAAAATGCAAGATGATTTTATCTATATCTACTGTAACTATTTTTTAAAGTAGCTCTGGGCTGCTGCATGCCACCTAGTATCATTACATAAGAAAGCAGAAAAGTGTGTATACAGATAAATTGCATTTGTCCATTGGTTCTTTTTTCCCTTACCCAAACACTCCTGGAGGCTTTCAAGAGATCAAATTAAGTTAGAAAGCAACAGTAGGAAGCAAAAAAATAATAAATAATTATCTAATGACTCTGTGAAATTTTTATTAAAAAGAATGTTTTTCTAGATAAAATGTTAACTCCTCTCATGATGAAAAAATCATCACCTGACACAGTTCAAATTTATCCTGTGGTTCAAATTTACATCCAGAAAAAAATACCTTGAGCACTGATTGCTTAACTAAAATAGTGGTGAATTATAACAATAGATGTTATTTTGCTAAATCCACTCCCGGTATGATTTACCATAATAATGACTACTTAACAATAGTGAAACATTGTAAAGGTTAGAATCCATAATGTAATCCTCATAATCACTGTTTTTCTGGTAGTTATGGGTTGGCTGTTTTCATTCCTAATTAAAGAAAAATGACTAGAAATCACTATTCCTATAAAATTAGGTAGGTTGGGTGATTTTCATGCTGTCAGACAAACAGCATTTTTTGTTGGTTTTTTTTTTCAGCTAGATAGCAAGCTGCTCTTAGAACTTCTTGAGAACATCTGCAGGCTACTCTCCACATGAGCTGATTCATCAAACCACAGTGCATTTCAGCTCATCACACTGACCTATGAGCTCTATACTGATGGGTCATGTTTAATGGACAAGTGAGCTGCACTCAGCTACCTGTCCTTTCATTCTGAATATCTTCAGTCACGCTAGTCCTCCTAAATCAAATAAATAACACACAGAAAAATATGTTTTGAGAAATCACAGAACAAACTACAGTTAGTTTCTCATTGCGGACGTGTCCTGAAATGAACTTTCTTATGGCAAATCTCATCTTCTAATGAAAAATTTCATCTCTGCTAATTCATTGAGTAGAAAGCTAAAAGTAATTATTTACTGATTATTACAGCAGTAGCTGGCACATCTACAGCCGTAAGAGTATCAGTATTTCCATTATAAGCCCTGTTATTCTAGGTTCTAAAAATTTGCAGACTACTGAAACTTGACACAAAAAGTTAGAAGGTTAGAAGGAACCTCTCTGAAAGGAATTTAGGTGTCCAGCCATTTGCAGATAACATAGCTGAAGAAGAGGAGTAGTTTGCTATTTGAACATGTACTGCACAGGCTTTTCAGTAAGAAAAGGCTTCACTGAAAATTATGACATTTATCTTACACTGAAGACACTTTTCAAAACATAACAACATGACTTTATTTAAGATATATATTATATATATAGGGATTACATAAACATCACACAGTGGTTCCAGTAACACTCTGGATGACATAATGGGGATTTTATCTTCTACTGTAAGAATTGTCCCTTCTGATTGCTGTTAGTCATGACTCCTGTTCTGTACTGTCAGCCCTCATTTGGAGAAGTGGTTCTTTTGTGAAGAATGGGTTTTTGAAGCTTCGGGCTTTAGATATTTTGAAGCAAACTGGATAAATATCTGCAGATGTGTATCATGTATCACCAAATCTGTCAAACACAAGAGAGGTATGAAACTTTCAGATACACCCTCTCTGATTTATTTCATCCTAAATCTATGAAGATATTATCGTAAACCAATAGAGGTATTCTCAGTTTCTAAAATCAACCAGTCCAGTTCTACATAAGGACAGAAACATGTCATACACTTTCTAAAAACCTAAAGTAACAGATATTAAGCCAGTTAAAATCTACATTAAATTTTTTACAAATTCAACTATTTGGGAAAGCTCTCTCTGCCTGTTTCACCTCATGCTTATAATAAAAGTGTTGAAAGAGAAAGAACAAACAGACTTGGTGTCAGAGGCACACTAAGTGAAGACAAGAATGATGCATCAGTTTCAAAAGGTATAGAAATGGTACTGGCCAAGCATCACATATTCAGCCAAACATATTGCAATTGCCATATTGTTCACTGAAGTAACTTCCTTGAACGTTAATGTGTGGGGAAAAAAACATGAAAACCAAAACCACATTCAAAGGAGTTCAAGCTGATAAAGAACTAAGCCATTTGAAGGCCATAGTGTCTTGGAACCATAATAACCAATTATGCCCCAAGCAGTGGTAAACCAGTATTTCTTGCATGCCAGGAAGCATAGGAGTTTGTTACATTCCATTTTTTTTATTCCTAGATTATTTAAAAATACTGAGAATACAGTCAAACAAGTCTTAGGCAGATCATCCACAAAAAGTAGGAAATTTCTGAAGGAAAAATTAAGTATTTTTCATTATTTCTAGATTCAGTGCTTCTGTTTTGAAAATATGAACATACTATCTAAACAGACTAGGTAAGCAACAGTCTATCAAAATAGTCTATCTGAAATGAAAATAAAATGAAAACTGTGAAGAAACAAAATTTGTCAGCAATGAGACAGAACAATCCTGCACTTCTGAAAGAAATTTCTGGCTCATGAGCTAAATGTTAAATCTGAGTTCCTCTGTTAGAAATTATCATTTTCTTCTAAATTCATCTTTGAGATCTGTGAGACTTTTTTCTTCTTCATATCATCAAGTTTGAACAATTCCGTAGAATGGCGTCTGTACACATGAGATGTAGTATGGACTGATTTTCAAAGGAGAAACAAGAAATGCATGGTTATTAAGAACAAGTAAATATATATTTAGGAATTTGTGTCCTATAATATTTTCTTTTTCATTGAATTAGACTGCCACAAAATGAAAACAGCTAACAGTTTGACAGATGAACTAAAAATGAAAGAGTAATGCAGCACCTCATTCTTGTTTTTCCAGTGACATTTTTCCTCTTACATTCAATTCCAACAGACATTTTTGGAACAATTCAGAGAAAACCTACCAGTCTTGCTAGTATCGTGTGCAACATGCTAAATCTTGTTGCAGAGGAAAGCAATGTTAGGATGTAATATTACATCTACTGCTGATTGGAAGCTGTGGTCACTCAGCTCCCTGCAGGCATAACAAATACTCCACAAAACATCTGTCTCTTGCACAAATTGACCATACCACATTGTTTTGCTTATTGAGTTTGGCAGACACAGCTGATGGAGGTTGCAATGCATTTTCAGTAAGCACTTAAAAATACATGTTCAGATGATTCATTTTAACTCCTTTACTTTTTTGTTTTTGATAAAGTGCTAAGTCCCTAAGTGCTTATGCAGTAGCAGGGACCTTTATTATGGCAGAAATGCTTAACAGAGTAGCATTATATCATCCCATATAATCTCAACTAACTCCTTGT
Source organism: Edolisoma coerulescens (assembly GCA_013397115.1). NCBI lineage: Eukaryota > Metazoa > Chordata > Aves > Passeriformes > Campephagidae > Edolisoma > Edolisoma coerulescens. Next base: position 23,421 of record VWZW01000755.1, on the reverse strand, counting down.
GGCCATATTAGTGGGCATGGTGACATCTCATATTGCAAATTTTATAATCAGTTTTTCATGCTCTTCTTTTGAGTCCTTCATGGACTGTGTGTGATCTAACTTGTTGAAAGTATTTGATAATTCAGGAGGTGGCTGGAAAACCACCAGCCAAAATATTGGAGATCATCAAGAGAATACAGGGTTGATATGTACTACTGATTTTATAGTTCAAATGCAATCTTATGCCTTAAAACTTGAACTTTCATGGACCCAACAGCAGTATAAAAATCACTACTTGTTTCCAAATCAAGACAAATTTAACTATGCTTTTACTAATATAAGTGCTGGCCTACTTTTGCATAAAAAAAAACCAGATCTAAGGACAGGTTCAGCTTTTCACACATTCATCCTAAAGTAACATAGGAGTAAATGAGTAGATATCGAAGAACAGTGAAATTACTGTAGTAGGACAGCCTTTGGAAATGTAGAGCAAAAAAGATTTTTTTATCCTTGTAATATTGTTAACTCAGATACATGTTTTGCATTTTCATAAGGCAAATAGAAGCTATATAGCTAACTATTGCTGAAAAACATCATTGGGAATTACAAATTGATTATACCGGCAAATCCAAAAGAGAGAATCTTCTTTTAGCATTGAAGTAAATAATCTCAAATTTCCTCTCTAGGGATCAGCAGACTGTGACTTATTTATCTGTTTTTGGCAAACATGAGAGAGACACACACGCCAAATCTACAGTTGTCCAAGTATGCTAAAAAAAATGTAACAGGACAGTACTTAATTGGGATCATATAGTAACAGCTGACAGTGGAGGTAGAGCGACCAGTCTTGGAAAAATTAATTAAAATGTGAACTCACATTTCTCATTCTAAATCACCTTCTCATTCTCAGCAAGAAGACTTAGATGGCATTTCGGCTAAGAACTTTCTTCTACTCATGTTGGTGGTGCAAAACAGTAAAAATTTTAATGTTCTGAAAGTAGTCCTGAAGGTATTAAGTCATCAAAGAGGTGAATAGTACAGAATCATTGCAGAGACACCAATTAGAGAGAACAGGTGGGTAATTTTGCCAGGTTGCTCCCCATTGTTGTTTAGGCGGTTTGGGATTTTACAGCGAGGAATGATGTGACTGTTATCTCTGACCTGCTTCTCCCTTTCCCCTTCCCAACCTTCCTCGTTTCATCTATATTGAGGAAATTATCCAGCTTTATCCTCATGGCAGTTTTCACAATTAGAAAGTTTAGGGGCCTTCATCAATGTCTATACTTGACTGACAGTCTTCCTCCAAGGCGTCGCAAAACTAAACTTCTGCACTATGAAAGCATTATCGGAGTGTGATGAAAATGTTGACACTGAAACCTGAAGGGGAAGATATGTAACCTGCACCCCCTAAAAAGTGAAAAGGCAAAGATTGCTTATGAAGAACAGGGAAAATAATTTGGATGTGTATTTGGATAAGCACTGTTAGTTAAGGATAGAAGGCAAATATCTTTGGATGGGTATTTTGAGATAACTGAAGTGCTCAAGTAAACAAACAAACAAACAAAAAACCCCAACCAACCAACCCAAACCCTCTTGATTTATCAAATACAAAATTAACTTTGAAATTCATTGCCAAATGTGATCTTTAAGGACAAAATTTATAAAATATAACATGGACAAAATTAAACTATCTATTGTAAAATGTAAAGAGCATAAATATCCATTGAAGTCTTTTGCTGTAGAGTAGTAATCCATATTTGTCTAGTAAGGAAATTCTTCTAGAATCCTTGGAGGAATCTTCACTACCAAATCTGAAAGAGGTGGACATTTGATCCATTTGACAAGTTCTGTGCTATTTTTTTTCTTTTTTTTTTTTTTTAAACAGCACTTTATAAAGGGATACTTCCTACACTTCCATGTATATTTTACATTGAGAACCTTATACCATTTTAGCAGGCATTCTGTAACTATCTTCAGTCATAGATCTTCTCTTCTGTAATCAAAAAAATGGCAGGGAATATATTCTTTGAAAACAGAACCACAACCAGCTACATGAACACCAGAATGAGTAAAACAGAGTCTCCTAAAATTTGGATTCTTAGCAAGGAATGAAACTTCTGTATGTTTTTCCTTCCAAGTTTGAGATGCTTGCATGGGTTTCCTCTCAACTGGATTTTATTGGTATTTATATTGGTATTTAAAATATTTGGAGTGATGTTAGACCTGTTTGCTCAGATCTAGCACACACATACTTTTTATACCATATATTCTTCTTGCTGTTTCCCTGCAGTTTCTTTAAAGCATTTAGGAATAAGTTAAAGTACAGTTGAAATCCCTGAGATTTAAGTCCTTAATAATCTTAGCATTTTCTAATGTATTCCTTAATTAGACTAAAAAATGATAAGGTTACACAGTTGCTACTCTTATCAAGAAGGTCTCCAGAAAAAAAAAAATGGTGCAGATGTTGTTGCAATCAGCACAGCTATTACAGTCTGAGTTTATTCATTTGACATGTGTTGGCTGGTAAAACACATGCACCTGACTGGGCACATTTCTGATGGTCCTTTCAGGGACACAGTCCAGTGTAAATCTAATAACAAAGAGAAGCTGTTAGTACAGCTCTTTGATCTACTTACTCTAGTACCTTCAGTTTTAATGTTGGGCATTTCTTTTAGGTGAGCATTCATATTTTTATTAAAAATAATGCATAATTGAATGAGAAAATTCTATAAAAATCTACTTATATTAATTACAATTACTCATTTAATCTATCCTTGTCTTTGTAAGTTGCCATTTTACTTACTTTGATTGCTGAAGGTTGATCAAACTCATGCAATAATATCATAATCTCTGTGGATTGCATTAGAACTTCCTGCAGCAACTATTCTTTACAAAACTTATATTTTTATAATTTGCTCTTTGTTTTGTATGAATCTCATACAATTCAGAGAGTGTTTTTTCTTCTCCAAGACAGAAAAGTTTCTAAACCAATAAAAAAATTCAGAAAAGCCATCTTAATACCTTGACAGAATACTAAAACATTGTTATTTGTTTCCATACTAACAGTGTTGTTTGTCATATTTTTGCTCATCTTGCTGCATGTTCTCTTTTGACAACAATTCTTAGAAACTAGGCACACAAATGTTCACAAGGAGTAGAAAATAAAAAAGAAAAAAATAAACCTGGGAAATACCATAGAATCAGATGAAGAGATTTTCTTCAGCAAAATGCTTACAAACACTATTTTCCTGTTACATGCCTATTTCTTGAAATGGGAAAATACAGAATTAAAAAGTCAAATCCCTGTCTCTTTCTTCCCACAATTCCATTTTAAAGTAATATATTTTCTAAAATATAGTTTCAGTTTACTGCCATAACTAAAGAGGATGTATTTCTCAGCATTTTGAATTTCCACTGAAATCACAAGCTGTACAGTTACAAATATTATTTGATCAAGAATATATTTAGTGGTCGCAGTTATATATTTTTTCAGGCCATTGGAAAATGTATATCAATATATGTTCACCGTTCCTGTTGTGTAACTTACGAAAGTAAGGTAGTGGCATTTTGCTTCTTCTCTGACCTACATTATGAACCTATTGAAAATGTTGCTATGATGTGTGAAATATAGATAACATAAAAAGATAAAAAATTTCAAATAAGACACAGAACATAAAGTAATGAAAACTGTGAATCATACACCATGAATACTAAAAACTATTTTAAGAACATATGTAAGTCTGCTTTTTTTTTCTTACACTTTTTGAAAGTAGTTGTATGTAATAATTTTTAACATCAGAATTGGATGATTATTATTTTTATTTTTAGTTTGGGTCATGTTGTCTTTGCTCTGTAGGTAGCTTTTTATGTGACTTAGTTTTTCATAGCTATTAAAATTATCTTTTGAGACTGTAGGAGATAATTCTAATAACTACTTTTTATCTATGTCTTCCATCCATTATGGTAGGCAGTGCCACCTTTGTTGATTACACAGCAAACACAAAGCATAATCAAAAAGAATTTAAGCCAAACTAAACATTCTTTTTAAATGTTTCAGGATTTTTCAGTCATTAGTATCAATAACAATAACGCAGTAAAATTTATAAAAACACATTTTATTTAGAATAAATTGTTTCAATTCTGAGGGGTTTTGTTTGGGGTTTTGTTTTTTTTTTTCTTTAGCGAGCACAATGACTTTATCCAGGAGAAAAAAAAAATGGGGGGGAAAAAAATGGAGCCATTAAATATATAAATTAATTTTTAAAAAAATAGAAAAACCCAGATCTGTTGGACCAGATGATGAAAGCACTAACAATCACAGGTTTTTCCAAGTATAGGCAAGTGTGAATATACAGGACCAGAAGGTATTGGAAGCAGATTTGAAAACAGAGTTATTGCTGCCACAAAGCTTCCAGAATAGCCTTTTGATACATTTCAAAGGAGTTTTTGAAGTACGCATGTACCTTCATCCTCATTTACACAGCTGATGCTTGGCCATCATTTCACACTTCTAGTGTTTCGTACCTTGACTAGAAACTCCCACTCCATCACATGTGACAGTATGCAGCAAAGGATTAGGATCACCACCATCCATAACTCTCTCCCTCTAAATCATTCAACAGGACATAGGAGACATCATTTTTCCATTCCTTCAGCAAACACACCTGAAAAACCTACATGACCAGAGGACAGAAAAAACAGACAGGTGCTGACAAAACAGTTTGTGAACAAATCTGAGCAGAAGCTTTGTTCTTCATCCCCGTTTGTTCCAGACAGATCCAAAGGCCTTTGGTATGGATTTATATCTAAATGCAAGAAGGTGATCAAAAAGTTAGTCTGAATTATAATTTAAAGCCTAGAGCTGAAATGATTTTAAGGTCCCTGATTCCAGTCCAAGGTCTTAACCTTTAGTCTGGAGGGTTATTTCTGGCTGTATTTTATCCACAGGAGGAACTGCTCAGCAGTGAAATATATAAATTATTAAAAAGCTCCTTGATCCCATTACATAGATCCAATTTTTTTTTTTTTTTTTTTTTTTATCAAAAGAAGTCAAGAACATAGACCAGAATTGAGACACACTCCAGCCCAGCTACACTGTCTACATGATTTGAAAATGAGGATCCAAATCCCTTTAGACACCTACTATTTGACTGGGGAGAATATCTTGTTCGGAATTACAAATGAAATTATGACCCTCGAGGTGTAGCACTGGCAAAAGAAAACTAGCAGAGACCATAAAACTTTTTATTGTATGTGTGTGTATTCTGAAAATGCTGGATACATGTAAGTAAACTAAACTGTCACTCTTTGTAATGTTGTTTGTTTGTTTGCTTTTTGTGAAATATGATTGGTACAAAATATATTGGAAAATATTAAACCCTAAATACATTAAACTGTCAAGATGACAATGTACAACTTATCATGCATTAATTTGCTGTAAAACTGTGAGGATGCTTGTTAGCACTGAATAAAAGAACTCTCAAGGACACAACACAAATGGAACAGCCCTCTCCAATTCATTTACTAATCTACAGCTGCGCAGATGCACAATATTTTCTGGAGCAAAAGGAAATAGTTATAATATCCAAATGAATTATCCCAACATTTTTGTTAATGCAAAAGAAAGCTAGCTTTTAGGACACTATGCTACATCTACAGTCAGGCTACATCACATCATACTCATCTGTTCAATATTATTCTACAAGAAAAAAGATCTAATCATAGTATTTAATAGCAGTTTCATTGGTTCATACAATTAGACTGATTTGCAAATAAAAGCGTAGTTAATAGTTCATCGTGGGAATACTCTTTCAGGTATCTGATTTATAACAGTTAGTATGAACCAATATTCTCAAAATTCTAATTGCAAAGCCTTTTTAAATGCCAAAAAAAACCCCTTCTGTATTTTGAACTACTATTCTTCTTTTTCCTGCCCTTAACTGTAATTTAATGAGAGTTCCTATGACTAAAAATGGTGCTGGGAAGCATTTTGGCAAAACTATTATTTGTTTTTTCTCCAGTGAATATCCCTGCAGAAACTGGAAAATAATTATCTTATTTTCTCTAGACACATATTTCAAGCTGATATTTGGGGCTTTCAAAGACTACAATTTTCAGGACCCCCTTATTTTTGAGGATAGTTTAAGTAGCAAGACATTCATTTTCTATAAAAACTGGTTCCCAGTTTTTTATGTAGAAAGATTTATTTGATGTTCTTTAAAAAACCATTGTAAGATTTCAGAGCTCAGCATTGACAACTACCAAAAACAATGACGCAAAGAGCCATTATGAAAGCATAACACTTAACGTCTTTGAGAACAGGGAAAGGGAGATAATGGAAGAATTGTAAGTTTTAAGAAAAAGAAACGTCCACATGCATCACTCACATGAGACTTTATGAATCAGTGCAGAACACACAACTGGTGTAATACACCATTTCTAATCCACATCCTCTTCTACCAAAATAAAAAAATTCAACTAAACTCATGCTTTTAAGAAGTTTTGTTTCTTTAAAGCAGCACCTGAAATTCAGACCATTCTCAGTGGGATGGCTAATTCTTTGCCAGTAGTATTCTGCTTCTTTGTTTGTGCTTCTGGGTACAGGCAAAAATATTATACCTGCCTGCAGGATAATGTTTGCATTAGTCTTAAGAAAAGGTTTCATCAGAGCAAAGTGGTAAATCCAGGATCTAGTACAAGAGGCTTCAAATAAACTGTTCTTCATTGGATTTAATAATATTCATAATATTATTCAAATAAATTGTTAGATTATTTAAGATTTGTTCCCTGTGCTCACCAATGATTCATGCTTTAGTAAGTCATTAGATTTAGGTCTTTGCACATATTTTTGCCAGAGAGAGAACAGCAGCCTTGTCATCTGCATACTTACAACCACAACTTCCCTCTAAGTTTAGGAACATGCAAATATCACACTTTAAATTAGGATTCAAAACTTGGCAGCAGATTGATACCTGTTTTTCCATAATTCATAGAAAGGTTAGTTTATCTTACTATTTTTGTTTTAAGCAGCCTAATATTTTCCCTCTTCTTTTTTTTTTATTAACATATAGCAAAAAAAAATTTTTTTAAATGATTTTTTTAGAACTAAGGTCACCATAAATTGCTTTTCACAAGCCTAAGTTTATATAGTTAGTCTTACTAGCAGAGAACAGAGATGTGATAATTTGTATTTCCTCAGTGGACATAAACACAGGTGAGAGAGCTCTTGGTGGAAAGGCAGCAGAAGGCAAAAATCTTGAGATAGAAATATGCTTAAATATATCACAAGAAACAGGTAAATTCTTAAATTAGCAGGCAATTATAATTGGTAATTACATTAAAGTGATTGATATTGGACTTCTTTTAAAAAGTTTCTTTAACAAGGAAATGGATATGAATTGTTGTGGTGAAGGTCAAAGGGCCAGAGAGCCCTGGTACAGGAGAAACGACTTGCTCTCATTGGTGGGTTACCTTCAAGATGTAAAATAACTCCCCTACTCAGGTTAGAGGGGAAAACCTTCTCCCTGCATCTGCTTAGAATGGCCCGGTCCCTCACTCTGCCCCTTCCTTCTTCTTATTGGTTGTTGTTGTATCCCTCTGCCTTCTCCCTGCCACTGTACCCTCAGATCATTGGCTATTGGTGCTCTGCTGGCCGCCTTCCTGCAATCCCTTATAAGCCTGTACCTGAGGCCAGCTCTTTCTCCTCTTTCCTGGACCCCTTTGTATGGGAAAACAAACCCCATTCAGAATTCTGCAAAAGGGAGCCCTCCTGACTTTGTCTCTGGCAACGCATGAGCTATCTTAAGCTTACGTGTGGGCGTGTGTTTTAGTGCCTGCCAACGGCCCGGCTGGAAGAAGTCAGCCTGTGAGTGTGCCAAGCTGCACTGCCGGGGGATACCCTTTGCCAAGGGACACTTTTGGGATAACGCGGAGTCCTCGGTCACTCCACAACCACACCACATTAATAAATGCCTAGTTTTGCCCCTATTTAAAGAGATTGCTTCTGTATATAAACTAGTAGAGCATTAGCTTAAGCTAGTTCTTAAAATGGAATCAAATTTATTAGGAAGAGGCTTTTTCAGTTAATATGGGTGTGCTTACCCAAAGTCTTTATTTTTGGTTTTTTGGTTGCGTGGGGGTTTTTTTACAGTCTATTAGAACAGTGATCTTTTTATACTCTAAATAAAAAGATTAGTGCTGAAAAAATAAATATGTTTTATAACTTTTGTCAAGTCGAAATATATTGAAGAATCTATGAACTAAATGCCTGGAAGGACAAGCCTGAACAGGTTCCACAGCTACTCTTCTGGAAATGTGAAAATATCACTCAGGGATGCTATAGATGTGTGCCTATGAACCAGAAGGAGAGTTAGAAGTGCAGAGAAATCTGAGCAGAAGAACAGACAAAACAGAAATTAAAAATATTTTTATGCAACCTTGGAAATCACCTTCATGGTAAGGAAGGCTAGGTTCCATCATGTGTAATGGTGCATAGCCCACTGTGAATCAAGGGAAAAAAAAAAAAAAAAGCCAGCATCACTCTAGCATGGCTGTGCACCTTCAGTGCATGGGAAACAGCCACGGCCGTGCCACCCCGCAGCTCCCTGCAAGGCCCAGGTTTGGCAGCTTCAAGGCCCAAAGCCCAGTGCCAGACAGTTTGCCCCTCACATTTCTGTCTAGAGCAGACCCAGAAATGTCCCATTGCAGGGTGCCCCTTACCTACAGTCACTGCCATCCCGGGAGCAGATTCGGAGTGGGGCAAGGGTGTGGTTCTTTCCATAAGCCCAGGACCACAGATACTGGCATTCCTCCCCCTCTCTGGGGGGGTTTTCAGGAGGCAAATAGGAGACCATTAGATGCGGGGCAAGGAATACCAAAAGAGGGGGCAATTTGGGGTGAGGGACAAAGGGTTAGGGGTTTGGGATAAGGTTAGTGCTAGGGTTAGGCTAAAGGTAAAGGTTACAGATTAGTGTTTGGGTTAGGGTTAGGGGTTTGGGTTAGGGTAAGGGTTAGGTTTAGGGTTAGGTTCAGGGTTAGGGTAAGGGTAAGGGGGTTGTATTAGTGTTGTGTTATTTTAGGTTGAGGGTTAGGGTTAGGGTTAGGCTTAGGGGTTCGGTTAAGGGTTATGTTTTGCAGTAGGGTTGGGTTAGGGGCTAGGGTGAGTGTAACGTTTAGGATTGTGTTACGGGTAGGGAAAGGGTTATGATTACTCTTCAGTTTAGGATTTTTTTATGGCTAGGCTTAGGCTTAGGCTTAGGTTTAGGGTTAAGGTTCGGATTTGGGTTATGGTTAAGGGTATGGTTAGGTTCAGGGGTATGATTAGGGTTAGGTTTTTGGTTATGGTTAGGCTTAGGGTTAGAGTTAGGGTCAGTGTTGGATTAGGGTTAGAGATGGTGTTGGATTAGGGTTAATTGCATGTTATTTTATTTAAATGTCAAGGTCACTTTCCTAATAATGAAAATAATTTCAAAGTTCTTCTCACATCGCTTAAAATAGTCATAAATATTTTAAATTCTTTTTGTAATCTAATTTTTTAATATTTTCTTGATTTTAAGACTAATTGCAGATATCTGAATATCACTGGAGAAAATTAGAATAGAATAGAATATGGAATAGAATATAGAATAGAATAGAATAGAATAGAATAGAATAGAATAGAATAGAATAGAATAGAATAGAATAGAATAGAATATTTCTGTTGAAAGAGACTTACAACAATCATTCAGTTCACCTGCCTGACAACTTCAGGGCTGACCAAAGGCTTCAGTGTGTTGTCAAAGGCATTGTCCTAGTATCTTTTAAATAGTGACTTGTTAGGGCATATATCAGTTCTCTAGGAAGCCTGTTCCAGTGTTTGACCACACTCTGGAAAAATACGTCAAGGTTGAACTTTCCTTGATGCAGCTTTGAGCCATTCCCACACGACCTGTCACTGGATACCAGGGAGAAGAAATCAGTACCTCCCTGTCCACTTGTCCTCCTCAGGAAGCTGTAGAGAGCTCCCTCAGACATCTTTTCTCCAAACTAAACAAGCCTTAAGTCCTCATACACTCCTCATAGGACATCCCTTCCAGCCCTTTCACCAGCTTTGTTGGACTCATTCAAGGACCTTCAGATCCTTCCTCACTCATGGAGCCCAGAACTGTACACAGTGATCCAGGTGAGGCCACACCAACACTGAACACAGCCAGATAATTACCTCTTTTGACTGGCTGGTCATGTGGTGTTTGATGTGCCTCAGGTTGGGGTTTGGCCTCTGGGCTGTCAGGGCAATGTTGACTCCCACTGAGCCTCTTGCTGGCCAGCACCCCCAGATGACTTTTCACAGGGCTGGTCTCCTTGTGCCCTGCATTACTCCATTCTAGGTGCAGAATCCAACAAAGAATAGGACTACTTCCTACATTTTTAAGAACAAAATGTTGTATTTCACTTTGTGTTAAATTTCTGTGTTAAAAGTGTCTTAACCTCATTTTTGTTCTTTCCTGTCCATTTATATTAGTGTTAATTGCTGCAAATGTTTTTGGTTATTTTTTTCAAGGGAAAAAAGAAAGAGGTACACTTTATCTCCTAGAAACGTTTTTTCTAGTGATGGGTAAATTAAATATGAAAGTCAAGAAGGCACTTTCAGATGATTTCCAGCCACTCTTCTCCCAGTTTATAGTTGTGTCTGGCATTACTCTGCACCAGGTTCAGAATCCAGCATTTGTTGTTAAAGTTCATGCCATTGATGACGCACAGGAACTGTTAAGCAATATCTAAAACATAGGCATTACTGAGTTCATAAAAAATCCAAACCATAGCAACCTTGAAGCTTTACTTGTCCCTTGAGACAACACCTCCCAGTTTGATATTGTCAACAGATTGTTGATAGATATAATGAACAGAACTATCCTTAGAACTGAGCCCGGAGGAGCACTGCTGGTGACCAGTTGCTAGCCAGATGTAGCCCCATTCATCAAAACACTTTGAGATCTACCCTTCAGCCAGTTATACACCAAACACACTGTGTATCTGCTCATATCACAGTTGGGCAACTTGTCCAGAAGGATTCTGTGAGGGAGAGCATCAAAGACCTGACTAAAATCCAGAAAAACTTTATCCACTGCCTTCTGCTCATCCACTAGCTAAGTGACTTTATTGCAGAAGGATATCAAATTAGACAGGAATTTTCCTTCATGAATTTGTGTTGACTGTGCCTTGCCCTTTAAATGCCTTTCCATAGCACCCAGTGTGACCTTCTCTGTAATTATTTCCAGTTACTGAGGTTAGGCTAACAGGTCTGTGGTTTCTATATTGCACTTCTTTATCACATAACAGAAAATTCCCAACTCAGGAGAAAGGGGTATTTGTTTCGCCTTGCTCTTGACAGACATCAGCAGAATTTAGACAGCAACAAGGACTTTTTCATTATTTGAACCAGGATGAACCCTTCATCAGGGGATATGTACCTACTGAAAATCTTTGCAGTTCTGTATATTGCAGACCTAGTTCCAGATTTTTCTTCAAGATTTTCTCTGGATTTTGTAAGGATACACCATCAAAGACCCTTCTTTAGTGATTGTACCTAGTCATTATACCTACATTGTCTTGCTTCAGGAAGTAGTCTAATATTTCACACTTTCTCAGATCCATCTTTGTGCTTTCTTAACACCTAGGTAGGGGCAGAGGATCTGGCTTCCATTTTTCACTGAATACCAAGCAAGACTCAGATTACCTAGAGATCTTTTTTTTTGTAAGATGTAAGCAATTGTCTGTGACCCAATGTATAGACTTGTATCATTGCCAGTAGGCTAGGTGAGATACAGACTCAGGTCAGGCCAGGTCACTTTACGCTGCAGGTAAGGGTAAGGCTGAGGTCTTTACTATGATGTCACAAAGGACTTTTTCTCAATGACAATAAAAAAAGCTCTGGGCATATACTGCTTGTATGCATTGGAGCTCAAGCTTATCTCACTTCTTATGTGATGTTTTGTGATGTTTTATGGTCTTATGGCTGTTTTCAAATATTGAGGTGAAGATTTTATCTGATTTTCTAACACATCGACTTGCAAATATTTTAACAATACCTGAAGCGAGATACAGAAGAATTGTGAATAAAGAGGACATCTTCCATGCAGGTTTTGTTTATGAGAAAGGGCACCATTTTTCTCTATTTAAAGACTCTATATCTATCTATCTATTTATCTATCTATCTATCTATCTATCTATTAAATATCTACTTTACTTGAAGTGCCTGCTTCTCATGGCTGACTACAAATTGACAGCAGGGTAACTAGTCCAGATGTAGACAGACATCTGTACTGTAGACATCTCTCTATATGTTTTTCTGTAAATAATTCAAAGAAAATCATACAAGAGAAAGTAATATTGTGATATTATTCACTGTTTGAACATTATGCTACTTTTTTATTCCTTTCTGGGAATTTTTATCAACTTTGCCAGAAATTTTTCAAAGGCCAACACGAAATCAGCTAAGTTAAGCTTGCAGAAGAGATATACCAAAATACCAAAAAGATGGAACTATACCGTTGATTGCCACAAAACAATGTTTTGTTTTGTTTTTTTTAGTCATTCTTCTGAGTTTGGAGTTTTTTTAATTTGGCTTTCCCAACACAGAGAATAACTGAACTAACCCTAAATTTACGAAAATGTAGTTTTTATTTATGGAATATTGAAGGTTAAATATATGCAATATGTAGTATAAATTTTCCAAAAATTAAGAGAGTCCAGTATGAGAGGACTCACACCCAATGTCTCTTCTGTGTTCTCACTAACCTGTAACAGCTTTGACCTTCACTGATTAGCTGCCTAAGCAAAACTGAATTCTTAAAAAAGCTCTTCCGAGGAGAGGAGTATTATTCATAACCTGCAAAACATATGAAGGGTTTATGGTTTGTGACTGTTAGATTTAACATTGCTAGATATATGTGAACAGAGCTATTAACAGTATTCATATTGATCTCTGCAGTACTGACTTTATTTTGTGTATGTGCTGAAGACATGAAGGAATAAAAATTCCCCAGTTAAGAAGTTTGCAGTCTGTCTTGAGAGCATAAACACGAAGAGAAAAACGTTGAACTACTAAACCCAGAAAAAAATGAGGAAGACATGCATGAGTACCACTGCCTCCAAAAAACTCTTGTTTGCTTTCGATGCCTCAGTTGTAGAATTCAGAGTTTATTTACTCATAAGTTGGTAAGATTCAGTTTACTTGTGTAGCCCATTACTTGCAGTTATTTACAGTAATAACTAGTAATTGTTTACAGGCTTTTTAATTATGGAGCCACTTTTGCAAAATGGGTTCGATTTTCATCAGTATTATTACATTAAATGCTAGCATGAGTAAGTAAGTTTCTGTTAGATGAGAAATACAATTTATAACCAGCACGACCCCACTTGGGTCATGACTTCTAGTAAAGAACTACCAGCTCAAAATATGACTTCACAGAGCAGCTCTAGACATTGAAGAGATAGACAGATTAAAGACCTGTGCATCAAACAGACATCTCCAGAAATACTCTGTCTTTAGTAATCTGATAATTTAAACAAGAAATTCCCCTGTGCTCAGAAGGGAAAGAGATACATTTCTCTAAAAAATGAAACTCATTGTATTATCTTTGTGCAAAATGAAGATTCAAGTCCTATTAGTAATGACTGCAGCACTTCCTCACAATCAACAGCAAGTCTCTTGACTCATTAATGTGATGAGTTCAAAGTCCTAGAAACTAATAATTTGTGTACTTTCATCACTAAGTGAACTCATCTTTCTTGTCTAGCTCTTCCAGTGTCAGAGAGATCCTGGATACAATGCACCATGTCAGTGATAACTTCTGAATTAACACTGTAATTGCACTTGGCATTCAAGTTCCTTCTGTGCCAGCCACTGAACAAAGCAAGAAAGGAGGCAGCTTGTCTCCAGAACCATAAGACAGGATTCAACCCTCTTTAAATTTCTACAGTGTAGGTGGCAGTGTATGAGACAGATGTCTAGGCTTCCAAGAAATGCAGAAGAGAGTGAATAAAAAATAGTTAATTACTATCCAGTTAATGTAATCTGCAGAGTAATTTATCTCTCCATAATTAGGTAGGCAAGTATAGAGTCAGTTTCATGAACATATTATGAGATGTTCTACCATATTTAAGATTTCTCAGGGATGTTGAACTAAATGAGGTTGGAGTAGGTGATCTCCAGAGGTCCTTTCCAACCCTAACAACTCTGTGAGTCTGTGATTACGTGTTACTCCAGCACAATATTGAAAAACATGGTATTGGATCTACAGAAAACTTGTCCTCTTCTGACCTAGCAGCTGAAGGAAAAGTGGGACATGGAAGAGTATATCTGTCTTTTCAGTGTAAAAATAAAAATATAATCCAAACCAATGCTTTAATAGATAAGAAAATAATGAGAAGTAAGTGTTATTAATTGATTTTTTTTTCATATTTTTTTTGGCAGGCTAAAGAAAAAAAGGGGGGGAAGATGTTGAAGAATTTGAAGAAAGTAATTTAATTTTTCTTGAAAAGTTCAGATGAACTTGTTGCAAAAAAAGACTTTAAGCACAACTTGGGGTTTGAAGGTGGTCATTAGCTGCAGTGTGCTAGCAAATCTTGAGGAATTTGTGTAAATATATAAAGCCTCAGGGTTTTTTATAGCCAAAGACAAAGAAATGGTCTTCAAACTTATTTTGGAATTTAGATTCTTCTGAGAAGGCTTCAAAATCCCATCCATCCATTTCAAATAATCAACAACTGATTCACTTCAGTAGTCTGATTAGAGCTACAGATACTACGAACCACTAATCCAGGTCTTGGCTACAGATACTAAAAAAAACATGAAACTTTTTTTTCCTTTTGCTTTGGCATAATCCCCTGATTTAAAGTATTTCTATTCATTCCTTTCTTGAGGCATTGTCCATAGGAACGAGCAATTTTGAGGGGTATGAAGTCACACCAAGAACAATTAAAAAAGGATTTGATGCAAGTAAAACCAAAGAAATCCTAGATCTACAGCAAAGAATGTTTTGACAAAAAGATTAAGAAAGAGAGGAAGGGTTTGAGGAATGCTACCTTTAGACAGCAACACTAACTTAATTACATGAAGTACGTACTTCATGTGTTAGCCATATGTTTTCAGGTGAGGGTAAAGTTAAGCCCATTTAAACTGATTTTTTTTTTATTATACATATCTATTGATTTTGAAGTACAGATAAAAGAAAAAAATGGTGCATTAAAGAGTTTTGTGGACAAGCAGCAAAATAAATCCTCTGTAAAATATTGTTCTGATCTGTTGTACTGCTTCTCCCCCATAAAAGCTCTCTAGTAACTTAACATGCTTCTTTCTTGTACCTCTTGTTTTGATTGAGATATGACAAGTTCTTACCACATTATATGAAATTATTCAAATATGTAATTATTCTTGCTCATATAAAATACTTTCTTTCACGTCAGTACACCAATTCTCTCTTGCTGTTATTTTGGTGGGGTTTTTTTCAACCATCATCAAAAGATCAATCTGTTTGCAACACCGTGGGCAAATGTAATCCATCTAAAAAATAATTTTCAGTCTAAAATACCAAAGAACAATCATCCAGCAATTGTATTTTGGGCTTAAAAGTTAATTTATGAACCTACAGCAATTCTATAACTTCAGGCAAGAAATAGCTACTGTTAAGACTTTGACGCATAAAGTGTTTCAAATTGCACCCTGAATTTCATACCTTTGGGACATAAATTTGTCTAGGCCACATTTTAACAGCAACACAAAAGCAGTGGTTCTTTAAGGGAAAAGATTCAGGTTTATCAAGGACACTTTGCCAAGATGAGGGGGTACTGGGGGAGGCGGAATATGACGGCTCTCAACTGTCCTTGGAGCTTCTCAAATTGCAGAGCCAAATTACGCCTTTTCCCAACTTGAAGCTCTACTTTGTTTCCTGCAGCAGACAACCCAAAGGGACTAATATGGCAGCCAGAACAAGAGCTGACTGATACTTAGGGAGTGTGGAGCAGATGTGATGCAGAACAGTATTGCCCAGATTCATAACCTGGGAGGAACCTGCATGTAAAGGGAATCAAAGCCTTGTTGTTTGAACCCATTGAGTCCACTTTGCAGTTCCATTAACTTTAAAGAAAAACAAGAGGGTTTACCTCAATATATAGGAGAAATAAATCTTACAGTTCTGGTTTATTAACTTTGGACCCCTTTGGGGGTAAAGCATAGAACTGTGGAAGGAAAGGCTATATGCTCTGATGCCTGATCATAAGTTAGTTTTTAACTTTTAAACTAAATTCTTATAGCTAATTTTTAAAGGAAATTTTAGATTATGAAGAAAATTTTCATAGTTAAGGAAGAAGAAACATGCACAAAAACCCAAGGCCAAACTGAAATAAGCAAAATACAATAGTCTAATTCTAATTTATAGTAGGCAGTTTTATGCTACTCTACTACTGCAGAGAGGTTTGGAAATACTTGCAAAAGTAATTTATGCTGACTTTAAAGCCCATTTATGTTGCCAGAACAAAGATAACTGAGTCACCGAGCTTCTGAGAGTCATGGCAGTCAACATTCATCAAAAAATTCTGAGCATGCATGTATTACAAGTGTCCAAAAACATTATTCATCATGAACATATAAAAAATTACAGTCAGCAAATCACGAAGAAAAAACTGTCATGTGAGCCAGGCATCCAATTACAGAGCATTTTGCTCTGGAATTTTCAAATTGTAAAGCTTTAATTAACTTTGCTGGGAGCAGAAATGGGCTTCTGCAGAGTGGTCTTAAACTTCCCTTTAAGAGAATACAACCAATTGGAATTAACTTTGCACAATCTGTAGATTGCAAATTATTTGGACAAAATTTCAATGATCATTTAAAAATGGCAAATGTTGAAGCAAGTAAAATTCAGAATAGGTGAGCAATCAAATCTGTGTTGATTTAAACTATTGTTATTCATTATAAATGGCTATATTAGCTCTTCAAAAGAGTTATTTTAGAAGGAAACATAATTAAAATCATTATAACTAGCAGCAAAAGTTGACACATTTCTCTGATCCAAACTTCTGATATACATCTATCTTGCAGAAGTAAAAAAAGCTAAGTAATTATTTTGTTGACAAAATTTATATATATATAAAAAAGCCAAAATTCTAAAGTTACAAGACTCCAATATTTTACAAACAATGATATCTTTTTCAGAGATATCCTTCTTGAATTTATCCCTTTCGCTCACCTAATTTACTCTCTATTCAAAAAGATCAAAAATGTTCATATTAAAAGATATTTCTAGTCACAAAAATATATTAAGTCTCATACAATGCAGCTGGAAAATTGAAAAGTATTCAATTTATAATTGTCATTCTGCAGTAGACTACTTGCTGAAATTGCGAACACTTTGTAAAAAGCCATCCACATTTAAGAGGCAAAGATTCATCATGTAATGATTAAATCCCTGATAGTCATTAAAATTAAGGAGCCTGCTGAAGAGCAGCTTCAGATAAAGACTTGCAGAGAATAATGATTATCACAGACAAACAAATGGTACATGTGACATTAGTTCCAAAGAACTTACCCCTTTATTCTGCAAGGTAATTCCAGGCATAGTCAGCTAATGAGCAGTAGCTCATGACATAACTGAGATAGAGGTTTTTCTTCTTTGCTTGTCTTCACCTTCTTTAATATTAATGCCAATTCACAATGCTAAAAAACTTTCAACTCACACACTGCAATTTGAAACTTAGAATACAATCCCACAATTGGGACAATGTGACAGATCAACTGGGATTTGCAGTTTACATTTCTATAATTTCAAGTACCTTTAAATACCCACTTTAGGTTGTGTTAGCCTTTTGTCTTGGCAATGCTGGGACATACCAGGCTGTTTCTAAAACTGTGGTAAACCATCTGGACTGCATATGTGAAATACAGTAAGTTCTCTTGTGGTTTTTGATGTGTTTCTTTGCACTATCCTATTTACTAGATATAGCAAGAGCCTCCTCCTTCTGCTGATCCCTTTCCTCTGAAAGAAATACCACACATGGGCTATTAATGAACACCAGAGTACACCTTCTAGAAGCACATATCTCAGTGTCACAGAAACCGATTTTTATATGCCTTCACAAATTCTGCATTCTCTCCAGACCATCTTCTTAACAGATAATAGTTACAGCTGACACATGTTGAACAAAGTGTCATTCAGGTTTAAGGGAAAAGAGATTTCCTGCATTAATGATTTACAAATGACAGCATTAACTGGTTGATAAATCTTTCAGAACCTCCTTATATATATAACATGATGAGGAAAAGGCTTCTCCCTGCCTGGCTTTAGACTGCCTTGCTGAAGAATTTCTTTAAAGAAGTGGAATTGAGAAGTTAAGGGTCAAAGATTACAGAGTTCAAACATCAGAAGATGTGCAGGAACAGACTAAGAAAGAAGACATTTCTATGCTATATTAAATCTCAAAATCAAAGTTTTGTATGTCAAGATGTGCACCATTCATTTCTCAGTCATCTGCACATAAAACGCACATGAAAGTCAAGGAACTGGATTTTCAGTTCTTTAGTCACTAAACTCAAACACATTGTCCACAGCTAATGTTTCTCGTAGGCAAAATCAGTGTGTAAAAAGTGGTCAGTACCCAAAGATATTGAAAATGGGGTATATTAAATACGTGCTAGGTTTTATGACTGTGAACCTCAGAATTAGCTTCAAGCCTGTAAGAAGGTAAAACCTTTTACTATAAGCAGTTTTCCGCAAAGAAAATTGTAGCTGACCTGAAAGGCAGTGGCACTTTCACATATAAACCACAAAACTGAAGATGTCGTCTCTCTCTTAAATTATACTGGTGGTTATTGTTATCAGTGCCCATTCTATTGACTTTTTCAGTAATATAATTTTTCATTTATTTATTTTCTCAATTTCTTACTCATTCTCACTTCAACAATTTATACACTATTCTAAAAGTATGTCCAGAAAATGCACTGATAAACACACATACGCTGCTAAAATATCATTTTTTTATATTAATTTGGATCTGCTTTAAGCTAATTTAAGTCAAATGGAAAAGGGGAAGTGGTGCAGTGCAGCGTGAGAGTGGAGGGAGTTGAAATATTCCTGAAAATAGCTGGTTAGCCATAGAATAAAGCAGTATATAAAATGTTTGGCCTCTTCTCTGCTTGAGTGACTTCTGGCCAGAAGCAAGGCGTAATTTAGCTTCAATTTGTATCACATGGGACAGTAGGTAAAATCATAGGTAGTCTTTGGCATTCACCAGACAACAATAACAAACTCTGCAGCTGGGGAGAACTTCTTTTCAGAATCCTGCCTACATCTGTGAATTCATTATTTTAGTGTTGTGTCCTACCCTAACACCTGTCCTCCATGCTGCATTTGATCAACTGTTCAACAGAACTTTTGAACTATCATCAACCATTACCTGAAGGCTTAGTCATGTGAATAAGTACATGCCACTCTGTTGTACCTACATTTATTCTTCAGCTATTTCTGTAGTTACACTTTTAAGCACTGAGAATATAAACATTTCCTTTGAATTCTATTGAATTTATGACTATTTAAGATAGTCATATATCATGCTCTGTACTCTCTGTGCAATGAGGGTCAAAATAAATCTATTAGGCAACATTTCGGATGCAGTCTTATATTAACAGAAAAAGTTGAAATTACCACTTGGGAGACATAGCAGAATTCTTTTATCCAGTCCTTCTAGCTATCTTTAGTTAAACACAATTTCTCTAAGACATAAAAAGATGATAAATGAAAGATAGCAAAAAGGTTGAATGGAGTGAAAAAAAACAAGAGAGAAATGGGTTGAGTGGGATGTGACACTGCAGTGGAAATACACTTCTTAATTTTGCATTGACGACTCTTCCCATTTCCACCACAACTGAAATATCTCAGATCAACTAATAAGGACTCAGGTATGGTTAAATATTAGATTTCTAAAAGTAATATTATATAGCACACGCAGATCCACGCACAAAAGCCCGGAGGTTGGCTGCGGCAATCTCTCAGGGCACACACGCAAACAAGCTGGGTAAAGACCAAGCTCCTCACCCGAAGGGGCTTTCTCCAGAGCAGCTGACAAGGCACGCAGGCAGAAATGAAGAAGTAGAGAGGGGACTCTCGGTATGATGGTCCACAGGGCAGATTTACTCCAGTGAAGGAGCAGGGACAAAGAGCTGGGTCTGAGGGGGTTACAGTGGGTTTTATACAGGGACCAGGGAAGGCGGGGATAAGGGAAACAGCCAATAGGATGGGGGATGAGAGACGGGGTTTACAAAACTTGAACCAATAGGGGCAACACATGGGAGGGACTCGGAGGGAGAACCAATGGGGTGTCGAGTATAACAGAACAGTCTAGAAATGATGAATATTAACAAGGGGAAATGAATATTCATAACAACTTCAATAAAACGGGGAGGCGGAAACACGAACCAATAACATGGAATTATGTAAATAGCTGAACTGGGGGATTGTGGGTTTTCACCCTAACTGCAAAGTGAAGTGTTATGCCTAGGCTCTTGCCCACCATAGTTGGGGGTTGGCCTGAGTGGCCAGAGCGGCTTCAGCAGTCCGCACCGCCACAATATTATCTTTGGAAAATTACAAATTATGGTAAAGCTAAATTGATACATTTGTATTTTAGTGGAAATGTTTAGTGGAAATTTTAGTGGAAATTTAGTCATTCCTACATCAAAATTTGTTCTCAGGTGTATCTATTGTTTTTTATCTTTTTCAAACAAACATGAGTTCTCTTGGGATTTTCATCTTTCTCCTAAAAATTCTACACATGCCCAGCTACTTCAGGGCACCTAAAGCAATTCTGGTTTGCAGTCAGTGCCTGGTAAGTGGAAAGGAATTATCTCGTGCAAGACAAAATGTAACTAAAAATCTGCTAAACTATGTTTTAAAAGTACTTTTTGAAAATTGAAATGTCAACCACTTATTGAAGAGATACGAACAAAACCAGAAAAAAATCCTTGAGAAGATTTAATACGAAAGTGTAAGACATTGATAGTAAGAATGGAAAAGTAAACTGAAGAAAGTAGGTCTGTTTGAGAAGCCCAAATATCTGAGGTCTTTACCATAAAAGAAAACTTAAATCAAAATGTAATATTTTAAAATTAAAATAAACCACGGTTTTCCAGGGAGGTGGTGTTTGTTATATAAAGCATTGGTTGGTACAACCCCATGAAAATAAACAGACCAACTCTTAATCTAGAGCATGGCAACTGAAATCACCAGACAGTTGATTGCCTTCATTGTCAGACAAAGATGCAAAAATATGCAATATTTATCATCATTGAAGCTCATGAAGATGTTCCTAACTGAGCTTGACTTACATCAGACATACTCCATACACTAGATAGCATAGAGATATGAGAGATTTAGATGTCAAATTAAAGAGCATAGAAAATAAATTCACAATAGAAGGACTAGCAACAAACAAGCTTTTCTTACAGAAATGTATGCATCAATTAGGAATATTTGATTAAAAATAAAATAAGATTTTTTTTGCTTCAGTGGGTCGTATCCACCACTAGCAGGATAGCGTTTCTACTGTTTGCTACAGAAACAATACTAAAAAACCTCATGTCTTGGTTTGAGACAAGTTTAGGAGGAAAACACTCTGGAATGAACATCTCCCCCAAAGACAGTTTTCAGCACTCCCTCCCTCACTGATGCCAAAGGAATTTCTTGGATGAAGGTGAAAAGAACTATTTATTTAACAAACAAAGTGCCGGCAGGGCATAGGAAAAATGCATAACTGTTAAAATATTAAACCTCCTCAATGCAGAGAAAACTGGTGGATTTAGAGTTCCCTCTGTAGCTGGCTCAGCCCCTGCTGAGATCCGAGGCCAGGCTGCAGTGGCCCCGCAGCTTCCCTGCCGGTCCACGGGGTCCAATGATCTGGTTCTCAGATTACAGCTAGGCCAAACAGTTCCAGAAGAGGAAGAAGAAATTACCAGAGGATTTCAGTATGCCGGGGTGGGAAAATTTCTTGCCTCAGCTAACAGGCTGGCTAAAAGCAGGAAGGCGCTCCCTTGGCTCTGAAGCAGTGAGAACGCGCGGAAGTGTGCGCGAGTCCTTGAACACGAACCACGCTGAAGTATGCAACTGGCTCCTCTCACCCATCTCCTGGACCGAGCTTAAAGATATGGGAGCACTGGGAGGGGTTACTTGACGTCAGTGGGGGTTACTTGAGGTCACTTCGGCCCGGGGAGAGGTTACTTGAGGACCTTTGGGGCTACTTGAGATCATTGGGGAGCCTCGGAGGGGTTGGTGCCAAGGAGAAACGTGTGGAGGGAGCAATGTTTCGGCAGTGTTGCTTTGGCCCGGGCATGCCTTTAAGAGCGAGAGTGTCCCTGGAGCTCAGGGCTTTGTGGTTTTCTCAATCCTACGCCTAACCCTACCCCTA
>VWZW01000754.1:739764-770165 GCA_013397115.1 Edolisoma coerulescens | reverse complement strand
TTTCTGAGGGCGCGGATGGATCTGGAACCGTTTGCCCCCGCGACTCTTCGGCCGGGCGTTGGTGGGCAGACCGGGAAGTCCGCCGGTGATTGGCGGGGCGGGCCGCAGGACGGGCGCTGATTGGCTGCTCGGAGGGGCAGTTAGCGAGGGGCGGGGGCGCCGGGGGCAGGGAAAGCTCTGGAAGCTTCGGCGCCGCTCGGCGCTGATTGGTGCGCGGTGAGGTCACGCTGTTGCTGAGGGGGAGTCGCCTGGCGGGGCAGATTTCGGCTGGGGGGGGGGGGGGGGGCCGGGGGGCGGGTGCGNNNNGGGAGCCGGGGCCATGAGGGGACAGGGAGAGGGATTATCATGGGGAATGAGATTAATGACGGGGATAGGAACGATACTGGGGCGTCTTCAGCCCCCGCCTGAACTCTGGTAGTGCTCAGGGGAGGGCCTGGCATGGAATGGGGGAGAAGCGCCCTAAAAAAAGGGGTGACCCTTGGTGGCAGTGTTTTATGATCCACGGGGGCCTCTGACCAACCCTTTCCCCAGGATGGCTGAGGCTTCATGGAAAAGCCCGGGACAGGCTGTAGGGCTGCTCCTGGCCTACGAGGCTGAGAGGAAACGCTGGGAAAAGCAGAACTGAGTTCGCAAAGTTGGAAAAAGAGCATAATTGAGGAGCGTTGGTGGCTCCCGGTGTGTCACACGAGCTGCCCCAGTCACGCGGCCCAGTGCCCGAGCTGCCCGTGGAACCGGCTGGAGCTGGCTGACGAGTTAATTCTCTTAATGTGAGGCTGCAAAACAAGCCCTGTGATGAAATGCTGACATCTGAAATTCAAATGGTTGTTTACTCGACTCCAGAACAGGAAGCTTTGATCGGTTATGAGGCAGCTACCTTCTGTGAACTGATGTGGAAACGTGCCTTGGGTTAATTAAACTTCATTATAGCTTTCAGACTGGCTCTTAACTCTTTTTATATCATATTAAAGTTGGAGTGCACAAAATCCAAGATGGTTTTTTAGCAGCTTTATCTGCTGTTCCTTCAGTGAAGCCAGATGACCTTGTTAAATCCTCCACTCACAAAGCATCAGCACACGTGTGACTGGCAAGATTCAGTACAGCACAGAGCTTCCCCCTAAAAAACCTCAAACCCAGACAAAAATACAAAACCACCAAACAAAAGAAACCCCAACAACAAAATCCTTCTGCATTCCTTTCTCCTAACAGAGTTTCTAGCACCTCCTAGTTTACAGTAAAAAGGAAATAAATCATCCTAACAATAATTACTCACAATGTAGAAACAGGAAGAGGGAAAAATGGTAACTGCAAAGTTCAGAAAGCTCCATGGCAATACCCAACCTTGGAAATATTATTTGGCTACATAAATTTAGGACGAAAGGCAGAGTTGGGCAATATCCCGTTTGTTTGCTTTGTGCTGCCAGTTCTGCTCAGTATTTCCAGCACGGGTTTTGTTTGCTGGTGCCAGGGTGGCTGAAGGTTTGCTCCAAGGCTGGCCTGGGCTTGCTGCACATCCCAGGCACTGCTCCCAGAGGAAAGGCCACGAGTGACTAATATTTACAAATATGAAAGGCCACATCTGTAAAGCTGGAGATAATTGTAAAGCCTGAGCAGTGTTAGAGCACTTCACACATTTATTAAGGATTTTAGGGTGCATATTTCTCTTCTTAATGTTCCTGTAGATGGAGAAGGATTTGTAATTTTTTTGTAATTTGTAATTCTTTTTTTCCTTTCTGTGTAAACCAGAAAACACAGGAGCCCTCCCTTGTTTGGTTTTTTTTTTTTTCTAAATATGGCTAAATCCAAGGTGTGGGAACTGTTCTGGCTGTACAAAGCACATGCATTTAACAAACATTCCACTCTCCCTCTGGTAGCTCTTGGTGAATAAAAACCATCGAGCAGCTGACTCTGAACTGTATATAAATAAATGCAAAGCTGAAAACCCCAGAAATCTGTATCTTGTGACTGCTCTGACTGCACAGGTGGCTCCAGCCTTTGCCAGGGCATCGGGCCTGCAGTCGGGAACACACATTTCTTTTCAAAAGTAGGTCACTGGGCAGTAGTACAGAGCAACCTACTTTCAGGAGAGAAGAATCTGGGGTCAGGGAAGTGTTTCCAACGAATCTGTACATTCTGGAACACAAGCTGGGTCTGTTTTTTATGTAGGCTAATGTCCTAGCAACGAGGTATCACTTTTCCATGAGCAATGTGGAATGAGGCAATCTGTTTATCTTTAGCTACCAGGTTTAGCTTGGGACAGCCAGACAGACCATCAGAGGGTATGTGGCAAGTCCAGTTACTGTTCTTTGCTACAAAAATAGGGCTGCTTGCCACAGGGAAAAAAAAAAATACATATATTCCTATCTCATAGCATTACTCACACCTGCCTCTCACTGTGTATGACACAGCATAATTATATTTACCTGTGGTGCAGATAAAGGTTGTCTCCCCAAGCCTGTACCGGGCTTGGCTGAAGTTCCACCCACGAGACAAACAGAGCAGTGGCATGTCACTGCTTGTCCCTGTGCTGCCAGCCGGGAGGGTTACACAAATAGTGAGTCATAATTCCAAGTACTCTGAGATTGACTGTGATATTATGAGATTACCAAAAAAAGACAACTCCCTCGGTTTTGTTTTTATAGCCTTATGCTAAAAATACCTTCGCTAAGCAAAGTTTTTAAGAAGCCGCCGACTTCAGGAGCTGAAAGAAGAAAAACAAGTTTGAAGAAAAACAAATAGATCGGTAGTAAAAAGAGGAAAATTAGCGATACTCCTCTGTCTCCCTGTTTGTCTAAAGCGTACTTTAACTTTGCAGGACACGTGGGATTCAGCTTTCAGCTCTGAGCTGCCACGATGAACAGGCTTGGGGAAGGTCGGGGTGCCCTGGAGGGACATGTGGCAGCTCCCCGTGCCCTGCTGGCAGGAGGCGGCCGAAGGGCATTTCATACAGCCACCCCGGGCTGAAATCCCAGCCTTGTGCCCGCGTGTCGTGCCAGTGAAAGCAACAGCTAATAACTAGGTCTGCTCTAAAGCTCCTTGGCTGCATCTTCCCCCCTCTGCCTCCTGCTCGGGAGCGTTTTGGATCCCATCCAAGCTGCAGTGCAGGGAGGGAGCTCTTTGTTCACCTCCTCTCAGCACATTTCGCTTGTGCTTTCTGGGGCAAGGTTTTCGGCACTGGTGGAAACGATGTAACTTTTAAAAGTTTTCATTGAAGTACCTTGGAAAACAGGCAGGCAGAAGAAATAAGCCCTAAAACGCCGTTAATCGTTGTTAATGTGTTCAACAGAACCTCTGTAACATGAACAAAAACAAACACTGTGGAGGCCGTTCGGAACAGCGCAGGGGTGTCACCTCCCTGCGTTTTGTTTTCAGATCCAGCTTGGGTCCTTTGATGGTGAGGAAAACGTCTGGAATGTTTCCCCCTCCACCACAGGGAGACTAAAATCCAAGCACGGTCATTTTTCCCCTCTGAACAAACCACGTACTTGTAACCACCTCAGGTTTTTTTAGTATGCTGTTAGCTGTACAGAACTCCTAGTTCCCTGCTTATTCGATAAAAAAAAACCATCCACAGTTCCTAATTCTCTTTCACCCACAAACATGCGGCTGCTTTCAGTGCTGCTTTGGGGATAAAAATGCTCTTACAGGCAGAATTTCAATGCTGGCTGCGAGCCAGGGCTGCAGAGCTGAGTCATTGTTATACAAGCAGAGCTGAGACAGAAAAGCCCCTTTGTACTTTAACACTGAACACATCAGCTGCTGCTGGCCTTTGAGTATCACAAGACACCTACACAGAACCAACTGTAATTTACTGGACTTTTCCTCTTGCCCATCCCATCATCTGTCTGAATAATTCTTCCTTTTCCATTTTGCCTCTCGAGCTTAACAGCAAATGCATTTTTCATCAAGCTGCTGGCCTCTCCTAAAGCCTGGCAAACATTGCATCAGCTTTGGAAGCAGTGAAATGAGAGCTGTTAACTCTCTGGGCCCCGGGAAGGTGCTGCCCAGGTACACTGACAATACAATATTTGACCACTGAAATTTAGGGCTTTCATATATCTGTGACATTTATCGTCATCCAGAGTTCACTGTAAAGCTCTTGAATTGATTTTCATGTGAGACTCAGTTTTGTGTTCTGAGTCCTTTGTGATAAAATATGAAACGAATGAAAAAAGAGAAACAATTTCTCTACTAAAGGAAACCAAGCTGCATTTTGCACTTCCATTTTTGTCCTCCAGTTCTTTATCCTGAAACATCAGAGGGGAACAGAATTTAGCTTCTCAAAACAGCTTCTACTTTTAAAATAAACCGAGCTAATTGTGGAGAGGCACGGAGAGTGACAGATTTGCAGATATCACATGGACAAACTCACTCCAGTTTTCTCCTGGAACTCCTTTTGAGCATGTAGGACTGCTGGTGGCTCCTGTCTTACAGAGAGGGTCATTTGTGTGAATCGAGCTAACAAGATCCTAAAATGAGCTCCTAAAATACACTCTGGCTTTCAGTGTGTTGAGTTCAGTGTTTTTGGGACAGGACAGACTGTGTGGGCTGAAACCTGTGAGTGGTGCTGGCCATGCCCGGGGGGAGATGAATCCCTGCTGCAGCCAGCACAGGCTCAGTTTCAGTGCCTTTCCAGTTTCACCTCAGTGACTTTTTCCTCCCAAAATATAAGGTGACTGACATGGGATCTGGTTTGCCTAAAGGTCTGGGAGTGGCTCAGATCAGGAGCTCCAGATGAATTTGTCACGCAGGGTGTATTCTCGTGCTTCCATTAGAATGAGTAACCGGAGCAGAGGGGGTAACAGGAAATTGTAACTCGGTGCCCTTTCCTATCATGGGAGAAGATGTGCTGAGCCACAGGATTCTTATGCAAATCCTGGCATGTGCCGTCTCAGGAGGCCGCCTGAACTCTGGAGTCACATGTTTTTAAAGCTCTTTTCCAGGCCAGAGTGCTGATGGATGTTTATTCATCACTGTCCTCTTGCTTTGCCATATTCCTGGCTGCCACAGGACCCTGCGGTGCCTCTTCGCCTCTCAAAACTCAGCTCACTTGTTTACATCTTTCCCCTTCTTGGAAAGAGCAAGACATTAAGTCCTGTTGACTACAAATTCTTGATTATAAGTCAAACAAAAGAAGTTTCCAGTCCTGCAGCACTGGGCACAAAGGTTTGTCCTTGGAGTGATTATTTTTTCCCCCAACCAAATGTGACTTGGACACCTCCAAGTTTTGTACTTTTCCCTGCACTGATAGTTTTACTTGAGAAACAGCACTGGATTTCAGTGTTCAAGAATAACCTTTTGTAAGATATTTACCACTAAAGGGGTGATTTCACGTTTTCCTATTTTTTTGTTGTTGTTTATTTGGTTGATTGTTTTGGTTTTGGGGTTTTGGGGTTTTTTTTGTTGTTGTTGTTGTTTGGTTTTGGTTTGGTTGTTTTTTTGCTTGTTAAGGTATATACTCTCTTATTTTCAAGACTTTGGTAACAGAACTAGTGAAAAGCTAAGTGGGAATCCTGTTAGAAGCCATTTCTCTGCAAGGCTCCCATGATGACTTCAAACCTCAGGGAGGCCTGAACAAATTTCCAAAGGCACATCCCGTGCTGTCACAGCGATGTTGTGTCTAAGTGAGGGCTGTTCATAGCAGAGATGTGAAACACCACACTTCAGCAGCACCTCGGGTCTGCTGAGCGCCTTCACATCCGTGAATATGTGAGGCATCGTGTTCAGAATGAGAGGGAAAACCTCGGGCTCGTGCCTGTGGATAACTGGCATGCCTGGCCTCAGCCCTGGAAGCATAAAATCATAGAATCCTTAAGGTTGGAAAAAACTTTTAAGATCATGAAGCACGACTGTTAACCTAGCACTGCCAAGTCCACCACTAAACCATGTCCCCAAGTGTCACATCCAGTAGTTCCTTGAACACTTCCAGGGTTGGAGACTTAACCACTTCCTTGGGCAGCCTGTTCCAATGCCATAGGGTGGCCAGCAGGACCAGGGCAGTGACTGCCCCTGTGCTGGGCACTGCTGCGGCCACACCTCGAATCCTGGGGTCAGTTTTGGGCCCAGCACAAGAAGAGGGACACTGAAGGNTCCCTGACAGGAGGCTGTGGCGAGCTGGGATCGATTCCTTCCCCAGGTAACAATGAAGGATGGACGAAACAGCTTCAAGCTGCGCCAGGGGAGGTTTAGGTTGGATACTGGCAAAATATTTCTTCACTGCCTCTTCCCCGCGTTGTCCCCCGGTCCNGAATGCGGGGGGAACCCCGGCCGCGGCCAAGGCGGGGCCCCCCGGGCCCGGCGCCATCGATCTGGGGGCGCAGAGCGGGCGCTGGGCCGCCTTCCAGGAGCGGCACCGGCTGAGCTGCGAGGAGGCGGCGCGGCTGCTGCTGGACGCGTAGTGAGTAACGGGGCCGGGGCGGCTGCTCCGCGCTCCTGCCCCAGCCCCGTTCATGGCATCGTTCTCCGGGCGGCATCTGCACAGCGGGTCCCGGGAGCTGCCCAGAAGGGGGGCCGGGGGTGGGATGGGGAGGGGGCGCACGCACCACGGAAAAAAAAAAAAGGGGTTTTCGGTGCTAAAGCTTCCCGTGTTTTACGGCTCTCCCATCAAAAATGCCCTCGGGGGCTCCGCGGGGCTCAGCTTCTAAATCTCCACCCATTTCCTGTGCTCGCTCTGTGCAGAGCGCGGCACATCAGAAACTGTCCGTGGGAGGCAAAATCTGGAAGGAAAATGTTTTTCCTTTGCATTTTGCGATTGACCCGCACGGTGACTGCCCAGCTGCTGTGGAGGCGGCTCGGGGAGAGGGAGCAGCACAGGCTCAGAAATGATCATAAAGTTCCTCTGCAATTACAACCCGAAATAAAAGACATTTCAAGTATCACGTAGAATCCACTTATCTCTGTTTTCCTCAGCTTTTAAATGGAGGAATATTAGTGGTGTTGGAGGAACTATGGGGGAAATTGTGGGGAAATTCAGTTTTCAGTTCCAAGCAGTTCGTTTTGAGGTGATAGCCCTGGTTTCTGTGTAGGGATGTGTATGGACACAGCTGTAGGGTCAGCACTGACCCAGACTGTGGTACAGAGTGGAGTATCCTCAAACTGGTGCTCTTCTTTCCTTTTCACCATTTTAACTAAACCACAAAAGCCATTGCTGCAGAGGCCAGAAGCCATCCTCCACCTCATTCTGACACATGTTATTAAATACCTTTGAGTGGATACATTTCTTGGTGTTCTGCAACAGCTCAAGACAGAACTGAATAATGTCGTATATAGCCTTACTGTTCTCTTGGCCAAAAAACAAGAGAGGATGATCCCAAAAGCTCTGCTGTCTCTCTCTCCAGTGAATACAGGGGTTTGGTGAAGCACACAGGAGGCTGTCACTGTGGGGCTGTCCGCTTTGAGGTCTGGGCTTCAGCAGATCTGCACGTGTTTAACTGCAAGTGAGTTGGTTTGTTCCCTGTTCCCAGAGATGAATGTCAGCTCTCTGCTTTTCCAGCCTTAGGGCCAAAGATGAGACTGCTGCAGGACACCCTCTGAGCTGTTTCCATAGGGTTTACCCCTAATTATGTCCTGATCTGCTGTGAGATCAGTGCTGGTGATTTCAGGTGCTGCTTTGGGCAGGACTTCATGTCTCACAGCCAGGCTCACACAGAAAGTGTCAGGAGAGATCTAATGAGTCCAGGTGCTCAGCCATCTGCTCTCTGTTTCCTCTCATGCAGAGGGCTCAAAGCACATTGGTCTTTTTTTAACTTGTTCTTCTCAAGTGACATTACAGCTCTGACCACATGTGCCTCAAACTAAAACACTCTCTGGTTTCAGTAGTGATCCCTCTTTGCCTGCAACTCCTTTGCTTCTAGCTCAAGGGTGAACTTCTGAACTTCACTTTCTTGTTTGCAAGGTAATGAATGTTGGCAAAATTGGCCAAGCGTGCTCTGAACGATTAAGTGGATTTCTCAGGGCTAGAGTTTGTCCTCAAGAGTTGTGTGTGAGAATATCTCATTGGGGTACCTGTGTAGGGTCAGCCTGTTCCATGGGTGTGCTCAGCCAAACACTACTGACACCACAAATCCACTTTTGCCACTTACCTCTGAGCCATTCTAGCTGTCAGTGGAATTTCTGTTGTCAAGAGGTCCGACTGCTGCACTACAACCTGTCCACTTCTAGAAAGGTCTGCTTTTTCTTTTACAGTTGCAGCATTTGCACAAAGAAACAGAACAGACACTTCATTGTGCCAGCGTCGCGTTTCAAGCTGCTGAAGGTAGAGTAAGAACACAGTAAGAGCATGGCCATGAGCACGAGCAGTGTTATCCTCAAAGAGCCAAGAACAACCAGTTTTCTCCCCTAAGTTTGGCTGGTTGGGGGAAATGGCTGCATTTTAAGCTGTCTGGTGTGGGTGTGTTAGTGCATCTGGTGTAGAGCTCTTGCAGTTCCCAGGCCTGACTGTTACAGACACGTGCGCGTACAAAGCACAGGGGTTCAGGAAAGGAGCAGGAATGCACAGCTCTGCATCTCAAAGACAGGAAGGTGGCATTTTAAATTGTTCATTTCTTAGCTGCAGGCCCAAAGTAATTAATCCATCTATTTCCATGGAAAACTTACAGTGCTTTTCCTTTGCTTAGGGTGCTGACAATTTGACAACGTACACCTTCAACACACACCGTGCCCAGCACACGTTCTGCAAGACCTGTGGTGTTCAGAGCTTTTATACTCCTCGTTCTAACCCTGATGGTTATGGTAGGTACAAAGTAAGCTGTGCTAACCAGAGCTAACCACCAGGCAAACCTTGGATAAAGGCTCCACTGGATGCTGACATGACAGCAGTGAGCAGCATGTATCCTAAGAGTTTGTTCCTAAAGTGTTAATAAACATCTGGAACTGCAGGCTGAACCTGTAGCTCCTCCATAAGAAAGAGTCTTACCTATAATGTGTGGGCTTCTTCCTGTGAAAGATTCTCATCCAGGCTCCTCAGCCTTACAGCAATAGCATTTACAATTCCCTGAGATGCCCCATCCATGGAATGGAGCAGGCATCTCCCACATTTTATGCAAAGCAGGTTTCTGTGTACTCTGTTTTTCTTCAGGAATAGCTCCCCACTGTCTGGATGATGGCACCGTGCAGACCATTATCACAGAGGATATCAATGGCAAGGAATGGGAGAAAGCAGTGAGGGAACATAAGACCATCAGAGACATGTCAAAACCCTGAGACACCCTTCCAGCAGCCCTTGGAGCACTGCCATGGAACTGCAGTCTGGGGTTTCCTGGGTGATGGTTGGTGAAATCAATCCCTACATTACTGTTACCTGTTCTCTGTTTCTTAAATAAATCTTTCTATGCTGATTGTCTCATTCCTTTGTGACGTTCAGTTTTCAAACTGCCTCTGCTCTGTAAACCACTCCAGGGTTGCTAGTTTGGCACTTTGCCTTTAGCTGTGCTAAAGTTTAAATCACAATACAAAAGACCTCATTACAGTCACTTGCACCTCATTCCTGTGTCCTGCTGAGACTCTTGTGAGTTGATCTTGAGCCCTGCGTTCTGAGCAAGAAGAAATGCTCACATTTCATGAGGGACACTGTGAAGGTGCAGCCTGCAACACAATGTGTATAAAAGAAGCAGCAGCAAAGATCAGTGCAATTAGAAAAAATTGCATGATTTCTGATGTTTTATTCAAAAGCTTTGGCTTTTTAAAGTTCTGACTGAATAACAAAAATCTTGTGGTTGTGGTGTCTGTGGAGATAGCACGATCTTTGAAAAGTTAGTCCTGATACCTGGATTTTGCAAAAGCACCAAGAAAGAGTTGCCAAGCAGTTCTTGCAGCTGTATCTTCCTGGGGAAAGAGTTTGTGCCATATCTTCTCCAACGCAGAATCCTCCTGGGCTTGACTCCCAATTAACATTAATCCAAATTTCTCATCTTATTTAAGCTTCTATGGTGAGAAAATAGAGCAGCTGTTAACCCTGTTCTCAATGTATCAGGCAACAAGATATTCAGGAGGAAGTTCACCCAGCCTGGGTTTTGTAGTGTGGAGAATGCTACACAAAGAGCACCTTGTCCTCTTGAGCACCTAACATAGGAGTTTCCTGGAGTCCTGGGCCTGGCACAGTCTTTTTTTGCTCGTCCTTTCACTCCTGGAGCTGTGAGTGATGTCCTGTCAGAGCAGGCGCAGTGAATTGACCACGAGGTAGCGCGAGAAGAGCAGGTAGAGCTGGCGGAACCAGAGGAGTTGGCTGCGATGGCACCGCATGGCTCTCTAGGAGACAAAACAGTGCAGAGAGCATGACAAGAACCTTCCAGAGCTGATGTGAGGGCAGTTTCCTGCTCCTGCTGGGAGGGTCAGTGCCCATGTATAGGACAGCCTGTTTTCAGTGAGCAGGGAGAAGCAGGGGAGGTGGAAGGCTGCCTAAGGTCTCCAGGAGGGCAGGAGAGGCCTGTCTGCCCCCGAGTCTGGTGTTGTGCTGCCTGATGTTCAGAGGGTCCTGCTAGAAAGGACACTTTATATATCACTTCTGACTCCTCCTCCCCAAGTGATCTCTGGCCTGAGTGTTCACATGCTGGGGAGCAGGACCCTGATAGGTGTGTCTGGGAACATCCCTGCTCCTTCTGACCACACACTGCCAGCTGCAACTGAGTCTATTTATAGTGTACCAGCCTAGAAAGGTCAGATTTCAGGAACAAAAATACATGGGAATAATGAAGACCACCTTTATCCGAGCTGTTTCCATAAGTAACTCTATCTTTTAGCAGCCTCAGAAGCAGGAAAAGTCTGTAATTTGTGAATTAACAGCACTGTTTGATGGGTAAATATTTTCATGCTGTGGAAGGGGAGCTAATCAGATTCTGATATAGTGAATTGTGCAGTAAATGTGTGAGATCCTATGCAGCAAAATAGTTTAAAAATGTACAGTAAAGGGAACTTGTGAAGAGCTTTGGACCACAAGTTCACAGGCTGTCTCCCTCTTTAGTTAGAGCTGTGATCCAAGGATGTTCCTGCCATGCAGTCTTTAACAGGCCACTCACATGTTCAGAATATTGTGTTGGATCCAGTTGCCTTGGAAATGCATCCTTGGAAATGCATCCTACATCCTGGAGAGTGTAAAACTCAGTGCCCTGTGACTCCTGGAGATCTCTGAGCTGCAGATCTGCTCAGCCCTGTCCTGTCACACAGCACATGAGGTAACCTGGCTTGTCCACGTTTGAAAAGTCACTGCAGACATTCCTCAGTGACATTTATAACCCATGGATACAACTACTTCTGGCATTCCCTGGGAATGTGACACTTGTGACTAAAGTGCTCACAATGATGGTGAGCCACTCCAACAGGTCAAGCAGGTGCCACACATCTCACCTTGGCTTGTTCAGTCTCCTCCTCAGTGAGGATGAAGAGTGCATCCCTGGGCAGGAGGCAGGAAATGAGGACATCCAGGAAGGAAATGTATTTCCTGAAGAGATTTACTGATTCCAGCACGAGCACACGGCACCCTACAGAGAAAGAGGATAAATATTTCAAAACAACAGAATTCTTGTAAGGTGCCCTTTTCTCCAGGCTCAGCAGGTCTTTGCAGCTTCCCTGTGCTGCTGGCCTTGGGAATCTTTTTTTGTGTAAAAGGGGAGCAACTTCTGATGCTTCCACCAGGATTAGCTTATAATTTAAATTATTCCTGTATAATTAGGCTCAAAGGAAAAGGTGCAGATGATTGTCTGAATGCTGGCACTGTATCATCTAATGGAATTTTAAAACAGTAGTTTCTGGTTCAGCTACCAAAATGAAATTTCATCTTTCTACTCCAATTCTTAGCTACAGAATAAATATTTACAAGCCTCAGGAATCAAATATTAACTCAGGCAGGCAGTTACACTTTAACAGAGTTCCTGAATTCATTGTTCAGGATGTTTGTGATGAAGCAGATGAAGGTAACATGTTTAAAGATTCTGCTGATGTTGAAGGGGTTTTTTTTCTGTTTTAAAGATCCCTTTGAACTCAAAAGTTAATTGCTACTTTTTTTTTACCATGGATAAATTGTCTTCACTGATGAGTTCAGAGCTACTGATGGTCCTGTTAAGAGCCTGTAGCTCTCAAGGGAGCTGCTTTGGGATTTCCTCAGCTTGGAAGCTGCTGTGATTATGTTCCACACTTCCCACATTGTATTAAAGTTTGACAGAAGAGGCCAAAGTCACAGTTTACACAGGTGGTCAGAGATGCAATTCGATTTGCAGTGAGATTTCTTTCAGTGAGCCCTGAAACAGTGAAATTACACAGCAGAGACAGAACAAAGCTCTCATGGGCTCCCTCTGGCACACCTCCAGGATCTTTCAATTCCTTTCTTTCTTTTCTTTTCTCCAAGGGTGTTGTTCCAACTTTTCACTGGCCTCTCCCACTCTCCAAAGCAAGATGGGTTAACTCTCCGTTTCAGTATCCCGGAGGGCTCCAGGGCCATGCTCCCCTTCCACTGAAGGGGACACGGGACACTGGGACACGACTCCTCAGCAGGTCGCACAGAGCACTCACAGCAGTGATTTTCTCCTGCTGTGGGCAGCAATGGGCAGGGGTAGAGCTCTTAAGGGCGACCAGCGGCGCTTCCACCCGGACAGGCGCTGACGAGCCGGGGAAATCCCCGCTGGAAGCGGCGGGCGGTGCTCGGGAGCCGCCGGGAGGTGGCGGCGTCCGCCGGCCGCGGGAGGGGCCCGGGAGAGCGGGGCCCGCATCCCTCCGGCACCGCTGCCCGCAGCACCTCCTGCCCCGCCCGTGCCCCACCGCCGTCCTGCCGCAGCCCCGCAAGGGCACGGCGCGTCCCGGAGCAGCGGCCGGGCAGTGCCGAGCGCCCCGGGGCGTGCGGGAATGCGGGGCTGTGGGACCGGCACGGCCGGGACACTTCCTGAGCACGAACCTGAGCCCCTGCCCCGCTCCCGGCCCGCCGGGACAAGGGACAGGCAGCGCTCTGTGGCTGCCATCCGGCCCAGCTGCTGTCCCAGGGGATGCTCTGCAGGCACAAGTGCTGCAGTCGCTCACAGAGTGCCCTGACACTTCTTTCACTCCCGCTGGAGACATTTCTTGTTTCCAAAGAGCAAACCTGAGATGTGCCGTGAGTGGGGGAGCCGCTCTTCCCCTTTCTCTGCAGAGATCCTCTGGGCTGCTGCTGGGGTCGTTTCAGAGGGAGGAATTGGTACAGTGCTGCTCCTGTTGTCAGCATTCCCACTGGCACCTGTTTGCTTTTCAAACACGGGACAATGGATCTTTCCTTCCCTGGATGGTTTTAATGGACTCTGCCACGTCAATTCCTACTCACAGTGATGGGAAGAGAGGCCTGGCATGGGGTTACCCAGCACCAATCTCTGAAGGAGGCTGCTCTGTTAACCAAATGTGCTCTCCCTTTCTTCAATCTCTTTCTCTGAGAAATATTAATTCATGCAGCAATTGCACCCTTTTGTTCCCCAAAGCTCAGCAATAAGGGCTCAAAACCACGGCAAGTGATTTTAGTGTGGATGGGTCTGACCTGCTGGGCCCTCCTCGGTCAGATCAGGTTAAGTGGTGGCATTCAGCTCCCCAAAAAGAAGGGCACTGTAGGAGCCCTCTGTGTCAGTGATCCGACCAGGATTTCCATGTGCTGACAGCAAAGCCTGCTCTGCATGGCAATGTGAGATGAAATGAAGCAGGGAAGGAATGTACAGTCCAGGGAGAGATGGAAAAGGGTTCAGAGAAACAGGCTGCTCCCTGCCAAGCGGGGTGAGAGCAGCGCTGCCATTGAGGAGTCTGCTCCTGTGACACCAGCAGGTGAAGCTCTTCAGAGCCTGTTGTGCCTGTGACCTGGGCAGGATGGGATTAGCAGTGTAATGCAACCTCTCCAGGTTGGCAGAAAGGGCAGGATCAATATAGCTCATGGATTAGGCCGAGAATAGAAGTGTGTGAAGCCTGCAGCCTGCTCAGCTTGGCTTTCTGCTTCCAAAGCACTCAGGCAGCAAGGATGCCTAGAATGAGGCGCTCCTGAGTGAGCACTGGGTGTGCTGCAGGCCTGCACTGCTCCTGATGGAAGGAGGCACAGGTTCTTCTGGAAGAGCACTGGTTGTAGCTGGAAGGAGGCAGTGGCAGGGGTGGGAGCACATCCAGCAGTTGTCTTGGCTTCTTGAGACAAGTGCTTGTGCCTGGGCTGGAGAACTTGATTACAGATTATAAAAAGCCTGTTGTGTTTGTGCTGGCTAAAGGCATTAGAAAGCAAAGCAGGATATTTAGGGTGCTCATTTGCATATCACTGAGGCAATGCAAGGCTTAGCTGGCTTTTGCATTTGCAGGGAGATTTTCTGTGGATTCCCTGATCACATGGGCTTACACAGGCTCACCCACAAACAGTTCCCTCTTACCAACAGCAGCGCAGCACTTTTCCATGGCCTGAACATGCCTTTCAGCTCCATCCAGACAGCCTCAATCCCAGCATCACTCTTGTTTCATTAAGCCCCTCTGATGCACAGCCCTGCACGCCTGCCAGATCAAATTATAAATACTGGGAATTTCAATGAGACTGGAACTATATTTGGAAAGGCTTAGCGTAAGCAGCAGCATGGGAGCTCCCCGTTCCTTTGGTGTTTGTAGGTCATGTCAGATGTGATGTAATCAGAGCAGCAAGGCTTGCACAGAGCTCCAGCAGTCTCTTGATGCTGCTGGAGAAATGGAAATGTTCTCTATACGTGGGTCTGTTTCAAACCTGAATGGATTTGAGGCACAGCCCATATTCAGGACCAGAGTGAATCTCACAAACCTGCACGAGCAGCACATGAAAGTGGCTCGGTGTAGATGGGGCCTGACAGCCAGCAGTGACATCAGCCACTGCAGCTCCTTGTCCTTTGTACTGCACACAGCACACAGAGCTCTGCTGCATCCCAAGGCTGAACAAAGAAAAGGTCCTAGGAAAGAAGCTGGCACTAATACTCCTCTTTCATAAACTGGAGAACTGAAGGGACTCGAGTCAGAGCTCAGCTTAAGGGCATTCTGCCATCTTGGCTCATGCTGTCTCATTAGGCCTGCAACTTCCTGCTAGCAGAGAATTAAAACTGATTTGCTGTGACTCATTCAAATCCTACAATGATTTGGGAATTAGCATTAAAGGAACACAGCCTGGATGGCTGCTGAGGGAGCAGGAGGTTGACTGGGTGGGCCTGGCTGAGCCACCTTCCTACGCTGTGTCCAACCAGCTGAGTGACAGCTTTGTGCTTAAATGAGGTCCACACGTTTGTCCCTGGGCAGGCACTGTTTGCTGGAGATAAGGGCTGCAGCTCTACTCGAGAAAAGGGCTCAGGAGCAACCTCCTTCTGTACTTTGTTTCTTTCCTTTCCCTACTTGGACAGAGAATTTCTCGGGGATTCTTGTTCACTTACAGGTGGAAGAAGCCACTACAGTTTGTTGTGCCACTGCAGATTTCAGATTCCTTTCCTGAGCACATTTTGGTAGAGGCTTAACTTGCTACATGCAAACATTTTTGGCTAAATTGGTAATTGTTTCTGAGGCTTTTGTCACAGAAAAGGAAAAAGGCTTGTAAAGCAAGATGTGACCAAAACCTCTGTGACTAAGCTGAGAGACCTGGAAATAGCACTCAAATTCACCCAAGAGGCACAGGCCAGACACTGCATCACACCACTGAGGCAGGACAACCCCAAGGGACTGAAAAGTGACTATAGAGAAGCCTGAGCTGGTAAAAAATTGCAGGAGGATAAAAGTTCAGCTGTG
Organism: Edolisoma coerulescens; assembly: GCA_013397115.1. Taxonomy (NCBI): domain Eukaryota; kingdom Metazoa; phylum Chordata; class Aves; order Passeriformes; family Campephagidae; genus Edolisoma; species Edolisoma coerulescens. The sequence continues at coordinate 754,460 of VWZW01000754.1, read as the reverse complement.
GGTTTCATTTGCAGTGCAGGGGTGAGCTGGGCAGCTGGAACCCTGGACACAACAGTGATGTACAGGACTGCAGGGTGGGGATGTGAGGTGGGGTGGGAGCTGATGGACTCCTACCTTCAGGTAACTTCCCCTGTGAATGCAGGTACCTGTGAAAGAAGAGATACAAGGGGGTCAGCACTCAGTGGGGCTACTCAAACCCTGATTTTACAGGTACAAACTCTGCACACTAAACCAACCCTTTTCATTTAACACACACTGACAATGGCCACTCTTGTGAGAAACTTCAGGAGCACACACTGGATGCACCTCAGGCAGGGATAAGCCTCATTCCCCACACTATTCTGCCATTCCTTTCCTCATCCTGGCTGCTGGGACACATCACAAATAAGGTCCATAAATCAAATTCACTCTCAGACTTCTCAAGGGAAATGCAAGAGGCTGCCAAAGGCTGTTAACCCCTGGGAACACCTCTGGCTGTTTAAAGCCCAGGCTCTGCTGGCCAGGGGCATTGTCTCAGTGGCTGCTCCTCCCTGGGCACCAGCTCTTTTCTTCTAACCCAGGCTGGCACTGGGATATCTGAGAAGCTGCTCTGGCTTTTTGCTCACCAAGACTTTGATCCCTTCATGACTTTGTCCTGGGGAGTCTCTGTAGTAAAACAGAACGAGAGGAGCAGTGTGGGAGGTGTGAATGGTGATGGCACTTCCATCAAGAAGCGTCAGCAAATGACCCTGAGAGGGCATCAGAGGGTGCTAACTTCAATTCCTTTTTAATTCTCTTGTTTTTCCTGCTCAGGGCTCTGGAGCACTTGTGCTGACATTCCCATCTGCAAGGCCTGGATTTGGCCCACGGCAGGGCTGGGAAGCAGCAGGTCTCCAGCAGATGGCACTCAGGGCTGTCCCACACCCAGTCCTGCTCTTCCAGGAGAAAAAGAAATCCAAACAATGGAACATTTGCCAAAAGGAGAAAGGAAATAATAATTTTTTAAAAAGTTATTTAACCCTGTGTAATATTTAAAGAGATTGTTATCACCTTATAGTGGTGTATCTAACAAAGGACAATGTCCCAGTTCATGTGTAAATCAGCCAGGATAAAACATGCATTATATGTAAACTGCTGTGTTTCTCCAGTCACTTTCAAACTAGGATTATCTCTGGCTGTTGGTTAAGTTCAAGGAAAAGGATTAGCTACACAGGCCTAGACAAAATAGGAAGCACGGAGTGATGAATACCCAATGCAATACAAAGCAGAAGTCAAGCCAGAAATGCAGGTCATGACAGAACTCAAACAGCAATCAGAAAACATATTTAAACAGATTCTCCTGCCAGTGGTGTCCTCTGCTCCAGAGCCAAAGCAATGCCATTTCCTACTAAACAATGGCCTTGGAATACTGACTTGGCCACCTTCTGCCCCACCACTCAAGTCCTACTGCTCTGACAAAGATTGTTAAATGTTGCCTTGTAATTTAAGTATCTTCATTAATATCTGCTGTGCTCTTCTGCCAGAGGTTTCTTCCCCCACAAGTGCAATCTGGCCACCCAAAGAAGTGATTCAGCACTTGGTACAGTTAGCAGGGTGGGAACCTTTTAGAATAAGCTTGGAGATAAAGCAGTGAGTGGTTGTGAAATTTGGCAAACTCTCTGAAGGCCCAGTGTCTGTTCTGGCTGTGCTGCTCTGCCATGGAGGCACCTTCAAAGCACTGAGCCGCTCCAAGAGGGAACTAATAATAACCATTCCTGTCACTAGAAACAGGAGTGAGAGATCCAGCTCATATGGAAACATTTCAGCGGGAGCAGGGAGCATCTTCAGCAGGGAAGAAGAGTTTGATTCAGCAGTAAATTAAGGAGTTTGTGCTTGTGTAAAGATTCAGGGAGACACAAACTGTGTTTGGTTACTGAAAGGTCCTCAGAGCTGCTGCCAGCAGACCTGTCACTCATCTGGAAGAACAGGCATGAAGAAATTGCATCTCTCCTCATCCTTTTTGTCCCAATCCAAAGGCTTCAGTTCTCAGCAAGGCTCAGTGCAGAGCCCTGGGAATGGGCTCCACCCAGCTCTGTGTGCAGAGGAATTGCAGCCTTGCTCATTTGTATTTCTCTGTGGTTGCAGAGAGAGAGAGAAACACGGAGCTCTACCTCCTGCACACGTTCACAAAATGAGCCAATCCTCTCCCAAATCCATCTTCTCGCTCCCATCTCCACCCTGCTGGAGCGTCTCCATGGGACACTTCCAAGTAGGGGAGAGGTTGCAGCTCTCAGTTGTTGCCATTTTGGGAATGTTGTTTTACAGATTGGACTTGCTGTGGTTTGGGCGAAATGAAAGAGTTTGGCATAAAATCTCAAAAAGTAAAACACAAACAGGCTCTTTTTCAGGAGATTTTTCCATGTGGGTGTTTTTTTTTTTTTCCCCGGAGAGACTTTTTATAATCCTTTTTAAACATAAAGTGACCTAAGGTGGCTCGTTCCCACCCACTGCCCAAGTGCCAGAGGCTGGTGATTACAGGGCACCTCTCCCTGCACCCTCTCCATTATGCCTGTGGTAGGTTCAGATCCACGTGTGAGCCCCTCTGCAGTGAAGAATTTGGGAAGGCCATGAGACATCCAAAGGCTCCAACCATTTCTGCCCTGCAAGAACTCAGCCCCAGCTCCTCCCTCAAGGCCCAGCTGCTTTGAAGGCTGTTTCTGTCTGCAGCCATCAGCTCCATCTGCTCAGCAGAAACACTGAAATGGCCCAACGCCCTCACCCTGCAAACTGCAGGACTGAGCTTGCTCCCAAATTCTCTGTCTTTACTCAGGCAGCCTCAAGGAAAGGTGTGAGTGGGTCAGCTCCTATGTGGCACTGACCAGTGAAACCTCCCAGCCTGTTTCAAGGGGAACAAGTCAAGATGGAGCTGAAACCTCGGTCCTGGGGAGCACAGAACTCCTCTGGGGCTCATGCCCACGTGGGTGTGTTACAGCTTGGGTGATGTTCTGTTTGATGAGAAGTTGTTCATTGAATTCAATGACTTCACTCTCCAAATAGTTTCCCAAGCCAGAGGCAAAACCCTTCACTGAACTGACTGCTGGCTGCTGTGGAGCACTGGGGAAATACAGTTTTGAAGAGCATGGCAAAGAATGGATGTCTTAAAGCTGCACTGGGGCTCCATTTAGGATCCCAACCTCTAATCTGCCTGATTAATCTGATGAAACAGATGTGAAGGAGGAAGAACAGGCAGTCTCCTAGGAATCACAGAGACATTAGAAGGATATACTTGCCAGATGTTGGATGTTTGCTCTCTGGAATGCCTCCTCCCTCCCTAACTGGATTTTCTGGCTCCGTTTCCATGCACCCTGAACTACACCGTGGAGCAACAGTTTGTACAACTCTGTACTCACACACGGGGCAGTGGCAAAAGATGGTTCTGCCAGTGGCAATTCAGAGATCTTCCAGCTGACAGAGCTGTCCCTGGCTCTGTGCTTTGGGCCCTGCACTTCTGGGAGAAGAATGTGCAGTGTCACTGCTCCACTCGCTGCTAGCAGCCCAGTGACACTGGGAAAGACACCCCCCGAGTCTGTTTCTTTGGGAGAAAAACCCCTTCTTTAGAGGGAATCCCTTCTGTGTTGGTGCTCCATGCTCAGCTTTAATCCTAATGGCTCTCAACAGTGCCATGGAAGGGCACTGGGATGAATGAACTTGGTCAAATTAAGGAATGAGGGAAAGGGATGAAGGATTGAGATAAAGTGTAGAAAGCTATGGGATATATGCCAGGGCAGAGAGCTTTGAGGGGAAGTCTCAAGGATAGACAGCAGAGGACAACTTTGTCTCAGCCTTATGGGGACAGTCTGGCTGCAACCACAGCCATCACTCATAAGCTCCCCCAGGACACTGAAGATCAGTAAAACAACTGAGAAATGCATGGGCTGCAGCTGCTGAAAGGAGGGAGAGATCTTCCAGCAACACTCTGTAAGAAGGCACCAAATAAAAATGGTAAACGGGATATCATTCGCTATTATCAAGCTCATCACCCACACGCAGCTTCCTCCCTGTCCTTTAAGACCTGGCCTTGGAAATCCAACAGAAATTCACAGCAGAACTGTGCTTTGTTGGGGAGGGATGCAGTTGGTGGCCGCTGAGAATGGCTCCCACCAAGTGGGACTGGCTGGACACTGCTCTGCTCATTGTTTCCACACACGGATTTGCAGCTGGCATTTAACCAACCCTCCTCTTCCAGGGAGCCTCAGTGCAGCCCTTCTGCACAATGTCCATGGCATTCAGGAATGGGGCATTCAGTGGCCAGGCTGGGACATGGAAGTGCAACAAGGCATTGGTGGCACTTGGGCTGCATCCTAATCAACTGCTGAGTGATAAAGCTCCCAAATATTATCTCTGCACAGCCTCATTTACAACCTGCCACAAGAGCTGGTGAATGTGAAAAAAACATCCTGCAGGACTGAGAGGTGTTTTTCCAAACGGAATTGACGAGAATAGGCTCAGCTAATGATTCCTTGATGTAGCTTTTTATATGGCATCATTGATAGAAGTTTTATGGATGCAGTTGCTATAACAACATAATGCACAGTGGTTAAATATAGCAGCTCCTATTTTCCACTCAGTTTGCTCTGCCCTAAGCAGACAAGACTATTCTTTTCTGTTCTAGCTGGGATGAAATGGATTTGATAGCTCACTAAAGAAAACAAGTGGTACGGTCCTTCCTCCTCCTCACAAAGATGATTCCTCTCCATCCTAAGCAAGCAAACAACAAACCCAACGGCCCCCACTTGCCAGGCTCCTGGGCAAGAGGGGTTGTTTAAAATCAAAATGCACAGTGACTCATGCAAAACTAAACCACCTTGATATTATGTGTGATCTCAGTGCAGGCACTGTCATTTCAGAATGCAGGAAAGAGAGGTTCTCCCATATTCCTGTCCCACAGTATTTACCAAGCTCATTACCACAGTGCCTGGTGACTGGCCAAATGCTGAGGGGGGATAAAGTGACCTGGATGTCACTCAAGACTTGCTCTTCCTTGTGGATGAGTGTAAAGGATCCACCCTCCCTTGGCCACAGGGAAGCTCTGTTTGGGGGGATAAGAGAGAATGATGTTGCCAAATCAAGCTACAGAAGATTGCTTCCAGTTCTCCCTGCTTTGCTGCAGTGGGTTTTTCTTGGGTTTGGGCTGGGTTTTTTTCTCTCTCTGGAAGCCAGAACTGAAATACTCCCAGGGGAGACTGAAATCAAATAGCAATTTGTGTTCCTCTCCCATCCTGTTTTTTCTTATTTTTCCCTTGCAGAAGAACAAATCCACCCTCGAACCTTGGCATTTCCCAGTTCCTCCCACATCTGAAGGCCAGGCAGGCACACAGCAGCAGCTGGACTCCTGCAAGCTGTCAGGAGGAAGGTTGCTGCAAGGGAAAGAGCTCATTTCTTCTGAGTAGTTCCCGCTCCTTTGGACATAACCTCTGTTCCAGACACTGGAAAGAATATTTATGCTCTTAGCAGACAATACTGAGCATCTGCTCAGCTATGACCATCTCCTGAACTGTTTTATTCCTTGAAGCTGTTCAATAAGAGCTGTTCAATAATAGCTGTTCCTCCTGAAGCAAGGAGTTGTGGGAGGAGTCAGCCTGTTCTACCCCTGTTCTTGCAGAAAGTAATCTCATGGAAAGTGGGCACAAGCCTGTCTGCCTGAGACTGGGAGCATCCAAAAGAGCTGAGAATCACTGCACCAGCCCTCTGCTTCATCCTTTCCTCCTCTTTTCACAGTGGAGGCAGAACCTTGCAGGACTTGTTTAAAGATGGTTAATAAATACATTGCAGATGATACCTGGAGGGGAGAGGTCGTTTGCCTTTCTCTTGCCATGCAGCACTGGGGCCCCAGGGGCAGCCACTGCTGCTCTGCAGAGCTCTGCTGGCACAGGGGGACAGGAGAAGCCTCAGTTTATGCTCCCAGTGCTGCCTGTACTGGCCAACATGTGAGAACTCATCAGGGCACCGAGAGTCAGGAGTGATACAGTCACGCTCTACTTCCTCCGTAACACAAACTGAAAAATAATGAGGGCAAGCAAGCCCCTAAAAATAAACTTAACCTTTCAGCAGCCACAGTGCCACTCCTGCCACATGCAGATGATGGGGCTACCATGACTAATTCTGCTGATTCAGGACTGGAAGGGAGACAAGACACAAACCAGCCCTTAGTTAATGAGAACTGCTCATGCTCTGGTGTCCCTATCAGCATGTATCTCATCAGCCCAGACAATGTTCTGCTCTAGCTGAGGACCAATGCAAAGCTCTGAGTTCAAGGGAATTGTAGACAATGAGCATTTCCTGGTTAAATGCTCTGAGACAAGAAGAGGGTTAAATCCCTACTGCACAAACAGGAAACCTAAAGCATGAAGGTGGGAAAGGGATTTCTGCACAGCCACAAAGTAAGACAAGAGTAGAACTGGGATCAAAATCAAGAGTTTTCCTTAAACTTCTCATCTATAACTCAGCTGCTAGCTTGTTTTCCCATGATCCCTTCAGGCTGGAGGAGGACACCTAACAACCTGCCTTTCATTCCTCTTTGTAGGTCATAGAGCAATTGACTGAGCAAACAGAGGTCCAGGCAGCTGGAAGCTCTTTAGTCCCTCTGTGCCAATGGTGTGAGCAGTGGTCATCAGCCTCTGCTCCTCAGTCATCAACCTCTGCTCAACCTCTGCCCCTCGGTCATCAGCCTCTGCTCAACCTCGGCTCACTCCTCAAACAACTGTGCCTGAAATCATCTCCCCACTCAGCCCAAACAAAGACACTGTTTGCTTTAACTCCACCCCCTCTCCTCTGTTAGGCTATTTCAGAAGTTGCTGGGAAAAGCCATGATCCCCCTCTAACACTGAATTCCAGCCATCAAAGCTCTCAGCATCTTCCCAGAGGAGCTGAAGGTCCCACTATGGGTTTTGTGGCACTGCAGCCTTCTCTAGGCAAGTGAAAAAGGCAAATCACTGTGATGCTGTCAGCAAGGAGAGCCAGAAGAATTTGTTTATTTGAATTGCACAGATGATTCAGAAAACAAATGGGTGCTATAAATACAAGCTATACTTGCAAAGAGTTCTTCTCATGCCTGGGAAAGGCAGGGGCAGCTCTGGAGGAGATCTCTCTAGGACACAGTGAGGTCTGAATGAGCAGAGGGTTAAAGTAAAATACAGCGGCTGTCTTGCCAGCAAAATTTGAGTGATTTTAATACGGGGATTTTTGTCTATCACCACATCACAGAACAGAGACAGAGGGTCCCATAATGTAAGGAATAAAATGGTGAAGGAACTAATGGACTCTTCCTAAAAGTGGTAAATTCAGGTACCTGGACAAGATGGCAACACCCTCTGGGTCAGTGGTGCAGAACTTTCCAAAACCCAACTGCCACCAGCACAGGTATCAGCTATTCACACACTCTCCTCAAAGCAAAAGTGCAAAGTGATCTGTGGCATGTTTTAGTGGGATCAAGGACAGGAAGAGCAAAGAAGGAGGCCCAGTGAAAGGGAGACTGGCAAGGTCCCAGCTGATGGAACACTAAAAGATGCTGTAGGTTATTTCCAGAGCTGTGGCAGTTTCTCCTGTGTCGTGTCCCACAGCCTGGCACGCAGTTGGAGCAGTGAAGTGAACACTGCCTTTGGTTCTGTTCCACACCAGCCCCACGCTGACCCTGCACCAGCCCAGGGAGGCACCCAGAGAAGCGTGCAGACACTGTACCTGACAGCAGTGTGAAGAGAGACGTGGTTGGCATGGCCACTCACTCCTCCTGCATCAAACGTCACCACCTGCAATAAAACCACAGAAGAAGCAGCATTTAGGAGCAGGAGGAGGAGCCTGTGCAGCTCCCACGTTTGACATCCAACACAGCCCCGTCCCAGCCCCTTGTGTCTAACGAGTTGTTTATGTGTTGCACAATGAGGCCTTGTGTGTGAACTCCTCATGCCACAAAAACACAACCAAACAAACAAGCCACTCTGGAACTAGATGACTGCACAGCTTAACAGCTTGAACAACAGAAAGATGACAGAGATCGTGTCCCTACTGGCAGGATGCACTTGTTACTTATTACCAGGGCAAAAGGTCACTTTCAAAGTGATCTGTTGCAAATGTGTTCCTGACCCGAGAGGTCCAGCTCTATGAATCACTCTCTCCTGGATCTGAGAACATCCTCCAGTGCCTGTGCACGACAGGGTGAAGCTACAGTTTGCTGTGCTGTGAATCGGGACATTGCTGCACCAGGAGCCACACGAGCACGTCTGACTGTCCTGGTTGTAATGAGGCTTCACCAGAGAATAACACAGTGATAAAATAATCTGAGAGGAGAATAAGCCTTTTTAAAACAAGCTGACTGCACTTCTGTATAACCAAATCAGGCTTTTCTCTGGATGAGATCATATTGTTTCTTGATTCTCTGCAGGGAGAAATGGGAACTCCAAAATGCAGAAGTAATGTGTGAACACAGCACTGACCAGTCACTGTCCAGAGCACAGAACACCCCTGGCTCCCTGCCCGCAGACCCACCAACAGTGTGGCAGGGCTGAAGCATCACCCTGGGGACTCACTCCCTCTGTGGGGCTGTGCACTGCCTACTTAAAGGCTCCCATTTCCAACCAAGCAGCCAAACTGGCAGCACAGAGTGTAGAGCAGACAGGGAGTGTGTGCCCATCCTCTTTCCAGGGGGTGAAAGTGACAGTCCCTGGACAGTGCAAAGCTCAGTGTTCGCTGTGGGAGAGGCCCAGCAGCAGAGCTCTCCACAGCTCCCTGCTCTGAGACCAGGAAGAAATCATCAACTCCCACATTTCAGGCAATGTTTGCTTCCTTGCCAGCTTGTTCTCTCTTCAGGGAAGGAAATGCTACAGCCTTGCTCACTCACTGCACCTCCCTTCTCAAAATGTATTTTATATGCAGGGCCTGGAGCACTGGGTTAGAGATCAAGGGAAGATCAAAAGCCACCGTGCCCATCCTGCACTTGCTCCTCTACCCTCCAGCAGGAAAGGCCCTCAGACATGGGATATTGAGTCAAGAGGGAGAGGAAACACAAAGGCAGTGATAAAAAATACTTCAAAACCCACAAACTTCAGACAAGCCTGCTTATAAACCCACCCACCCAGGACAAGCCCACAGTTAAGACTTTCCACTTTGCCCAGTGGCTGCCAGCCAGCACCAGGTTGCTCTTTGCTGGCAGGAACTGGTGGCACCAAATTTGGTTTCATTCAAGAAGCATTTTCTGGTCAACCCCTATTTTATAAGGAGAAAAAGGATGTGTTCAACCTTGGCTGCTGCTGCTGCACATCAGCACTACCAGAGAGCTCTGCAGGGCCTGCCATGGTGCTGAGCTCTCCCTATGGATATCAGCTTTTGGAGGAGCTCATCTGGGAAAGACATGGAATTCAGCACAGCTCAGGGAATGAACACAGCACCCTGTACTTTGCAGATAAGGAAAAAACACACTCAGAAGTCACTCCTACCTAGAGTGGCACTTCCCTAAGATGACAACATGTCCCACTCACTGCAGGCAGAATAAATTCCTGTTCAGGTGAATAACAAGTCTGAGTCTGATAAGGGCTGGACTTGCACTAAACCTTTTTACTCAATGGGGACAGAGAGAGGGTTTGTCTCTTCTGCTTGCTCCCTGATTTTCATGTAACCTGTACAAACAGAACATTTCTAAGAGTAGTACCCTGCTGTCAAATGTGCTTGAAATTAGCCAATGGGCTCCAAAGTCTTTTGAAACATGCGTGTGCACATACATATAAATACAATTGCATTATTCTTGTTTCCTTAGGAAATCAAGCTAAAAACCCCAGGCAAGCCAAAACACACATTTTTCCTTCTGTGGAGGTTACAAAAGAACAAACCAGAAGACTGAGATAAGAGACTACAGTGAGCAGACTAAATAAACTAATCATTGTTTTTACAAAACTGGCTCGGGCCAACCGTGGGAGCACAAGGCTGGGTTAGGAAATATTCTTGACATGGAAATTATCTGTTCAGAAACACCTTTGGAGGTTTTTCTTCTCCACATCTGTTTTGAAACAGAAGCTGCTGAGCTTATGTAACATCTGAACCAGCTGAAGAGACTACACAGAGCTCATTTTCAATTGCTGTTGTCCAATTTACTTAGGACATTTACACCTGAATTACCTGTCTCTTCAAATAAAAGAATTTTTAAGTACAATTCCCAAGGTATCTGCACAGTGACTTGGCCACGGTGGCATTCCCTTTGTCTGATCCCTCTCAGCACACGCCTGGCTCTGGGACAGCAGGGATGTCCCACCCTAAATATATCATATATCATCTAAATATCTATATATGTCATCTAACAGGGCTCTGATTCCACAGCACCACTGTGCTGTTCATGACTTAAAGCAGGCAGCAATCACATGTAAATCAATCCCTCTGGCTTCAGGGATTCATTTCGTTGATAAGGAATTTGAATTTCTTTCTCACATGCTGAAGATATTTTCACACGGGAGCATTTGCTCCTTCCACACGGTGCAGCTCCTGCTGTGCTGGCTTTTAACTCCTAACCTGAACCAGGCTGATGATGAAATCAAGCAAACAATCAGGACAGGATGAGAAAACCTGAACATCTTGAAAGTGTCTGGGTTAAAAACAGGCTTAGCCAGTTCTGGGAGCAAAAGGCTGGGATAGTAAATACACTTCATGTGGAAATTATTGCTCAATGAAATCTTTAGGGCAAGAGGGAGTTCCCTCCCCACACCTGTTCTGAAATGGGAGCTGCTGCTGTTGCTGGTTTTTCTTCTGGGTGACCTTGGTATTCAGGAAATGGAGCTTTCACTAGTGGAAGCCAGAGCAGCAGCCAAGACAAACAGGTCCAGAAATCCCTTCCGGAGAGGGGAGAGCACAGAGGAAATTACTCAATTACCAGCAGAAGAGAAAACTCCTGAGAGGTCTGGAGTCCATGACCCCTCCCCACACGTCAAAGCTGAGGGTCTCCCTCCTCTCTCTGGTGTCATGCAGTGCTTCAAACCCAGCACACCTCTGCTGTGGGCACACAAAGGTCTCTGCTTTTTAGCAAGGGCCATCCCTTAAAATGCCACAGCAAGCAACCCCATTTCTCATGGCCTTCCCCTGAGCATCACTCCTTACACTCACAGAGGCCAGTGGGATTCAAACTCCCTTTGAGTCTCTTCTGAGTTTGGAGATGTCTTTTGTGTCTGATTTAGGAGCAACAAGAGCCTGCCTGGAGCTCACACAATACTATGTAACTTCTTTTTTTACACACCAAACACTTTCTAATCTGGATCAAGACAGAGTAGCCTTGGCTGCCTCTCCCTGCAACAATGGCTTTTGCTTGTAAATCCAGCAGGCAGGAAATAATTTCCAAAGTCTATAAATTAGTTTTGGCTTTGAGTACACCAACCATTAATTTCTGTGTCTGCACTATTTAATGTAGAGCTTGGATGAAATATGTCCCTGTAGCTCCCAAAAAGATTGAGCTACTCCTGGATTTCCAGGGCAGTTGAGTAACCATGGAATGGAAGGGAACTACACAGAACACGGTGAGACTCCTTCCTTTCAGACATGCTGGAATTGCAGCCCCTGCTCCACTGCCAGATGGCACACAACATGTTCTGTAAATAAAGATACCGCTGTCGATGCTGTGACTACTGGGAGAACTGGGGAAAGTTTTCCCACTGGGGTAGCTACAACAATACACATCTTCCAGCCATGTTGACTCCACCGAGTTGGTCTGAAACTCTGTTACTTTTTGGGTTTTTTAAGGCTCTTTTAACATGTTCAGCCAATTCCATCAATTTCAACATTAGTGAAAAATGGACTCAGTTTACCTTTCAAGGCAAGGCTGTTGTTTTAGGACAGCAGAAATGCCACAGATAGCAAGCTCTGAAGTTTTAAATTGCAGGGTGTTTAACAAAAGGAATTAGGTGCTTCTCTTGCTGTTGTTGGCAAATTCAGTCTGCTCCTAAATGAATGGTATTACAGCAAACACCTGAGACCTGTGTGATTGCTTGGGACACTTCAAATAATGAACATTTCCAGAGCAGTTCATTACCAGCAGCCCAGAGAAGCTGCTCCAGCTGCCCTTGGTGCTGCTGATGTGTCCTGCTGCAGTGATTTGTCCTCAGTGCTGCCCAGGGAAGAGCTGATGGGAGTGCAGGGGCAGGGACAGCCCAGCAGGGCCAGCACCATGCCCGGGAATGTTTCCTGCTCTGCAAACACCACATCTCCCTGCTCAGCTCAGCTCTGTTAGTGGCAGACTCCAGCCTCCCCCAGCACAGCTGGAGTTTAATTTTTCCCAAGGCAAAGATCTAATCCTTCCTAACCACCCAGAGGAGTTCTGGTGTTTTCAGAATTTCTTCTGGGGTTTTGGTGCACTTGTCCCTGTGCCCCTGAGAGTCACAAACATGCAATACAAATCCTCCAGTGTTTGAAGCTTTCAGATTAGATTAAAACCTATCTATTCAGGGGGCCAAAAGGCACAAAAGGAGTTCAGGAAAACTGCATTTGTCTCTGTGCACAGCAATGAATTTCATGGAAAATTAGCCTCAGAATCAATACAAAGTTGGATGCATGATGCTGGTTTTGTGCTCGTGGGGCTTTTATGCTACAGGAGATGTGGTTTCTTGTTTTGTGAAGTGCTGAAAGGCTTTGAGAGTTTTGTGATTTTGCTGCTAATCAGTGTGTGACAGTGCCATGCCTGATCAAAGCAGGGTTCAACAGAGAGGAACAGAACACAACTTTTTCCATGCTTAGGCCCTTATTCCTGTTCTGTGGGAAAAAATCCCCAAACTATACCAGTGCCAGGAAATCTCCCCAGTTTAATATTCTTCAACCCTGACCTATAACCCTGCTACTTGAGCTCTCTAGCACACATCTGCCAATGGGCCTCAAATCTAAGCCTAAACCTAAGTCTAAACCCCAGATGGGCTCTCTCCATCACAACATGGTTGCTTTAAAATACAGAAACCATTTGAAGAGTTCGAAAAGCAAAATTCCTCCACTGTTCATTTTTCACTGGGAAGCAAAGAAAGCTCTCCTGAGAGAGAAGATACATCCTAACCTTAGAGACTCCAAAGAAAGCTTCCAGAGGGAAGGGAAAGCTCGGAACACTAGCCCAGAAGTAATGTGGCAATTGCCTGTGCTGCAGAAAGTGTCACATTACCAGGTTGATGTTCTTGGCTTCTATGTGCTGCAGGACAAGGGTGGCGAGGAGCTGTGTGTCCCACTCCACAGCAGGGTTATCCGGAAGATCCCTGAAAATGAGAAGGGCAATGAGTCACTTCACTGCTGAGAACTTTGTAAAGACCACACTGGACAAGAGAGATCCTCTTAATCACAGAATGAAATCAAGATAAATTTATTTACCATATAAACCCACTGAACCCTACTTAAGAGTCTTACAAGCTTGGATACTGGAGGGTTGAAAGGGAAAGAGCAATTCCAACACCCTCCTCATGGATTTGCCAAGGTCTCCCTTTCCTCTTACCATTAAGGCAGACTTTGTGACTGCTTTACTTCAAGCAACATCTATTTTGTCAATTCTTTTTCTTGATTTTTCCCAATCAAATTTAAAACCCCTTTAAAAACACATTTTTCTGAAAGACTTCCCAATCATAATCTACTGGTGAATTACACTGGGAAAGTATCAAGCAAACTCCTGCTCTCATTTATTCAGGAATAACCCATTAACCACAACCAGAGGACAGTAGAGTTGTAATTATATGGCTTGGATTTGATAGTAGCTGGTCATGTGTTTATTTTGTGCTTCGCATACCCAGCTGGTATGCAGAGCATACTGTGACTGAACTCCCTGCCCGGGTATTTTGGATTGCAGGATTCTAGGGGCAGGGAGCATGAGCCAAATGCAAAATAGCACCAGGCAGCCAAGAGAACATTCCATATTTACACAACTGAGAGCTGAATGTGACCCCCCAGTCATTATGTTTGAATGATGCCAAGAAAACATTGCTCACAAAGTTGCAAAGGTTATTAGTAACAATAGGATAACGCACAGCTGCTAAAGCCCAATAATGACATGTTAAACTGGGCTTTTTCTCAGACCTTTTCCCTCCTCTGGAAGTCTGATAATCACTGTGAGGTGGTTCAGCAGCAAAATGACTACACAGCATTCTCCCACAGACACAGGGGCCTGGAACTGAACTGATCCAGCTGTTTGCAGCAGAGAGCAGGAGCTGCATCCCAACACTGCTCAGGCCTTGCTCACTCCCCAGACTGCAGGGACAGCAACATCTGCAACAGAACAACAGGGAAATATCTCCTTGGCATATTCCAAAATCAAGCTCAGCCTGGGTCTTCAGGAGAGGTCTTCTGGCCACAGATTTTCCCACTGCTGTTAACAGTAGTTGGAGTGGAAGGAAGAGCTTTATGTCCAAACTGACCATTAGATTTTCCCTGTTGTGTTCCATGTTCCTGTGCAGCTCAGGCCCAAATAATGTGAATTAGAAACCCCAGCAGAAGGGAAGGGGCTCCTACACCAGGGCACACATTCCAGCTCTGGCCCCTGTAGCAGAACTACAGCAACAGGAAGTTTTGTGTTGTTGGCAATTCCCTCTGGTACAGACAGCATCTCTGCCTGATGTACACCAGACACCTGAATTTCACCACTGGAAAAATGCCCTGCTACATCTGGTACCTGTCTCATCAGCTTAACAAACCTGCACCTCATCTGTTCACACACCAACTTTCACATCTCCTGCTTGAGGAGGAAGTGG
>VWZW01000754.1:705803-738586 GCA_013397115.1 Edolisoma coerulescens | reverse complement strand
TCCCTGTCCTCTGCCCCAGCGAGCTCCTTGCTGCTGCTGTCAGTCACTGCCACAGATCAAGACATAAATCCTGCACCACAGGCCTCCCAGGTCATGCTGCTGGAGGGGGCTGTGGGAAGGGCAGAGGGGTTTGGGCACTTGGCCATATTTCCATCAAACTATTATGGTCTGGAAGGGATGTTCATGGGATTCCACATGTCTGATACTGAATGCAGGTGGCTGCTTGGATGCAGGGAAAAATGGGGAGATGCNCTACACAGCATTCTCCCACAGACACAGGGGCCTGGAACTGAACTGATCCAGCTGTTTGCAGCAGAGAGCAGGAGCTGCATCCGAACACTGCTCAGGCCTTGCTCACTCCCCAGACTGCAGGGACAGCAACATCTGCAACAGAACAACAGGGAAATATCTCCTTGGCATATTCCAAAATCAAGCTCAGCCTGGGTCTTCAGGAGAGGTCTTCTGGCCACAGATTTTCCCACTGCTGTTAACAGTAGTTGGAGTGGAAGGAAGAGCTTTATGTCCAAACTGACCATTAGATTTTCCCTGTTGTGTTCCATGTTCCTGTGCAGCTCAGGCCCAAATAATGTGAATTAGAAACCCCAGCAGAAGGGAAGGGGCTCCTACACCAGGGCACATATTCCAGCTCTGGCCCCTGTAGCAGAACTACAGCAACAGGAAGTTTTGTGTTGTTGGCAATTCCCTCTGGTACAGACAGCATCTCTGCCTGATGTACACCAGACACCTGAATTTCACCACTGGAAAAATGCCCTGCTACATCTGGTACCTGTCTCATCAGCTTAACAAACCTGCACCTCATCTGTTCACACACCAACTTTCACATCTCCTGCTTGAGGAGGAAGTGGCCCTGGTGACCCTGAAGGTATGACAAGTCCCAGCATGTCACAACAAGCCTTAAACTTGCACATTTGAAAATATGATTCACCTAAAACATCCCAAGAAACAACCACACTGAGCAGAGTCCAAGTGCAAGTCTGACAGTGCTTCAGTTGTTTGAGTGATACCTTTCAGGTCTGTTAAGGCTTAATCTGATAATATTAAAGCAGCAAATTAGTGTAACAGGGATTCTTACACTGATCACTTACAGTGCAAATATCATTCCCCTTCTTGGACAGGGGTTAAATGGAGGAAGTGAAGAGTCCCATTAAAACAGGAAGGGTGCTCCAACAGTGAGAGGTCAGGAAAAAAAAAAGTAGGGCTTGGAATTTATGATGTCCAGGAGGCTTTGGTGTCATAGCCACCGCACTCAGCTTTATTGGGCTGTCTCCAAAAAGGCTGCTGGGTAGTGGAGCAGGTTTTAACTAGTTTAGACAGATAAAGATCATCCTCGTCAATGGAAATGAACAGCTGGAGGCAACGGTTTAGAATCCCTGGAAACAAAACAATCTGAAGGCATGAGCAAATTAACTCCATCAACACTGAACTGATTAAGCAGGAATATTCTACCCAAAATTCTGCTTCTACCCAATTACTGCTGGTCATAGAGAGACCACTTACTCCCAGTAAAGGAAATATTTTTCTTGCATCATATTTATCAGGTACAGAAGAGAAGCTGGTCTTGCCAAACAAGAGACACATGCACAGAAGCACATTCCTAACTCATTAATAGCCACGATGGGCCATGGAAGTATCCCCAGCTCATTCTGCAAACACAAAAACTTACACACAGTTAAATGACAAACCCAGAGTCACCCAGAGAAGTCAGCAGCAGAACTGGCAATAAATACATTCATCTGGACTGCTCCAGGAAGTGACTTTTATGGTAAGAGTTTGTATAATACTTTATAAAGTTGGAAATGTGTTACTATGATAGTAAGGACCCACATGAGACCAGCGATTTTCTGCCTGTGCTCTGGATATCAATAATTGGGTATAATAAGGATGAAAAGGTGATGAAGAAAGGTGAGTTCATACACAGTGTGCAGCCATGCACACAGCACAGGCTTACAGGAGGTCTCCACACGCCCAGGGAATTCTGCAGGGACATCAAACTTTGAAAACTGCTCACAGAATCATACACGAAAAAAATATTTTTCTTAATACCATAAGTAGGTTCTCACCAAACCTGAACAGTCCCCTGACGTGCTGCACGATTGAAATGAGCTGCAGTCATTGCTTTTACCTTCAGGATTTTGTACCAGAACCATTCAGCATTTCAATGGTTAACTGCACGCTGCCTTTCTGGCTAAGGCTGATAATGCCTGGGAGCTCAAGGTCGAAGGGCTGAGATAAAGGACTATAAAGGAGTGAAAATTAGCACATTCCCTGGAGCAGACTGNGGATGCAGGGAAAAATGGGGAGATGCATAGGAGGAAAAGAAATATTTTTTAATGGAATAAGGCTGCAGAAGAGTTGTCTTCCCAGGAATTTTCAGTGAAAGCCACGCTGTGCACTGTACAGGGAATCTGCAGCTGTGCCAGGGGATCTGCAGCCTCAAGAGGGAAATAGAGAATTATGGTGCTGCAGTTGCTGCAGTGTGGAGAAGTGTCTGTCTCCGCTCACTGATTTCAGCAGTCACAGCAAACATCGTGTTCAGAAAACAAAATCCTGCACCTTCCTATGCATCCATCCACTGGTAGCAAGAACCAGACAGGACCTCTGTTTTTTTCCATCTCACTTCTTTGCTTTCCTCCCTGCCAAGCTGAGCAGAGCAGACACTGGCATCTGCAGTTCCCCTTCCCAAGGTTTGCCCAGGAAGGATGCAGTGGATGTCCTGGATATCCTGGTCCTTGTGGAGAGCTACAAGGGCCCACAGCAAACCACACCAGCACAGTAAGCCACCATTCCACCTCGTGCAGGTTTTGCCCAGCAGCCTTACAGCTGAGAATGAGAGATGTCACAAATCACTGCCTGGTGCCAAGCTCCTCTCCAGGCCTCCTCCTCTGCCTGCCCTGGAGCTCCTCTCCCACCTCAGCCTGGCCGTCAGAACACGGTGCACTTTGCCAGCACTGCTGGCCCTGCCAGCAGCACAGTTTTGTAGGGTTGTCTTTCTAGGAACATTTGGGCTCAAGATACCCAGATTCCTGTCATTTGGGAGGTCACTTTTGGCCAAGGTAGAGATTTAAAAACCTTCACAGATATATATTGCCAAGTTATACCCTTCTCACATGATATACTGCTCAATCCCTGTCCAATTTTCCACTGCTCATCTTCCCCAGACCTTTCAGCAGCAGCCAGTGCATTCAGATGGACAATCCTCTCTTGAAGCCTTCCGTGTAATTTATTCTGCTCATGAACTGAGCTCTCATGACTGCTCTAAAGGTTAAGTTAAACCCAACAGCTGGTCTGTGTGATGTCCACGTGGCTCCACAAACAGCAAATGGGCTATGGGATAACCTTGAGATCCGACCCTCCGGAAATCTGTGAGCTGGGAAATCCCCAGGCCCTGGGGGCCTCTGGTTACCTGAGAGTCACCCCATGGGGACCAGCAGGGACCTCTCTGCCCTGACATGAAACTTTTGTGGGTGGCTTTTATAGGGAGAGGGCAATAGAGTGACTTCTCAGAGATGTTTAGGTCTCCCTTTACACATTCCAAGGCACCAGTGCAAAACTTTGAAGGTGCCCATGTGATTTTCCATCCCACTGCACACCAAAAGGGTCAGGATGAAAGAGCTTTCCCATTTCTTATGGCCTTTTTATCCTGCAGCACAACCTTAATCAGTCCAAGGCCAGGGACCAGGAAACATTTTGGCATAACTTCTCCTCCTTATCCCCAGTGACTGATTTGACATTAAATCAGCCCAAAGGTCGGTGGGTTGATGGTGGAAGCAGGTGAGCTGCTGTGCACGAGGTTCCCAGCAGGGAACAACGGCCACAATGTGTTTGTTGGAACAGAGGATGCCCTTTGTATAAAGTTATAACTGTATGAAATGAACATCTGGGCCATGAAACTGGATCAAGAAGCAAAAGATCCCACAGAACAAAATGACGTGAGTGCACAATTAGTGAAAAAGCCATGTGATGACTAGAGGCAATCAGTGACCTTTGTATCACAGCATCAAAGTAATTGAAAAAACTGTGTAAACAGAAATTATTTCATGCTCTCCGAAGTAGAGCAGAGAATTTTTATTTTTGAGATTATGCTAAGATAAGCTTAAGACCGGCTAGCCCTAGGTCTTGAAACACAGCCTCTAAATCCTGACTTTTATAACTATTTATAAATTTCTCTTCCTGTAATGGGCAATTACAGACAGGAGGGAATTATTGCTGTTAGGCTGCATGTACATCTCTGATTCAATTGAAAATAGCCCGCTTAGACAAATGATCAGCATCTTGCAACATCATGTTCTACAGAGAACAGATGCTGTGTGCTTATTGGAATGTAACAACCCACAATTTGGGAGAGAAATGGACTCGAGCAGGATGCCAGCTGTCAAATGAAAAGCCACCTACGACAGGCAAGCTCAAGAAATCTTTACGCCAGCAGCATCCTCCCTCTCCTCATAGTAAAGAAACACAAATTATTCTGAGAGTTGTATTTTAAGATTGGAAATAATAAGCTTAGGGTTTGGTGTAGGTAGAGGGTAAAGGAAGTGGGGAAGATGTTAATGACTGGAACATTAACAGCAAAATACTCTGGGAGAGCTGTGCATGTTCCCCACTGAGCCATGGACAAAGCCAGCACACCTCTGGCAGGTGACACTCCAGCTTCCTCCATACCTCCCCAAAGATAAATGGTAATTAGATCTTGAGGGAACACATTTTTTTGACTTGGGCACGATCAGGTGTTTCTCTTTGAGAAATAAGCATCCTTTGGGTTTAAATTCACAGCAATTATGACAGAACACAGGACTGGTTGTTTGCAGAGACCTATCCAAATGGCCCTGTACTCATTTCTTTTTTTAAATGAATTATTGATGATTTCTCAGCAGAGACTGATGTCTATTCACAGAGATGACAAAATTGCTTATCATAATTTGAAATCTGGTATTCATTTGACGTCTGTGCCTCAGCGCCTTGTTGATAAATTACAGCACAAAGCTCTGTAGGAACAAGTTCATATTCAGTGTCTTCAAACAAAAACAATTGATGGTTCCTTTCAAGACCAGAAATACATAGAAGCTATGATGGCTAAAGCTAATTTTAAAAAGTAACTTTAAAAAACTAGTTTGGAGAGGAGATCAGGCCCTGCTGTGTAAAACAGGAAACAAAATTCAACTCAATTGTTTCTCAACTGATATTTAGTCACAGCATTCATAACTTCTGCTCTTCACACCCATGAAATGGAAATAATTTTATGTTTACCCCTATGTAAACAAGTTTGGGATCCTTCTAAGAAAAGTGTTCTGTCTGTTCTCTGGTTTCTGGATGGAAATTGAAGATGTGTCTCAGCAATCCTGGGCACTGGGAACCCCACAAACCTGTCCTTTATTCCTTGTACTGGCTTCCCAAGGGGTATTGAATCAAGTTCAACATCTTGGCCTTAATTTGAAGGTCTAGCCCAAAATACACAAAATACTGCATAAAGCTCCAAAATTATGAGTATGGTGAACAGTTCTGTCCATTTGGAGCTGAGGAACTCTGCAACAAGGGTTACATCTCAAGCAGTCAGGACTTCCTTAGAGGCTGGTGCCAAACACTGAATGGGCTCCCATATCAAGTCATCACAAACTGCTTTGATTTCTACTGCAAATACCAAGAATACTCCTTGGAACCTGTCCTTTTCAGCAGAAAACAGCAATATTTAAAGTTTAGAGTTCCCCAGGCTCTCCAGAGCACATAAGAAAGCTGAGACATCTGGGCCAAATGTCATCCCAACAATGGAGACCCCATTTGCCAAAGCACGTGACAGGGGCTGGGTGTGTCACCTGCTGGGCACCTTGCTTTGGTCACGTAGGTGTCACCACACCATGCTGCAGCTGGGGAACGTGATTTCCAGGAGGGACACACCAGTGGAGACCAATATTCCTGGCAGATGTCGACAACTCCTTGTCCAACCCTTAGTCTCAGAGCAAACCACACTCGAGGCTGACAAGCCCTTGGGAAGCAGCACTGCTTTTTGCACAGACAGTGCACCCCTGACAGCCAGTCTGTGACCAGACTGTATTTTGTGCCTGTTGACTGAGTGGGGCCCACAGATCCCACATCAGTGACACGTTTCCAGCCCCCATGCAGCCCGTTCCTAGCACAACCAGCACTTTTCAGCCCTAAGGGACTGCCAGCAGTGATCTGCCAAGTGCTGGGCAAGAGGCCTCCCTTTCATTTTATAGAAGCTGGATTTGTGTGTGATCTGTTGGGGGCCATTAGCAGAGGTCACTGAAAGCACCAGTCAGAGGCCAAACAGCATTTCCAGGAGATTTGGGGCTGCCATGAATTATGGGCCAGCAGTTCCTCCATTGGCCCACTGCAATGTGGTTTGGGCAGCAGACAATGGGGCAGTGTGAGATGAAGTCAATTCCTCTCCCACCTTGGAGAGGTAGCCAGGAAAGGAGAGCACTGAAGTCCCTCCCTAGTTCGGGAAAACAAGAATACACCAACCTCTTTCTGAGTATCTGTTGGCAAAGTGCATTTCTGGTATGTGCTGAAAAGTAAAAGATCTATTGGCAACACCTGGCAATTTCATCTGTAGATCTCTTATAAGAGAAACATCTTCAAACATGCAGCTGTCTGGGACCAAGGAGCACAGTTGCTGGGCAAAGGGATACATGCAGCAGCATTTCAGTTCAGCACCTTCCTAAGGCCAGGAAGATGGATGAAAATGCTCAGTGGAAAGCTTGAACAGCAAACATGGACCACGGCAGCTGGTGGCCTTTGGGAATTTTTGGACCACACTCCTAGAACCATCTGCTCTTGTCTGTGTCAGCTCCCAGGGGAGGGGTAGGCTGACCTGATCCCAAAAAAGGTGGACTGGTCTCTTCTAACACCCTGGGCTCCAGTAGGTACCACTTCGGGATGCCTCTGGCCACTCTGATATTTTGGACAATAACAGGGGAAGGACACAGCCAGTATTTCTCCCAAAGCACCATCTGCACTGTAAGGAATGAGCATCGCTAGGCCCACATGAAGTGATCAGGCAGATCCCAGAATAGCTCCCAGCCATGATCATTCCTCATTATTATTGTTGGCTTTGCCACAGTGCCTTGGAATTCATCTGGGCCCTGACAGTCTAAGTTATCCTGACTGAGAACAAAAAGCCCAGCAATCCCACAATCACAACTGATGTTTTAAAACTGAAATACAAATCACCAGCAAAACCAGGACTCTCTGAGGAGCAGACCACAGGACTTCACTCCCCCCTTACTTTATTTTGTTTCGTAAAATGCTTTGTAGAAAAGAGGAGCTCAGCAGGGCAGAGCTTAGGACAGGGTGTGTTAAGCCATTCACCAAGAAGCCATGTCCAGCTCACATGAGTCCTGGCACCACTGGCTCAAGGACAGACTTCCAGTTTCAAACTGGGGCAGGAGGTCTCACTCTCCTGGCAGAAGAGCTGTAAGAGCACAGGGAGAAGGCAATACCCTGTTGTTCTTAGCTAGGTTTGCACTGCAGTTCTGCCACACAAAAGGTCACACATGCATCCTAACGTGCCCAGGACCTCACAGTGGAAAGGGTACAAACCCAAGGGGAAGGAACAAAAAGTCCGTCACAACAGCCAGCAAAATCTTTGAGAGGCAAATGACTGAAACACCACAACCTTCACATGCCAAATAAACCTGGTGACCCTTCATCACAACCTTAATATTAAATCTGTTTGCTCTTGGAATGATAAATACACCACACTGTATAGGCAAAACTGCAGTTCTGATTCTGGCCCAGGAAAGTCAAACAGGACTTTGCCACGGACTCAATGGCCAGACCCTCAAAAAGCAGGAGAGCCAAAAGCATAATCACTCCAGCCAAAGAGATAGACCTTGGTCTATTCCACATAACAAAAATACTACAGTCAGAAACCTCAGGAGACAGCTTGTAGCCAAATCAATCCCTCAGCCACTTTAATTAATCATCTCGAAAGGGAAAGCACAGAATAGTCACTTCATGGACACTGATTTTGCATGCCAAAATTTATGCAAATGCAGATGCAACTTCAGCAGAGATCTCCAGAGGATGATGGCCTGATTCCAAATGCAGCTTCCCATGTTGCAACGTTCCAGCTTCCCTCTACCAATTCCATCCAAAAAAGTTTCCTGACTTCTCAGCCTCCCACAAACTCCCATCTTCTGCAATCCATTCGATCTATGCAATGCTATGGGAGCATTAACTTTTGCAGTCATGCTGTACCCACATAATGCTGATGTTCTGATGCCCTGAGCTCTCTAGCTGGGTGCAAATTTCAGTACTACATCAAATCACTTCCTTTTAGAAGACAATGTATCAGGAAGTTAAACACCCATCTCACTCCCACAAACTCTACTGGCATGCAAACTTTCTGCTCATGCAAACAACCCTCCTGCAGGCAGCGTCTTGCAATGCGAATGCCCCAGTTACAGGGTTCCACGAGCAAGCTCCTCTCTCTCCCTTCTCCCGGTGAAACCTCCCACAGCAGCCCAGCCAGGAACTACGCCTGGAACTCCATTTGCGACAGCAAAAGTGGGCCTCGGCAACAATGAACGAGCCGAGCAGAAGGAACGCGGGGCCCTTTGTGGCCGGGGCCGCTGCCAGCGTTATGCAATGCTCGCCATGGCAACCCCGCGGCGCTCGGCAGTAACCCCGCCGCAGCCGCTGAACTCTGCCCCACTGGCGAGCGCTCCGCCGCCCACTCGCCCGGCCGGGCTGTTTACACTGCTCACATGACGGCCCGAGGGAGGCTCCTGGCAGCCGCTCCAGCAGCCAGCCGGATTTCTAGGACCGGCCAGCACTGCCAAAGGTTGGCAGCGATTAACTCTTGCGAGCGGGGGCCGCCCGCAGCGCCCGGGAGAAGGGAAGGGCACCGGAGAGGCGAGCGGGGCTTCGTCCTCCCGACATCAACCCACGAAGGCATCCAGCGAGGGGAGAGGGAAATCAGGAAGCTTTAAAGAAGGGAACTGTATTGTTGCAAAATGTGGAATATGTAGAAGTTCCTTTATTTGCTAAAATGTATGCTAAAAAGTTCTGATGGTTGATATGTGGAATTTCACCTGGCACCCAGGCTTGGCAATTCTGGAATAAATAATCAATGTCTGTCTCGAGTGTGCCATTATTAGCTTGTTGCACACTGGGTAACAAATCCGATTTTTGCCGACAACGGTATCTTTTTTTCCCTTAATGAGTGGCAGATGAGAGAGGATAATGAACTGGAGCTGGGCACATAACACTCGTCAAGAGCTGTGTGCTATGAGCTGCACGTACCTGGGTTACACGAGGTTGCACAGAGCTCCCACCGCGGCACGGAGCTGTCCCAGCCCTGGGCTCGGCAGCACTTACAAGTACCAGGGCACAGAGGGGGATTTGGAGACAGGGATGCTGTGCTCCACAGCTGCCTTGCTAAAATGGTGATTTAGTCTTACAGCAGAATCCCGTAGGAAAAAGCTGCCGATTCCCGACCCGCTGTGCGAGCGCTGCTACTGCTCCGGCACTTTCACAGCATTTATTTCCACACATTAACAGATGTTCATTAACTCACACCCCTGTGAGGCTGGTATGGGGAAGTGAGCAAGTAATAACCTCCACATTTTCTAATGAGAGAATTAAGAGCTCAGGTAACTCTCCCTAGAGAGCCCGAGGCAGCAGAGCTGAGTCAGGGGCAGAGCCTGGAACGGAGCCCCGAGCTCCCGGCTCAGCGCTGCAGCACCCACACCCACACACACTCCAGGAGTGTGTTTCACTGCCTGGGGCAAACAACAATCCAATTTTCTACAGGCCTCTTACTGGTGCTCTGCAGAGCGTCCTGTATTCCTGGGCACTTGGACTGCGCAGAAAACACATTTACTGTTGCAAACCATCCACCATTACCACCAACATCAAAGGAGCTGCTTAAACGTACCCCCCAAAAGTTGCCAGGGGCCAAAGCGTGACCTCGGCATCACCTAATTGTGCTCTGCTATGACACAGCCCTGGACGACTCTTTCTGTCGCTAAGCTGCTCTTCCTTTTAGGAAAAAACTCATGTCTTGCCCTAAAATACTGTATTCTCCAGTAAAACCTTGTTACTCTCAGTAGGACATTGTGTGGATTTCTCTTCTTTGCTATGATAACACGTTCATTGTCACAAGAATGGACGCTGCAGATACAGCAGTGAAAAGCAGTGCCTTGACATCAGAACCACCTTTGACAGGTTCATCCAGTTATCCCTACATCCAAACATAAAAGTTTCACTAAAAAAATAGAAAGGAAATTTGTTAGGTCTGGCTAAAAATCTTAACACTCAGAAATTTCAGCTTAAATAGTGGCTCAGTCTCATTTCTGCAGGAACAGGCTCGTTGCAGTTCTCTGACCCTCGCTGGTGAGAGCAGCTGTGGGAGTTCTCCTTCAAGCCTCAGTCTCTTGGCACCAGTCCTGCAAAGCCCTCACCTCTCTCCCCCACGGGTCAAACCTCTGCCTGCAAATGTTTTATCCTGCAATATTATACAATGCCTTTCCCAAGGCAAATGATAAACCAGCCTTGGCAGCCCATCGTGTGGCTACTTACAAGAAGAGGAGAAATGCTGAGTATCTGGCTTACGAAACAGAAATACAGGAAGAAAATATTTATAACAATGCTACTGTTTAAATAAGGGAGACCATAATTTATTACAGATGTGACCCTTCTCAAAAATGAAGGGCTTAAATCTTGCTGATCCAATGTAATGACAAGAAGTAGAATGGACTTAATGAAGAATTCAACCAACTTCAATTCTGAATTGCCCCCTTTTATCGCCTGCCATTTTGTACCCCAAAATAGGAACAAAATTTGCTTCTTTCAAGCATTGTTTGTCAGACTTTTCAGTGCTCAGATTTAAAAAACTGATTGATAGGAAAACATCCATCCTTCATCCTAAAGGAGACTGAGCACTTCTACATTTAACAAAATTCAGTTAATTATTAACAATTAAAGATGAGAAAATGGCATGGAACTCAGACAAGATTTGTTATGCTTACAGTCACATATAAAGAATGTAGAATGTATGTGCAAGGAGGAGAGGATAAAAAATGAATTATTTCAGTGCAAATGGCAATTGCAGAGAAACAGACTGCAACACTGAAAGGAGAAACCCTGAAATTACTGTACAAGGAGTCTGCAGGTACAATGAGATAGAGTTAATATGTGACTGGTTAGAAGAGGGGGCATGACTTGGCATGGAACTGTAATCAAAATGTTTTCATTTAATGCTTCACTTGGCACAGAAGGATCAGATAACAAAATATTCACCCCAAACCCCACTTCAGTCTCTGAAAAGGTATTTCAGTTTCCTGCACTGCAGTAAAAATACTTTTTTTCATTTTAACCAAAATGGATCGAAGAAGCTACAAAAGGCAAAAGATGCTCAATGAGGTCCAGCAAAGAGTTCATTTCCCTTCTTCCTGATGCAATAAAACTGAAATGATAAAACACCACCCACATTTGCTAATCTAGTGCACATTAGGAAAAAGGTGAATATGTGACAAATTAAAACATTCACTTCCTATTTGCTTCATCGAGTTCTGTTTTCTCCTTTTAAAAAAAGCTGGTGTTGCATCACCTGAACAGCATTTCCTTCAGAACAAATTATCTAAAGTGCTCAAAATTGGCTTCAGTATCTCTACCAAGAGCAACAGTAAAACTCCATGAGCAAACTAGTAAAACTCATCCAACTTCTTTGAGATACTGAGTATCTTTTACACTGTTTTACTCATTATATGAAAATACCTAAATATGTGTTCAACAATTTGCCAGCATCACTTACCTGCATACAGAACATCTGTTCTATTCACAGTTGCTGAATGTTGGGAATTCTGCATTGCTGGCACTCTTTGTTGGTGGGCTGGATTCTCTTAAAAAAAAATCCTACGTGGTAGTGGGGTTATGTCAAATGTACTCCCAACCTAGCAAGTGTCCTTTAAGGAATTGATTCTTTTTAATAGTTTGCTCTAATCTGAAGTACCACACCCACCACCTTCTAATTCAAGATCACACTGGAACTGAGAAACTTTGTAATTTCATGTACACTGATTGAACTAGGGCCAAGGGGAATAAAACCATTAACGTTTCACGTGAACTCAGAGAAGAAAGACTTCTTTGGTAATATAATTACAGAGCACAGATCTCGTAAGAGGAAATGAACTACAGGGATTTATTTGATTAGACTTTTTTTTCCTTTTCCTTTTTAATGATAGCAACGGCTCTCCTTGCCCCACCCCTTCCAGTCTAACAGTAGATATTAAGCAAATTCTTGGCAGGCAGGACCTGGGACTGTTACAGAGGGATGTTTCAATGGGACACTGTTATGGGATGGAGTGTGTCCAGTTCAGTTTTGAGTATCTCATCCATCTTGCTTGTTGCTGCTGAGGAGCCCTGAACAACACTCCAGCTGTATGAAGAGTTTGTTTGTACAAGGAACCGAGGTTGTGTCCCACCACGTCACCTTTCCAGCATCAGGACAAAGCTGGAGCAGGGATCTGTGAGCCACTTCACGGGCTGTGCAACACTCAAGGGCAGTGACCAGTTTACTTCGTTGTCTTGGTAACATTGTGGCTGACCTGGGTTGACCAGATCAGTGTGACTTAATCATCCTAAGAAGGAAACAACTGCAACAAGTGGCAGAGCTAATTACTGTAGGTTCCCTCCCTGAATGGACTTCCTCAAGCTCATGTCTCACGTTCACAACCTTTGGCCTGCCTAAGCATTCAAACAAGTCCGATTGTGCTGCTCCCTGGGACAACCAAGTCACCTGCAGCACTTACTGTGCACTCTGTACCGTGGATCTGTACATATCCAGTACCCACACACTCCCTGGGATCTCAGGCAGCAGCAGGTTATAAACTCCTATTTACACTGTGTCAATATCGAGGATTTTACTGACAGTCTGTTAGTTACAATGTAAAGTGCACGTTTTACCTACTCTGTGTTTAAACCCTGTTTTTCTCTCTCTGTACAGTAATGCAGCTGTGGAGATCATCTGAGAGACTAAAACAAATGGTGCCCTGATATAATCATAACAGAGCTGGAGGAAAGGCAATTTCAGCAGAAGTCTTGACAGCAGAATCTGCTTCTGTTTAAGTCTGACCTGTTCTCCTTGCAGAAGCAGCATGACAGAATGTTTTGCAAAAGATTTGTATTTATATGCTTGGCTGTCAGCTCTAGATGTTGCTCCTTGTCTGTTTAATAATTACATGGAATGCTCAGTGGGGATGTTCTCTAAATTGAAATAAACAGAATCAATACAGACTTCAGTTAACTGCACTGTCACACCACATGAATAAAACACGCTGATGGATTCTCCTGGCCAGTGTTCAACAGGGATTTGGTCATTGCTATTGCTATGCAAAGGGCATGTTAAACGGTGTGCCAGCAGTTGGAAAATGCCATTTCTGTCTAACTTTTACCTACTATTGTTACCAGCAACTCCTAGGATTCCTCAAATAGAAAGAGTTGCATATTTATCTCTGTCACACAGAACAAAGGAAGAAAAAGAAACGTTTCAGAAAAGAGTTATGTACAATGGATAACACTGGATAGGGATCTAGGGGACAGATATTATATAAAAAATGACTCAATATAATTTTACAAGTAAACTTCGAGTCCTCTGCATTTCTTGCATGTATTTCTCCAACATCAAACCATCATTTTTTCATGCTGCCTGATGAACTGCTACAGTAAAATTGACTCCTGGACTTTCACTTGGTTTTGCAGTTTCTATGTCCTTTAGAGGGTCTCACAAAATGACTGCCAAACCCCTAAACACGGTCACTTCCTTCATCATCCCAACCAGACAAAGGTTGTTTCAGTTCACTGGAAGGCACTGAAGCATGTACAGGTCTCATCTGATTACAGAGAGCCTATAATGCCCCGAGGCCACTGAGACTGTCAACACAGCTGTCCCTGTGTGCTGAGACAAATGTCCTGCTGGGCAATCCCTGAGTCAAAATGGAAACACAACTTCTGAAATGGATTAGGGGTAAGGACAAGGACTGTAAATAGGCCAGGAAACCAGGGAAGTTTATTAGGTATTACTAAAGGAGATTCTATTGAGCTGTTAGAAAGTACCTGGACCCTGGTGCTGTTCTGCAAGTCTCAGTATTCTGAAGTATTTTACTTCTCTGGTCACCTGTTGCTAACACAACATCTAAATGAACATTTTCTGAGCATGTCTCAGACACACAAGACCACACAGAATATGTATAAAGCTCACAAAGAAGGGAGGTGCAGAGATCTGCACTCTAATGGCATAATTAGCTCTTGTGAGAAAAGCAGTCTTGCTGCATCAGCACTGAGCAGCTCCCACCCTCATCCATCCCACACCCTCATCCATCCCACATCCTCATCCATCCCACATCCTCATCCATCCCACACCTTCACCCACCCCACACCTTCACCCACCCCACACCTTCACCCATCCCACACTTCATCCTCCCCACACCCTCAGGAAAACCCCAGCAGAGCTGCAGCCAATGGCAGAAATTCTGTTTCCTGACACAAACCCTGCAGCAGAAGCAAACTGGAGCCATCCAGTCACTGAAACCACTGAACAATCTCCTGAATGTACATCCTGGGGGTTAAACATCCCCAAATAAATTACTGTTAATGCAGATCACTTTAAGGCCAAACGAGTCTGGGCAACGTTGTTTAAACATTAAGTTTTGCACGTTTATTTTTCTAATACCTCTTCATATTCTTTCTTCTTCATTAATTTTCTGGTCATCTGTGGCTTAGAAAATGATTGATTCAGTAGGTATCTGCTCCCACATCTGGGCTTTCTTTAAACAAAGTCACAAAAATGATAAATCTTCTCCTACATAATACTTTATTGCTTCCTACGTTCATGCTTTTGGTGTTTTAATCATAACTAGAGGCTCACACACTCCCATCTCAGCAAGTACAGTATGCTGGATAAGCCAAAAAACCATTTTCAGTTGAAGGCTTGCCCAGACATCTAATATCTTATCACAGGAATCTGAAATTTTCTTTTGCTCTGAGTCACTGATAAAAAATTTACTTCATGGAACATTTGAAATGGGAAAAAAATAAAGGAAAACAGCCCTGTAAGAGAGGACTCGAAGCAGTGGCAGGAGCATTCCCAACCTTGGGCCTTGTCCCTCTCAGTTCTGCTGCTCCAAGGGCCGGGGAGTGTTTGTGACACCACAACAGTGATGGTGCCACACAGAAAACTCAAACCAGGCTGTGGTGAGGGCCAAGCCAGCAAAATTCCTACCTACCTCTTCCTGCAGCCCAGGACAGGTGGGTTTCAACCCACTCATTTAAATAAGTGATTTAGTTCTTTCTAAAACAACTCTCTCTCTAAGGATAAAATTGAATTTCTCCAGTTTGTTGTATTAACAGGCATGGAGTGATGCATTTCTCCTCACTAAATGAACTTTTAGTCCTGGTTTGCGCAATTTTGAGTTGAGATGGAAGCTGGAGCTCCAAATCATAACAGTGTTTTATAATTGTTTCCTAATAACTGGGTAAATTATATCAGAATTTCTAGAAATAATGGAAAAGCTTATCAAAACACAGTATTAAAAACTAACACATGCAGTAAACAAAGATAATATTAACTGTAGTTAAGGAGATAAAGCAGTTGGTTTTGGATCACACATGCTGTTCAGGCATCTAAAAAATTAGTAGAACAGACTTTCACATCTATTTTTATTCACAGACCACAAGATGAGAAAGGATTTCCTCCTTCAGTTTTGAATGAGCTTCTCAACTCCGAATTACTGAGTGTCTGATAAGACAACTCAAAAGGAGTCTCTCACTCTAAAATAGTCTAGTGCTAAGTGAGAGGACTCCATCCATTCTGTGGTTTTACTTTCTCTTAAACAGTGGCAGGAAAAAGCACAGTGCCTGCCTCTTTAATTTCATCTAAGTTATTGTGTTAAGACTATATGGAGCTTAGTTCTTAGTACAGATGGTCATAAATGCGCATTAAATCACAATGTTTTATTTCAAACCATTTAATTGAACAGAATAAAATATTAATAATTGCAATAAATTTTGATCCATGCTGCTCCAGTGGCTTTTGGTTTTACAGGGAAAAATCAGGCTTGCCAGCTAATTAATTCTTGTGACTGATTGTAGTTATTATCAGTGTTATACACTTTTAAAGCCAGCAGGACCACTATGGTCATTATTCTCATACAAAATGTGTGTAACAGCTCAACAAACCCCACCCACCAAATCTCTTCCCCGTGTTGGTCCTCCTGTATGACCATCAAGTCATCTCATGGATAAAGCAAATAGCTCAAGCATTTTTCACATCCATTGTTAGGCCTGTTTTCCACTTCTTTCATCATTCTGGTGGCAGTTTCCCAAGTATTATACACCAAGATATTGAACCAAATAAAGAGACTCTCAAACAACACCTGAAGAGGCAATAGCAGCTCCTTACTCCTGTCTGATATTCAAAAACTGGGAATACACAGGCACAGGTGAAGTGACACAGTGCAGCATTCCTTGAGCTGGGCTTGGCTCAAAACAAAGGAATCTTGGCTCTCATTTGCACGTTCAGATTCCTGAACACACTGCCTCAAGCAAATGAGTGTGTGACAATCCTGTGCAAGGATCACTTCAAGCCATTCATCTGCTCACAGGCAGGGGGAGAAGAGGGAAGGACACAAAGGTGCAGCATCAGCAAACTGGGCTGGTCCTGCTGCTGCTCATTTAATGGTGCAATAAAGAACTGAGACCCCTGTGCTTGTCCCCAGGTTCTGCTGAGAGGGCAAAAAGAGCCTCTGGTCATCTCCTTCCCATGACTGAGCTGAGCACGGGGACTCACTCGTACGGGTTCAGTGTTTGCCCTTGAACTGGTGTGGGCTGCATTTGGCACTCTGCTTTTAGATCAATATATAACCCAGGAGTAATCTTATCTGGCAGGAACAGGGGTATTGGGGGGAGGGAGAGGAACACAGCCTCAGAGGTGAGGAGAGCAACTCTTCTAAATGTTAATGGGTTAAGAATAGAAAGGTCAAATGCCTGCCTTATCAGAAGGCCCCATGTGCAAACAGGCACCGAGCTCAGCAATCAGAGCACCAGCTGGGTATAAATGTCAGAAGTTAGTTACTGTAGCTGTAAACACCAAAAGCAGGATGGTGCAACTGGGAAACCTCCCAGGACACTTCTGGTTTATACAGATCACTGGGAAAGTCCAACTGTCACGGCTGGCTGGAAATTACTTCAGTCTTAGAGCTGCTGTGGAAGCAGAGAGCACCTGTGAGCTGTGTGGTGGCCCCAGAGTGAGCCACTGTAGGAGGGGGTGTTGAGTGTGTCCTGCATCAAACATCCTGTGCTGGCTCCAGATTGCTCTTGCCAGAACTCCCACATTCTCCTGGAATAAGGATGGATGAGGATGGAGACAGAAAGTCCCTCCTTACCTCCCTGTAGGTACAGAGGGCACTGAACAGCAGAAGCTGCACGAGGACTCCGAGCACAACGTGTAATGGATTTGGGTGGAATAAGAGATGAGGCAGCACAGTAAAAATATATCTCCCTTAAATACTAACACATTTTTAGCCCTGTTCTAATTAATCTTCTTATTGGCATCCAAGGAAAGAGGCCAGAAGTTGTATTACACTGGGCAGTAATCTCCTTACAGATACAAGCAATCAACTTGCAGGAATGATGAAGAGCACAAACACACACTGGTGTGAGCGTTACTGTGAGGGGCCTGTGCCAGTCACCACTCCTTCTGGCCTGGCACCTTTTGCCTGCAATAAGTTGTCAATAAAATTAATCAGCTGATTCCCATTCTCTGAAAAGACTGGCAGTGAGCAGCCATGTTAAGAATACTGCTGTTCCCTCTCTCCTGGTACTGGGATTGCCCCAGGAGAAGGTTAGCTGAGTTTGGGAAACAGCTACAGGATACCTGGCACAGCTCCCTGCTTTCTGCAGAACAAAGAGCACCATTCTTGTCAGCCCATTCCCAGCTGTAAACAACTATCAAAGGAGAGGGTTAATTACCACGTAAAACACGAAGAAGGAATAATAACTACAAATCCAGCAAGGCTAAATATATTTTATCCCACAAAAGGGATAAACAGGGTCTGTGCTCATAGCTCAGAGATCATATTCTAACCATTGAATAGTTACTTTAATTGGTAAAGACAGGGTTACACTGAAAAACAAAACAGGAATGCACCCATATGAAGCCATTGCTCTCTGAAAGATGATTTTTTTGATGTTTGTACCACAAAGTGACACTCTGCAGTTAACTGGCCAGGCCTCCAGCCATAGGGGAGAACATCATAACCTACTTAAATCTGCAGGCTGCATCCTCTCTGCAGCAGAGCTCCCAAACGGGCACAAATGGCTCATTCCGTGCACCAGCGTTACTCGGCATCTGTTTATCCCCCGGTCTCCTGCCAGCATCTGCTCCTTTGCTGACACACATGAGCTGCTCCTCTGCATTACCACCCTCGTTCGCAGTCTGGGAACTCGAGTTCATCCATTTGAAAGAGCACAAATATTCAGCAGCACACGTTTCACACACATGGCATCACTGAGCTCTATTAACAGTTCTGTTCAACCCTGAAGCTACTGGATTTTCAGTGACAGCTCCAGCATGTTAACGACTTGGGATGTTTTCTGAATTCATGTAGGGAAGGAAAAGCTTTTATAAAAATACAAGATTTTACCTTTTTCTATTCACAGTAAGAATGACCAAACTTATTTATCCTATGAGTCACATCCTGAAAGCTTCACACGGCTGACAGCCTCGAGAGATATAATATACATTCTGGAGAGCCACTGCAGGAGAGAGAGAGTCTTTTCATCTCTCATTTCTTGAGCTGAGAGCTCAATTGAACTTAGTTCAATTTAGGAATAGGAAACACAACCCAAGTCTTCCAGCAGCACAATGACATTTCCCGAGTTGCTGCGAATTTGAATGAAATAATTTGCCAACTCTGAATGAAGCTGTGGAGATTCTGCCACAACTCCTCTGTTTCATTATGCAGGAGGCAATTTTGAGAATGCTGCCTCAGCTCTGCTGTTTATTGTGTGGACGTGTCTGCCTGCTACAAGTCCTGTCACTGCCTCTCATTCTGACACATGCTGGCGTTTTCTTGGCTCTCAGTCACAGCAGAGGAAGAGCACAAGGGTATTGCAGAAACACCTCCTTTCTTCATCCCTCTTTAACATGCTCACACTGCAAAAGAGGATTCTGTGAGCACGTTTCTCACAGCTGAAACTGTTTTATAGAGATTCAAAACTGGACAATTAAAATGTATAGCCTACCACAGCATTATGCAATCCAGGAGAGACCATATGCAATTTTCTGACCTGTGTTATTTCTATGCTGTCATCATTCTGAGGCATTTGATACGCTGCTCTTTGGTTTAAACCCAAGAATGGCATTTGAATTTTTACCATAATAAACCTTCTCAACAGACTTTGCATTCTCATTATTCTATCCATGCAAGCCACAAGGATTTTTTTCCTCCTTAAATGTCCAACCTGCAGGCAATGGTTGTGAAACTCCATTATTTCCAGGAACTGCTGGCAACCTACTGCTGTCTGCTCTTCTCAGTATTGCCTGTATTTTCCTTGTTCAGCCTTAAAAGCCAAACTTGGTTTGCAAAAATGTCTGGGTTTCTTGATGCCAGAACTGAATAAAGAGTAGAACGGGACAGAATTAGATGGTTTTATTATGCTGAAAAACCATTAACTCACATTAAAATCTGTAAAACAACAAGAGCATAAAACTGGAAATAGATGCTCAACCTTAAATCCTATTACTCATAAATTTTCCTAGGCATTACCAATCTTTTTGGTGATGTCTTTTTAAGATCCACCTTAAATTTTTTTAAGCTCCACCACCCTCATCTGATTCTTACAATCAAAACAATGTAGAATATTTTTAAAGTGTAACTGGTTGGATTTTCATCATTCGGTAAAGTCAAAATAATCTGTAAAGAAAGGCAGCCTGAATTGCCCAATACAGATGATGTCTGCCACAATTTGGTCTTCAACAGGCAGAGGTAAAGAACAGGCAGGTATTCTCAGTTGCCTGGGAAGAGAATACACAACAGGAAATACAGCCAAGAAAGATGGAAGATGTGACAAAGATTCTGGATTATTCAAATCTTTCATCAGTCGGGATGATGTAAAAGTTGTAATGGAAAACTCCCCACCTAAAGGTTATCTGCAGGACCACACAGTGATCTCAGCCACCCACAGCAGGATCTTCACAGAAAGCAAGGGAATTACTCCAAATTTCCACTGGCAGGACCAAGATCAGAATCTGACCAGATCCAAACAAAAACCAAACAATGCCACAGGCTGGAAGAACAATCATCAGTCCATGGGGTGTAAAAGCAATGGAGACCTCTGTGATTCCAATGCACTTCAGTGACTGAAAATATTCCAGCCCTATTGTTCCTCCTCTCCAAAACATCTTGGGCCTCATTCTGTGTTCCTGAGCACTTCTGACAGACAGCTCTAGAAAGATAACTGACAAACTCACAATGGCCTGAGCTTCTTCAGCTGAGCATTCCCTTGCATTCCACTTGGGAAAGCCAAAATGTATGGAGCACTGTCTGAGGCTGCGTCCTGGGAAGGGGAAACCGACCATCCACGATGTCAGCCGAGTTCATTCCTAAATGCAAACCACATTGGGCTGTGGAGCACGATAATAAAAACCTGCTGACCTAGTTTCCTGCAGAACAAAATCCTCTGTCTCCCCTCCTCCTGTGCCAAATCTAAATCAGATCTCAAAATTAACCCTTTGACTAACAAGGAAAACTCTAATAATGATCCTCAACACTCCTACAACATCTCACACCATGAGAATAGCGTGTAAACAGCAACTGGTCCATCCCCACAGCTCTGCAAAAAGGGAGGGTTATTGCAGGATGAAAGTAAGACACAGAGAAGGTCAGAGACTTTAGCAGAGCTCGGCAGAGAACTTAAAATTTCTCTTCCTTTAAAAGGATTTTGAAGCTCTATGCTCCAACTGCTTTGTTTGGTAACATTTCTCCTATGCAAATATAAAACCTTCTTTCATGATGTGGCAAAAAAACAACAGCACAGCTTGGCTTTTTTAAAAACTGCATCAAACCACTCCAGAAAGGACCATTGTTCTTCCCAAATTCTGCAATGTCAACTTGCAAGTCCATTTCTGGAAGATGAGAGCTGATTGTGTTTGCTCCAAGTGTCTGGCAAAAGCGTTCCCTTGTAATGGCTTCACTTCCTCAGTGATGCAATGATTCATTTGAAGGGATGCCTGGGGGAGCTTCAGAATGGACCCAGAATGCAAAAATAACAGGGCATGTCACAACAAACTCAGCCAAGGAAATACAAATGGGAATTCTTTGGCTGCAGGATGCTTCCAAAGGCAGCTCTGGATCATGCTGCTGCTGCAGAGCAGAACCCACTGCAATCAGGTAGGAGCGCTTGGGGAGCCTCAGATTCCAGACTGAGAGCTGAGAGCACCTTTGCTGGCTCACACTGACACTGTCACCTGGAGGAGTTTTCAGTCATGTGTCAAAGAGGGGTTTATTAACAGAAGAGTGGAGATTAACAACCCCTATAGAGCTTTACAAATGGGTTTTTTACAATGAGGCGACCAATGAGCAACCTGCAAGTGGAACTGCTGACTGCAGCCAGAGCTTTCAGCTGTTGTAAGAAAGACCCTGCACTGAATAATTTAATCACTTGTTGCTCCTGTATGAACTGAGAGAGCTTTGCCTACACCCAGACAGTACCCAGGACCTGGAATGACTCCAGAGTTTCCTAAAATGGCGTTTGAGAGAAGAAGGGAACAGGAAAGTGACAACTACAAGGCATGTCAGCAATGCCACTTCACCTGAGAAGAGGTTTCTGTCTCTGTCACTTTGTCAGTCTGCAGGGAAGCTGTTAAGGCTTACAGAGCAAAGACAGCACTTAATATACTATACCCTCCAGGGAGTTTGAAGTGAAGAACAAAAAACCTGGCTGAGGGAACACTGCAAAGCTTGTTGTAACTACATCTGTTCTCTGGATGCTGCACCTTCACAGGTGAACTCCACAAAAGCTTCTGCTCCACCTTGGAAATGAGGAAGACAAAAGTCTGAGTTCCCACAGACTTACTACTAACATTGGTCAGGGTTAGAAACGTGATGATGGAAAAAGAGCATCTTATTCATCATATCTGGTCCCTGAGGGGTTAGGAGTTGTATATGCTTTTTTTATTGACACAAACAAGCTTTAACTTCTATTGTCTTGCAGAGGAAGAGAAGGCTGAACTCAGTTCTGGCTCACACATCAGCTGCAATTCCAGCCAAATCCCAGCCACACAACTTTTATTACTGGGAGGATGTCAGAGGCAAAAGACACAGCTGGATACTCAGATCCCAGACTGAGCTTTGCTGTGCTGGCAGGGAGACAAACCAGCTTTTGATTTGTATGTAAACAGAGCCAATCTGAACTGGAAGGTCATTAAGAGAAAACACATTTTACACAACACCCATTGTACAGTTCCCTTTCCAACTTTCCCCATACCAACTTTTTTTTTTTTTTAAATAAGACTTTGTCTTCTCTTGTTGACTGTTTCAGTGATGATTCCTGGGCGTGCTGAAGTCAATGGCCAACTCCCACTGGAACTGATGTAACTGAAATTCTTTAGATTGGATCCCAAGGAGGAATTTGCCCAAGAGAGACTGCAAATCCCCTCCTCTGCTTTCCAGTACAGTAATTACCTGCAGAAAATGCAAGTCCATTGCAGATGCAAAAGATGATGTTTCCAAAGCATGTCACAGCCTCAGATCTCACAGCTTTACTTTAACTGAGGCACTCACATTTTCAGTGTAGCTACAATTAAAATAAGATTATGAGAAGCCACAAAGAAACCACACAGTTCTTGCGATCAAGGCGTTAACGCCCGATCCATTATGGTGAGAAGGCTTTTAAGAGCATTCCCAGCAGAAATAGGAATATATTTTCCCTGAGTAAGCTCGGAGGAATGCAGAGATTCAAAAGCTTAAGCAGAATCCCTGCTAGATTTTTTTTCTGTTTGTTCCTCCTTTTTGATTAACTCGCTGTGACTATTTGATATAATTGTTACTCTTTAAGGGTAAGAGTTAAGCATTTCTCTGAAAGAAGACCTGGGTCTGCCTATAATTACCAGCTGCAGGTTCAAATGAGGGACTAACAGAGAAGTTGCTGGGCTATCAAAGCAGGGAACCTTCAGGAGCAAAGGGAAAACGCCTGTCATTCTCCATTGGTTCCTCAGGGTCAGGGTTGGCAAAACACACTGAATTGTTCCATGTGTAACCAGCAAAATAAAGAGGTTGCTGCAGTTTGCTGTGTTTAAAAGGGGACTCCTGGGTATAACTGTTGAAAATAGCTTTAATCTAAAGACTGTATCTTTCTATAGCTTCCTGGAACCATGAAGAAAGTCCACTCAAAATGTTTTAACAGGAAACCAGCAAACCCAAAGACACTTCCTTCTGCTTGGACACAAGTGTTCAAGTGACAGAATGGCTCCCAGCCACGAAATCTCTGTACCCAGGAGACAGCAAGCTGGTACAAGAACCATCTGCAAATCCAGGATGGCTCCTTGGAGCTTTCTTTGCTCCGAAGATGATGCCTGTCTTTAATGTATGTGGCGGACTTTCAAAAATCATTCATGAAAGAACAGTAAAATGCAGTTCTGAATGAACTAAGAAAGAACAAAAGAAAAAAAAAACAACTTGTAATGGATTTTCCTGTTCTCCTGCATGTCCCTATCTTCAGCCCCAGACTCCTGAAACGCAGCCATTATGCACAGCTTTATTTCTTTTCTTACCATAAGTTTAGCAATGCTGATGGTTTTTAAGTCAAATCAAACTTTCATCAGCTTCAGGGGATGGCTGGGATCCCTATTCTCATCTTTCATGTTTTGAGATCAGTATTTCATAGTTTTTATTCTGCTAAAATCATCTTGAGCATTAAAAGTATAAATTTCAACGCAGAACATTTTGATTTGATTTCCATAAACCATTTTGTCCTCTAGCTGTACTCTTTCATTTCCCCCTGCATTTATTCTGAGCCCTTGGCTTCTCTGGCCAGGCTCTTCCCCTCAATCAATCCCTGCTGTGACTTCACTGATGTGCTGTGACAGGTCTCTGTTGACTTCTGAGGGAGAATCCTTGAGTGTTTTCAAAGGTGCCATTGCTCATTGCCCTGCTGAGGGAATCCAGGGGACGTGGCCCTCTGGCACTGAAAGATCTTTTCCCCTTTCACCACAGACCCTTCCCCTTGGTGGACAGCAAGGAAGTTCATTTTGCTGGAAAGCTGAGGAAGGACCTGGTTCATGGCAGCCCCAGGGAAGCAAAAGGGCAGATTTCCTTACTGACAAAAATATAATAACTTAGGACAAAACAGCTAAACCCAACTTAGTGCAATACAAGGCTTTGTTTCAGAAAGCAGCTTTTCTGGAGGGCTGTGAGACAGCTCAATCCCCAGAAGAATTTCCTCTTAAATTATTGCATAGAGCAACACTTATAAAAGCAGATGCCTGAAGGCAGACTTTGATATAATCCTTTTTATAAAGTGTTCTGAGGTCCTAAAATGTCAACAGGAGCTGCCATGTGGCAAAGCATTTTGAAAAAATTATCTATTCAGAAACGTAAACAAAAATAGGTGGCCAAATATTTTATTGTCTTCTCAGAAAGAAAACAATTTACATTGCCAGAATGATACTAAACAGAAAGGAAATTTGGCTACAGATTGATAAATATCAAGATCCCCACCTGACTGACAAAGTGCCTTATTGTTATGGAGCAGCTTGTTAGTGCCCAGGATGATTTTGAGTGTGTTTGGCTGATCCAAGGGATGTAGGTTGATTTCCCTGCAATACACACTGAGCATGTGATCATTTGACATGTAAGATTTCTGGTCCCACAGATGTCGTTCTTAATTAAAGAAAATTCTGCAAAAAAATAAAGGCCTTTACAGCATTGCTGGGATAAGGAAGATAAAGGAAATCCCATCACTCACTCCTGAAATATGCAGCTCTTCCAGAATAAAGCATGGCAGCAATTTAAATCTTTTTAGAATCAGCAATAAAATAAAATGTCAAACTATGATACCACAGGGAACTTAGGAAGACAAAATGTAACTCATTACCACAATTACTTCAGCAGAATTAAAACTATTAAATACTGATCCCAAATTATGAAATATGAGAACAGGAAAGAATAAATATTAGGGAATAATATCACCTTTGTGATAGAAACACATAATAAGTAAGATAAATATATTTTTTAAGAATCCCACAGCTCCGTGCACTCAGCACCCACATTCCCATCAATAAATCCAAGGACAGCAAATCCAAACTGGATCGATGGGATGGACTTAATGACTGTGTTTCTGAATTCTAATAAAAAGGCTCAGATTTCCAGCAATATATTTCCTTCTCTGAAGGGCCAGAGTGTTTTTATATCTTTGGGATCATCACAACCAGACACACATACTATTTACTTAAGGATGTATTTTTCCCATGACCTTACAGACTCATTTCTCTGTCATGGAGAGGTCATGGAAGGAGGTTAGTTAGAAGTTAAATATGAGGAAGTGCAATAAAGCCTATTTATCTTATAGGAGGAAAAAATGAGTCCAACAGCACAGAATTATTACATTAAAAACGTAAAAAAAAGATTCTGAGCCTCTCTGCAGCCTCATAAAAATAGCCTGTGATTGTGCATGGGCAGATGTCCTCTCTCCTGTGCAGTGTCTGATCAGAGCCCTTTTGGACTTCAGTGAAATAATAACAACAAAAAAGCAAAGGGAGTGCAATTTCCATGGAAACTTGGAAAGAGATGTAACATTGTTTGCCGTAAGCATTGGACTGTGAATGGAAAATTTTCCAGTTTACACAGATCTCAGCTATTATTTTCTTTGCAGTGCAAACTTGGGCCAAATATTTTCTGTCATATTAAAGATGCAAATAGTCAGTTTTACTTTCTGTCCAGAACCACCGTGCACAAAAGCTTCAGAATCTGCAGTAAAACATCTGATATTTATCTTTCCATGAACCCAAAATACACATTAGAAAAAAAGAATAATTTGGGCTCCCTTTTATCTGCTTCTCTTCAGAAAGTGAAAGCAGCTCAGAAATCATCTCCTGTTTATGTGCAACGTTTCAGACTAATAGCCAGCCAGAGCATTGGCAGATGTGCCCACTGTAAATGGGAGCTTAACTTACAAAAAAATTTACTGTTGAAGCACGTAAGATGATAAAAATATACCAAAAGTACAGAGCTTACATTAACATTTATATAATTAATGAAGTGACTTCTATCTTACATGAGTTTCAGAACTCACTCTCTTGCTACTCCTCCTTTACCCAGCAGCAGGAATAATTGTGACAGTCCAGAAATTAACTCTGAACAATACAAGCCCAGGTTCTGAGCTGGGCTGCTCTGAGTGTTAAGCCTTGTGTGGGAATGGTAACAAAAGTGGATTGTAAAACTTTTCTCCCCTAAAACCCAGCTGGTTGGTGTAGTGTTGGAGCTGCCATAATGACATGGCAGCTCAGGGGACACCTCTGCAAATCTGGTGCCTGACCTGTACTAGTCACAAGTTGGAAGAGTCCAGAGCTCAAATCTTAACTAGTCTGGAACACATCTGCATGCCCAGACACTCCTGCCCTTCCCACTCCTGGACATGTCCCATACAGCAAAGAACTTTTCTGCAGAGATTTGTGGGCACATCAAATCTCTAGGGCTGAAATGTGGGTACAGTTTGGGGCCATATTTGTGCAGATTTGAGTTGTCCTTAACTGAGATAACAAACACAATGGCAACATCAAACACGGCTCCTGAAGGATCAGGGCAGTTGTGTGATAGAGACTGAACTGGTCCTGCTGGGAATCCTGGATATACTTGAGAGAGTCATTGTTTAAGGCAAGGCACTGCTTAATAAGGATTTGGTGTTTAGCTCGGATTTCATCATAGGCTGACTGAAGCTTTCTCTTCACAAGTTCACACACAACTCCAAATGTCCTGTTGATTTTATACCTGCCTACCCAGTGAGATGGCAGAGCAAGTCAATCACCTGGCTTTGCAAATCTATTTCCCCTTTTACATCTTGAAAATTCTACTCACTCACTTGTAGATCACACAAAGAAAGAGGAAGCAGCATGACTCAGCTCCACACTACAATGGCTGGAGCAGATCCAGACCTTGCAATCCTTTGGGCTTTCCTTGCCAAAACACAAAGCTGCAGCTTGGCTAATGTAAAGCATGCAGTGTTTGTGTAAGCAATGGTAGATGGACAGCAGGCCAGCAGCTCTCCCAGAGCAATGTGCTCCTTCTTTGCATTGATGGCAAATTATCTGCTGAAGAGTTCAGCAAGGAACAAAAGAGCCAAAGGGCTCTGATCTTAAACAGTGCCTACAGAAGACAAAATGCTAAGGAAGAACAGCCTCCTGAGCTGTATTCTGTAGGCACGAATTTAAATTGAAATCTAGTGGTAAATAATGTATTACTTTAGCAAGTTCCACATAAGGCCATACCAGCAAATATTTTTGTATAATCTGTAAATTACATAAGTCTTAAGAGACACAGGAAAACTACTGACCTCAGGGAATCCAAGAACTTCGAGTAAGTTTCAAGAACCCCGAGTCCTAGTGTTTTGTCTAAACCTCTGGAAAACAGTATCTAAAAATTAGCTACACTAAAAATTCAGTGTGGTCTAGAAATTAATCCTGATCATCTACCAGTTTGCTAGCACCTGATCCACAGATGTTTTTCATAAAGAGCATCCACATGGTGAGTTATGGCACAGTAAATAATGCACTGTAAACACACTTAACTTGGCTGCGTAAACAAGCTCGGAGCAAAATTCATCAAGAACTTCACTTCATTTACTCCCCGAATGCACAACAAAGCTGAAGGATTTGATGGTTATCTCATAGCAATCTAACTCAGAGATAAAGACCTCAAATCTAAACCTGTTTCTTGGAACAATGATGTACATTCCAGCCCAGCTCTGGGCAACGGGATGGATCTGTCATTTCAGGCACTGCCTTCACAGGTGGACACCACAGATCAATACAGAAATGTGTGCATAATAACAAGGTAAGAAAGAGGCATTATCCCAGAGGTTTCTCTGAAATGGCCCTCACCTTCCTGCCACTGCAAACCAAAGATTTACTCGCAAAAAGCAGCTCTCTGGGCTCTGTGTGTGTGGGGTGACTGAGCAGTACCAGAACTTGCATCACTCACTAACCAACCTCACATTGCTTTAGAGGGTAAAAGGCCAAGTGGCTTCTGGGCTCTGTTAACTTCAAAAAATGGTTCATTGAGCAGACTTTATGCTTAGCAAAGCTTAGCAGCTTTTTCCTTATTCCTCCCCAGAATGTTTTGGGCATTGTCATATGCTTGTACTACAAAACTTGCAGTTATCCAAAGCCAGTTCATGGGAAATGAACGGAAACATCTCTTTTCATTCCAGAGGAAAAACAACTCCTATG
Source organism: Edolisoma coerulescens (assembly GCA_013397115.1). Lineage (NCBI taxonomy): Eukaryota > Metazoa > Chordata > Aves > Passeriformes > Campephagidae > Edolisoma > Edolisoma coerulescens. The sequence goes on along the minus strand of VWZW01000754.1, from coordinate 710,106 downwards.
CTGTTTTCCTCAGTGAGCTGAAAACTTGGACAGAAACCTAAAGCTAAAGAAAGCAAAGAACTCAAAAAGATTCATATTCTGGACTGTGGTTTCTGTTGCCTTAGCTCAAGGGAAAATATGTTCATGGGAAAAAGGCCTGCCTGGAGCCAGATTTTTTTTCAACTCTGACTCTTCTAGCTGGAGTGGCTTTAAATCAATATGTTGCTATTATTTCTTCATAAACAGAAATATTCTTTATGAGCTGTGTGATAGCTGTTTACAAGTGAAACAACCACTTGTATCATGTTTCCTAGCAATTAGTGTCTCATTCAGATCTCATACACAGACAGTGATTGGGCAATTTGAGAGGCCTTTACAACATCAGTTCCAAGTTTCACTGATTCAAAGTGTTAAATCACCCTCCCAGAAGAGAGTTCCTGCACAGAGAAATGTCAGCTTTGTCACCTACCTCTGCAGCTACACACAGCTAAAGAAAACAACACCACACCTTAGAAAAACAAATCTTGCATGGCTCAGTTTTCAAGAATCTTACTGTCATGTTATTATGGACTGTCTTTAGTACTGCAATTCACTTTTGTCTTTAGCCAGGACTAAAGCAGATTATAAATATAACAGAATTCCACATTAACCCCGCAAAGACCACCTACAGACAAACCTGCCCCGGGCAATTCAGAGAATTTGTCTAACAGTGCAACAAGTTGTTATACAACAAAATGTGACCATGCTGCCCAGACACACCGTGCTAGATCCCAGCAAGTGTGGTTATCATTCTTCTAGATGCTGTATGAACAGAGCTTCACCTAGGAATTGTGATCCCCATAATGCAAAACAATTGTCTTTTGCATTAATTAGATTTATGAGAAGCATCAACTAAAATATCTAACACTGTTTTCCTTGAGATTCCTCAAGGCTTTTTAGAATGACACCGTCAGCTCTCCTGAATGTTAAAGTGAACTTCACCCCCATCTAAATCTGCAATGGAATTCTGCTGGAACTGAAAACCAGTTACCTGTGATCAATGACTGTGACATCAGAAGCAGGAATCCCCAGGACACAACAACTCTGTTCCAGCTCTTTCTTACGAATCTCTCCTTGATGGTAATAATTTCCTGAAAACAGCAAACACAGCAACACCATCTAACTTACTTTAGGTTCAGATCAAAGGGTCCAAACAGTCCAGTATCCTCTTCCTTGTTCAATTCACAGAGGAAATTCAAGCAGAACTGATATAGCAAGATTGCAAAAACTTACAGAACCAAAAGATAGAAAACCTAATCAAGACAAAGGCAGTTGGGAAAAGTTCTAACAGAGATCAACAACTAACAGGAAAATGGATTCATTATCTTAAAACATTGCCTCCTTCTTCACTGAATTATTTTCTTCTCATCTTGCCCTGACATTCCCTTATTTTTTCTTGGCATCAGCTATGCAAAGTCCCTGCCAGAGCTGTGATACCCCTTCCAGAATGTTGCTCTATGCAGGGCAATACTTGCAACTCAATTTTAACTTTGAAGCAATAAAATGAAAAAAATACAGTTGAGTATTAATGTGTGATTCAAGTCTGTAGTCAGCTGTCTTGAATTACACGAGAACTTTTTATTGTTGTGGGTGTGAGTCATCTAAATCTAGCATTTCTCTGGAGCAGTGTTGCAATCTGAGCCATCACTAGCAAGCTTTGTAAAATTTTCAAAGAGGGAAAGAGTAACTAGGAAAAAAAAAAGCCTCTTCCCACAGCCTGTGAGTGAATGACTTTGGGAGACTGACAGTGACTGACTGTGGGATGAACCCTGGATTGCAAGTTTCAGCTACAGCAGAATTAACTGAAGTGTGCACCTTGTCTAGAATGACTGAATGAGTACAAGAGGGCTCATTTCAGACTGATTTTTACACAGTGTTGTAACAGCTTTTGCTGCAATGCAGTGTCACAGCTGACTGCAGGTGATCCTTTATCCAAACAGTACCCCTGCTCTCCAAATACTTGACTTCTGCTGAACTCAAAGGAACAGTTCCACAGCTGCAGAAATGTGTCAGGACATCAGGAATATGTAAATGCTTACAAGATAAAATGGGCAGCTATTGAGAGCAAAACCAGCTGAATAGCTGATGCTGCTGGACCTCATCCATGGAGCACTCACAATAGAGACAGCTACTACAGAGAGCAAAGCACATTTAGACTGAGTTATTAATTCAATCTAAGATTATTCAGTGTGTCAAAGACTGATTTCTTTTTCCCAGTGCTGTAATTCTAACTCATTTCTAAGTCAAATTGATTGATAACTGAAAACTGCAAGTACAATCGTTTTTAAGTAATGATTTTGTCTCAGTGTTAACAATTTTCAGTGCCTTTGATCAACTCACTTGTCATCTTCAATCATTCAAACATGAGAGGATGAACCATCTGAATCACCCACAAGACTAATAAGAGGCTTTTAAAATAAAAATTTCTTAGCTCATAAAGGTGCTCTCCCCTACAAGGGCTGCTCATTTCCTTTCAAGTGAGAGAGTACCTAGAAGGAAACATCAAACACACTGAATGTGTCATGTCACTGAATCAGGAGTAAAGAGAAAAGAAAATCCAACAAAATAAACAGAAACACAACACTTCTTTGGAAAGTTCTCTACCAGCAGCAGTGTATTAGTCCCCAAAACTGAAATGGCAGAGCTGCACTTCAGTAATCTCCCCACAGCTGTGAAAAAGCCAAAGGGGACCCACAGACCTCTGTCCCTCAGCAGAGACAGTGAAAGTTCTGCACTAAACCTTGAATGCGAAGTGTGCAGAGCCATCAGTGAACCACCACACCACGGGACTTCAGCAATGGTTTAATCCCTGACCTAGATGGTCTGTCAGGACAAAAAGCTTTGGAAGTGACAGAAATGTTGGCAGTGAACTGGCTGGAGCTGCCAAAGGCACAGAGGGCTCTTTCCCTAAGGTAAGCTGCTCTCAGTGTAAGAATTCTGGTACAGCAATATGGTCTGAAAGATCAACTCAAATGAGGTTGTTTCTTATGCACAAAAATCCTGAACAATGGAATAACTGATCAGGTGTCAGTTCTGCAGAACGATCTGGAGCTTTAACAGATCACGAGAACAACACACAAGTGTCACGTATCCTCCATGTGAGGAGTTCTCGTTCTGGGCAAACAGTGGAGCCTGTAAGAATCTTTCCACTCTATTCAGCCCCAGCAGGGCCTCGGCAGGAGTGCTGCTTCCAGTTTGTGATCACTGCCCTTCAAAAAATGACGTGAACCAAAGGAAGCGTCCAAAGGAGAGTGATGAGAACAATCAGAGGTTTAGAAAACATGACCTGTGAGGGAAGACTGCAAGTAATCAGGTTGTTTAGTCTGGAGAAGATAAGGCAGAAGAGGCAGACAACAGTCCTAAAATATGTAAGAGGCTGTTTCAAAGGGATACTCTGATTTCCATGTTCCTGTCAGGCATGAAAAAAATAAACAAACAAGCTTAAATTACACCAGTGACTCAGGAAAAAGTGATTTGAGGGAAAGCTAAAGCAGCACTGACACAGACCCCACAGGCTGAGGCACCTCCCCGGACATTCTGGAGAACATTTGTCTGCAGCAAATGAAGACACATCAATGCTGCCACCAGGTCAACCCATGGACATCACGGCCCCGCATTCCCTGCCCGGCTGTTGTTCCATGACCGGATTGTAACGCGGCCGCTATTTTGAGCTGTGTTACAGTGAATGTATCGCGACATTAAAACTGGATCATCCCAACAAGGCTTCTGCAAGACGACAGAATTACAAGGAGATGCCCAAAGGCTGTGCCAAACAGCACCTTTTACAGCCCGCTGAAAACTGCCACACAGTCTGAAAGTGCCTCAGCACTTTCAACGTAGACACATTCGCCTCTGTTCCGTCACGACATGCTCTTGCAAAGGAGAGGGGAAGGGCGGGCCACGGCCGCACCGTGCCTCAGTTTCCCCGCAGCCGGGGACCTTCCACCCCGCGTCACAGCGCGAGGCCACACACGCGGGGAGCCATCACGGCGGCCTCCCCGTGCCCCGGGGGTGCGTGGGTGTGTGGGTGGTCCCCGCTCACCTGCGGAGCAGCAGAGCACGGCGGGGGCGGCCCCGGCGCTGCGCAGGCCGAGCAGAGCGGGGGCGAAGAACATCGCCTCGTCATCGGGGTGCGCCGTCACCACCAGCGCGCGCCCGCCCCGCGCGCCCACGCGGGTCCTCCCGCGCGCGCGCCCTCGGCGCAGGCGGCGCGCGCCCCCGAGCAGCAGCAGCAGCAGCAGCAGCGGCGGCAGCAGGAGCAGCAGCAGCGGCAGCAGCGGCAGCA
>VWZW01000754.1:645155-703968 GCA_013397115.1 Edolisoma coerulescens | reverse complement strand
AGGCGCCGGGGGCGCGGGGGGTGGGCGGATCAGGGGCGGGGGGTGCCCGGTGCCCGCGGGGCTTTCCCCCCATTGACGCTGTGGGTGCGCGGGGGGATGGCGGGGCGCGGAGAGGTGGCCCTGGCTGGGAAGTTTTTGCAGAAATCCCAGAGCATCTCTGTGCTGGGTGTTCATCCTTGCGCTGTGGGCAGGAGAAGTGCAAGTTAAAAAAAAAAAAAAAAATTAAAATAGGGTCAGTTCTTCAAAATCGTCCCCTCGGAGGCTCGGCCAGGAGCGCGGTAGTTCCTGAGGATGTGCTGCGGCCGCAGCTCCGTGTCGGGGGAGCATCGCGGCCGCTGTCAGTACCGGGGAGTTGTTGCTGATGCTGACGCTGAATTATTCATATGGGACCTGTAAACATCCCCGGCTTCTGTCATCTCCGGGCTGCTGCAGGGCACAATGGAAGTGGCTTTTGCTAGAATTGTTCTGACTTGATGGTAAAGAACTTCGTGCTTGCTGATTTTTCTGTACTTAGAAAACCTGTGTGTATCAAGTTGGGTGCAGTTAGGCAGGATTCGAGGTGGATATGTGAACTGTCAGTGTTAGGCTCAAGTGAGCAAGTAGATATTGTGAACAATCTGTTGTCCAAAACCTGCTTCTTCGTGTTCCGTAGATATGGTCTTAACAAGTCTGTTACCTTTTCACGACTGTAAATATTGGTGTAACCTAAGACAACTTACTACAATGGGGATGTCTAGGCTTGAAGACTTGATTTTTGTGGCAGTATTCTTTTATTAATTTTCGGTACAGCACTGTAGTTATGAACTGGTGGAGCTCAGATAGGGATTTTTATCCTAGGCAGGATGATTTGAGAGATAGAAAACAGGGCAATTATAACAAAAACTGTGGTGGTAAGTGGGATGGCACAGTGTAAGTGCCTGAAGGAGTGGACACAGTTATGTCACTGTACACGAGGACCGTGCAGCTCTGTTGCAGTTTTGCACTGGAATTTTATTCCGCAGAATGTTGTTATTCCTGATTAACTAAACAACCTTGACATTTGGAAAGGATGTCTGTAATATTTGAAGTGGATTTCTAGTTAGCTGAAATGTGGTGTCTTGTGTTGGGGGATGAAAGACCTTCGTGCTTAGCCCAGGGATTCAAAAGTTCAGGGGAAAGAAGCCAACTGCAGTGACCCTTTTTTGCGAAAGCGTGGTTAATTTTTTCTTTACGTCGCTTTTCTTTGTGATATGGTATGGGCTGCTGGGGAAAAAGAGTTCTTTAGTGATTTATGTGCAGGGTAATTTGTCTGTTTGAGATACACTGTTCAGTGTTGGTCACTAAAATACCTAAACTTGTTGCTGGAACGTGGGAAAGAGCAGCATTTTGGAATCTTCTTTCTAAGAGTTGTAACGTGTATTTTTTACTGTGTGGAGAGGATGTTCCAAGTGCTTGCTTCCACGAGTGTTGCTTCTCTCTAGTTTGTTAATCGTTCACCCATCAATTAAAAGTAACTCTCCAGATTTAAATTACATGCACAGAATAAGAATATATTCATTTTGCTACATTGTGTTGTTGCTGTTTTGTTTTGAATACACTTTGTCTCCTATAACCACTCATTTTAGTTGCTCTTTTGGGGCAGACATGTTTTCCATTGTGATCTAAAAGGATCTACAAAATTCTCTTAAAAACTGTGGTAGGGACAGACCCTAAAGCTCCTTTCCAATTTCCCCCTCAAGTCCCTTTCCACAGTTCTTGTGCTCCTCTGACTGCATCTTCTGATTTATTTTATTTCTCAATTATAGCATGAATGAGAGATGCTCACAGGGAAGGGAAGCTGCTTCTGCTTCAGCTGCTGTTAAATGCATGAAAGCAACTGAAAAAAAATCTTCTGCAGTAGAGAACACTATTTCTTATAAATAAGAAATTTATACTCTTTCAAAGCTGTCAGCCAAAGTTTTGGTGAAATGTTTTATTCCTCTATATGGCCTTTTGCCTACAAAATTATTTTAATGAAGGTTTTCTTGCCTGATTGAAAATACTGTTTAGAGTTCTGGTGTGTGTAGGGACTTATATTTAGGGTTTTAACAATTGTTGAAGCTGGAAGGGATCTATTCCTCATGCAGGTGCAGTGCAACACAGAACAACCTTAAGAACAGACTTGTAACCAGACAGTGGTTTCATGATGCAAACAACATTTCCTGGATGTCAGGCTTGAACTCTTCAAGTCATTTATGTTCTGTAGTCGAATCTGAATCAGTGTTTCAATGTTGGGCTGTTGACTGCATATGGTACCTTCCCTCCCTACTGTAACTGGTCCAGATAAAAATTCTGACCTGTGCAGGACTGCTGTCTGTAAATATTTACTTTGTGATACTTCTAAATTAGCCAGGACAGTGCTGAATGTATCTTCCATTTCAGTGTCTCTCTCTTTCAGTGATTCTCTGTCTAGTAATGAACTTCTCTGCAGTTCCCTTTCCCTTCCATGCTCCTTCAGTGCTCTCCCACCATCCATTAAATCAGCCTGGGCCTGCTGGGGCTCAGCTCTGAGTTGTGTTGGACAGAGGGCTCAGTCTTACCTTGGAGCTGTGTCTCTTCCCAGTATCCTAAGAGAGATCCCCATGTCCTTGCCCAGCTCCACATCTAAACCACTCGTAATAATGTTGCCCCTCCCAGACTGATTTGATAGACCTTCTTTTTTTCTTCAGGCTCAAGGAGGGTGTTGGTCTATGTGGTTTTGAAGTCAGCAACTTCACCTGCTTAGGATTGCAAAGGTTATTGCAAAATTAAGAGATACTCTCTTGGTACAAAGATGCATCAGCCATCTCTCAAAAATCCTGTTGTTCATAACTTCCAGCAGTAAAAAATGTAGAAATGAATTTTTTATGCAGACAGATTACCTGGACAAACTGCTGGCCAGGACTTAAAAATTCTGCCCATGTTGAGTGACTGCTCTTGGGTAAAACTGAAAATTAAAATACAGTCACAAAGATGTTGAGGAAAGGGACACCTATAAATGAAAAGGGATGATGTTAAGTGTAGAACATGCTTAAACTAACGTGGTGTTTCTTTTAGTACTCCTGTGATGTCATGCACTTGCTTGTGCCTTGTGCCTTGTGCTGCAGGGAAAGGGCGTTTGGGTGATTCTCTTTTATGTCCTCACGGTGTCAGAGGGCTCTTGTCCCGTCCAAGCTGCAAAGAGCCCCGAGCATTCCCTGGCTGTGGGACACAGAGCACACACTCCTCCTGAAACCTCTGCTGGGCTTCCTGGGCAGAGCCCGGGGCTGCCTGGAGAAGCAACTGCTCTCCTGAAGGGATTAAAATGCGTTCACGTTTCAGGGAACACGTCTAACAAATGTGAATATAAGCCAGGTGCAAAACCGACTGATTCCTGTCCTGTTTGTCAGTGTTAGAGAGTTAACAGAGAAGTTCATGACAAGTTCAAGTGCTGTTCAGCAAACGAGGCAGGTCTGTGATTTCAGATCAGCTGCACTCTTCACCTCATTAATACTATTTTTGGGGAAAAAAAGATGAATTACTTTAAATCAAAAAATTGCATATACCCTATAGAGTTTTGTCTCATCAGGTTCGTATTTTCCAGCTCTTGTTCTAATTCTATCTGAAATGCTGGATTTGCAGAGAAGGGGTGTTTGCAAAGTGGGAATTCTCCCATATAATCATTGTAACTTTACAGTTTAGCTCTCTTGGAATATTATTGCCAGAACCTGTCATAATAAATGTCACTTACCTATTCCATTATAGCCATTATTTGTATAGGTGCTGGTGTTTCTCTATGGTCTCAAAGATCAGACTTAAACATATCTAGAACCTTGAAGTTCTGGATTATTTTTATTTTTTTTTACTCCAGATCTAAAAGATTATTTATACCATTCATAGTCCAAGATCTCTTCCGTTCTCTGCGTTTTTCTGTGACTTGGAGGCTGTTGTGTGAGTCCTGATTGGAGTTGTGTCTTTATATCTTGTTGCATTTCCTGTGACATAGAGTATCTTAGACGTAATCATAAATGTAGTAACAATAAACTTTGTTTCCAGAAGGCCCTGGTGCCTTTCCTGTGGAGTATCAGAATGGACCAAGGCATTGCTCTTAGATACAGTTAAAAAAATGTTATTTTAGCCTTTTGGTATTTTCTAGTTAAAATCTAGACTTGATTTTATCTGAATCCAGTCAGCTGAGGGGAATTATGAGGCTGATACTTTGTTTGCCCTGACCCTTTCTTTATAAGTGTTTTCTCTTACAATCCGTCATAGTTTGTGGGTTTAGTCAGTATGGATCAGTCAAGTTATATTTCCTTTTCCAAACCAAAGCTGTTTTTAAAAGCTGTCACTACAGATCCACTTTTGATAATCAATGAACTACAAGAAGATGCTGGAAACTTAAAACTGTGACCACAGAATTTCTTGGATGTTAGGTGATGTCACAAGCAGTTTTACCTGCAGATGGATTAACAGTGGAGGAATAAATTAATGTGCAGGAGCTGTTCTTGAACTGTCTACACTTTCAGTCCAAAAAAGGAGAAGAAAAATTGTTTTGAGAGAATATTTTATGCGTAGTGTGTGATGCATATGAAGTTTGAGGTATGACTATTTCTAAGTCATAGATGAAATGTGAGAAAATGGTGAATTGGAGCAAACCTCGGTGAGTTGTTGGACGCTCATGAGTGCGGATGAGTTGCTGGGGAAGGTTTTTTGCAGTTCTTACCACTGTGGTTTGTGTAGCATCTCTTGAGTCTCTTGCCTGCTGCACACGGGTGCACTGGAGGATGCCTGGGCTGGTTTCTGTTTCACGTTGCAGTTTCCAGGGTGAAGTTTGAATGCTCCACTTGATGTTTCAGAACCAGTGGAATTACCCCTGTGGCAGAGATAAGGCCCTTCAAAAGGGGTGAGGGAGATGTCGGGGATTTGGGAACTGCTGGAGTCACCTCAGAAAAAAGCTGTCTCCCCTTGAGAATGAGAGTCCTTATCTGTACAGTGTTTGGGCTTTGTAGGGTTTGCTTTGGACATTCTGTTCTGGAGATTTGGGTTCTTTGGCTCATGAAATTTTTTTGTGGTGTGCATTAACTCTGTGCTATTTGCCATATTGGGACAACCAGGAATCTGGTGTTCCTTGGAAAATGTCTTTAGGAAATAAGCTATCTTTGTTTCTATGACATACTTTTAAAACCAGAAAACCCTGTAATGTTTGTACCCTTCTCAGTTTTAAGTCATCGCTCTGTGGTATTTTTAGTCAAGGAAATGTCTACATCCTTAATTTCCATTTCTGAAGGGAGGACTTCCTCCTACCTCTTTTGGCTGATTTTGGTGTTATTGTGACCCTCCTTGGCAGAAGAGAGCTGGATAAGCTCCACGGCAGGGTGTAAGAACTGTTCCTCCATGACAATCCAGGAGGAGGTTTCCTCCCTCAGGGATTCTCTGTATCCCAGGGTGTTACGTGGTAACTGGTGAGTGGATGCTGGAAATATCGACGCTTATTGGAAGGGGATGTGCTCAGCATCCTTCTGTTTTTATTTTTTTGGTGAGGCAAGTGGGTAATTGATCAGAAACTTCCCAAGATGTTAATGTGATCTTAGTTTTTCCCATTATGTTCCCCCACATAATGCAGCAAAGTTGTGTATGGCCTGGGTCCTGAGATCATGTATTAGCAACTTTCCTTTAAGATCATAAATTACAGGAGGGATTAAAATAGAATTTCCAGGAGAAGAGTATCTTGTCAGCTGAATTTGATCAACCCCATTTTGGTAGAGCACAAATTCTATTTGTATTTGTAGCAGGAGAGAGAGAGAGAGAGAGAGAAACTGTTATTTAAAGATGAAGCATAACAATGTGATCCTGAGATCTGGCAAGAGTTTGGATGTAAATTACTCGTGTAAGGACGCAACCAATTTTCACCTTTGGAATGGCAACAAAAATTGCTTTGAATGACTCTTTAATACTTAATGTTTAGTATTCCAAAAACTATTATTTGAAGTACTTTAAGTAGCTGGTAACCTGTGAATGGGGAATCTTTTCCTATTAAAATATGAAATATAAAAACCCATTTTAATTTTTTGGCTCCCTTGGTGGAGATGGAAGTCTTCCTAGTATAGAGTCAATGTGACATCTTGAATTGACAGCTGTAATGCTCCTTAACTTGTGTCATGTCTGTAATTGGCTAAATTAAAGTTTACCATGTGTCATGGAGAATATGTCACTGTACAGCACTGTGAGTTACTGCTTTGGATGTTCAGAAATAAGATTATATTGTACATTAATGGAAATTTCAGGGTGTGAAAAGGGTTGAATTCGGATGTTTGGGCTGTTCTTAGCATCTATTTTTCAAATACTCCCATTGCTTGATGTATATTATTTTAATAATTAATGGAGAGAATGTTGTTCAGTGTTGGTAGTAAAACACAGCCTTATAGATGTAACTTTTTTACTGTATTTCTAGCAGGGACAGAAATAGTGATTTTTCCATCAATAACTTTGTGAGTAAAGAGAGTGCAACTGCATGAGATTAAAGTTCTTGGGAATTTATGGTGTATTTGGGAATTTATGGTTCTGTCTGTCACAGAAGAAGAAAAGGCATCTGCACATGTGGAGTTGTCATGGAAAATTCAGTAGTTAGTTGTCCTCAACTTGGAGAAAATACATTCATTGTTTCTATTCATTCCAATAGCATATGTCCTTGTGCTTTGACTACAAGCTTTTGAGTATTCTGCAGCATCAAACTGAGTGAAAAAAGAGTGAAAAGAAGATTAGAGAAAGTGTGGAAGAGGCCTTGAGCTTTGAGGATGATACCTGTGTCCTGCAGAAATGGGAAGCACAGTACTCTGGGACACATTTAAATGACCATTACTCGAGTTGTCTTTCATTTTAGTGTTGACCTTTTAACTTTTTTTTTGCTTGTAGCATGCAAAGAATTTTTCATCTTTTGGAGGGGATGCCCAGCAGATTTTCATACATCTGTTAGCTTGGATATTGTAGCTGGAATACATGTCCTTCAGTTTTGAAGCAAAGAATTATCTTAAATCTGCTCAGGCATCAGCCTTCTGGTAGGTTCTTGAATGAAAACCGTCTATCTTTTAGGATTGTCCTATCTATTGATCTTGTAGCTCACTTACCACCCCATCCCACAATACTTTGCAGAATTTTGTAGTCAGACTTCAGGGTTGACACAGATCAGTTTGAACCCAAATTTCTTTTCTTTGTCACTGAATTTTGCATCTGAATAACTGTCATATGACTTTGCTGATAAGTGGACATTTGGGAGTGACTGAAGGGCTAATGATTGCTCTGGAAGTGTTTGCTGCTTTTTTAATGAAGACTTTCTACACTGCTAAGTCAGTGTGAACCTGCAGCCCTGCTGTTAATGTTCTGAGCACTGGGATTTCAGATGGGAGGTGATACTCAGCCTTGTGCTGTGTCCAGTAGTTTGAATAAATAACTTTTTATATGGAAGTTGGACCCATTAAGTTATTTTTAGCATTTTAGGAATGGACATGTGAGTATTTTCTGGTGTATGGCATATCCCCATGGCAAAGTTGATGTTTTTATTTGAGTGTTTGAACAGGTTAATGATTACCTGGTAAAACAAAATACTACTGGGAAGATTTGTTTTGCAAAGCTAGCAATACACTGAAGGGTTTTACTTCTGTGACTCTTGATTTGTAATTTTGATTTGTTTTATGTGAGTTGAAGCATTGTGTCTTGAAGGGTTTGTAATTCATGAAATCTGGTCAGTGTGGTTTAATAGGTTGGTCCATAAATACAGCCTGATTTTGTTTTTTTCCATGAGGTGGTTCCGTTACCTTTTTATGAAGTGAAATCACAGAAATAATTATTCACAAGTATTGTTACCATGCCTTGGATAAGGCCTTTCGAATCAACTGCTGAAACACTCCCTTCACTCCTCACTTTCTCGCCAGAGTAAACTTTGAATAAATACCCCTGAATTAATTTTGTGATTCATTGTAGATCCCCTGTGCAAGGCAGAGCCTCCCTTGCTCTGCCATGGGTTAGTTACATCAGAGCTCAATTTACTAAAGCTGCTGATTTAAAAACAAAATCCCCCAACTCGGGTTAGACTGTAATCTCATTCTTTGCACTCTTTATATCACACTTAGTTTGCTCAAAAACAAGATGAGGAAAATTCCCAAAAGGATGTGAAATTTAATTAGCAAATGTTGGTTAAGCACTTCAAGATGGCACGAAAATTACTCTAAATGCAGAAATGTCAGCTTGTTTTGGATAGCTGAAGGAAAACTGAGTCTGCCCATGAGACTGGTCTTTTATCCATGAAGGTAAGAGTTGGAGACAGGATATTCCAGCAAGTGGCTCCACGGACATGGAGCAGGTGACTGCCCTGCCCTGGGACAGCTGCTGTCAGGTCTGTGTGGCCGTGCAGTGAAGAGGTTTGGGGAACTGCTCTGCTAAAAATAGTCCCAGTTTTTAACCTGCTGTGTTTTTCCAAGTGAAGAACTGCTTTACTCAGGCAGCGCCTTCAAAGTGCTGCAAGAATCGAGTCTTATTTCTGATTCAGACTTTGACTATTTCCTGGGGAGTCTTTGATAGATTTTTTAACCTTTCTGTGACTCATTTTCCCACATGTCTGCTGAAGATAGTTTGTACTTCTGCTTCTGAAGCATTTTGAGTTCTGGAGATCAAGCTGAAATTACGCCATGATTGTTGCCATTATAATATTCACTTCCAAATTATTTCTAAGTTACTCAAAATTCCCTGCATATGGTGAATGTAAGTGTGAACAGTAGCTTTTAAGGGAATTCTGAATTGGATCTGTTCAGTAGTTTGAGCTGGCCAAAGACAGAAATATCGTCATACCTTTAGAAATAAACATTGTTAAATCATTTCCTTGCCCGAGAAGCTCAGATTAACACAAGGCCAAGTATCTCTTCAGTTCCTGAATCCATTACCCTTGTCATTGCTTTTTCTCCCCTGGGAATCTTCACTTAACTGCTTGTTTTTTGATTCTTTGCTCCTATGTGTCCTGTAATTTTTATTTTTCTTAATATTATCCATTTGATGCCCCATCTGTTTTGCCATAGAGTCTGGGAATGTCAGTGAAATGGGCCATTATAGCACAATTTCTGGCTTCTGAACTGCAAAACAAGAAATATTTCTTTCTGCCCCTTCTAATTGTCAGTATTTGGTGAGACGCACAATTTGCCAGCCTGGTTGGCAGCTGTATGAAAGTATTCATGACCTAACTTTATCTTTGTGAGACATGAGGCAGAATGCCAAAGTCTGTAACAGCTCAGGAAAATGTTTATATACTTAACCTCTCAAATGTGCAGAATAATATGAAAAGGTATGAAAATACTTGTCTGAAAAACAGAATCTTGCTGTCATTGACTGAGCAGAGTTGGAAGCTGATTTCTGGTGTTGTAATGGATCAGGGGTGCTGAAAATGAAGATGGGCATCCTCTGTTCTGGCAGAGGAGGGGGAAGCAGTGCAAGGATCAGAGAGAGTTAATAAATAGTGAGGAACTTTCCAGGAGGATTCTGGTTGGCTTTGGGTAGAGCAAGACGAGGTTTGTCATGACTAATGAAAGGATACAGCAGGGAGGAAAGCCCGGATGAGGTTGTTTACAGTCTGCACACACAGTTACAGTTTTATGCAAAAGGATGGCTGTATTTAAACATAATCTGGACGTATGGAAATTGGAGAGGTTACAGCAGGAAGCTGGCACTGCCCTCACTGCCCAGGAACTGGATTGATGAGGAATAATCTGTGTCTGCTGCAAACGTGTGAGCAGATGTTGAAGAGAGAGAGGCAGATGCTTTTGGCTGACAGGTTGTAAGGTTGCCTGCAAAGAAATAGGAGTTGAAGTCAAGCACTTACGTCCACAATTGCAGAATTAAGGTAGTAAGACAGGGAGAGATGAGCAGAATATTGGTGGTAATTCTACTGGCAAAAATTGGGAAAAAATCCCTCCCTCCCCTTGCAGAGAGGATAAACAAGCTCATGCTGTGGGAGCCTGGGAGATAAGGGGGGTCTGCAGGGCACGTAGAGGGGTCAAATCAGGAGAGTGTGCAGGCATGTGGATGTGTCTGTAACAGGAAAGGAGGCTCAGAGGGAGGGACTATTGTACTTCAGTGTCATTTTACGTGTTGTACTCCAGGGCTGATTTTATCTTGAAAGAAATGAGATCCCACACAGGATCCCCATCCTTCAGTTCCCTCCACACCTTGTAATTGCCAATATGTGACCACGTGTTTTCCTCTGCTGTTACCCCTTATCTCTGCTGCTGTTTTGCCCGTTCCCTCAGGGAGGAGGAAGAATGGTCCCCCACCACTGATAACTTCATGTTTTCTTTTTTCCCCTCTGTGCTTCTCTCATATTGACCATGATTACAGTCTCTAACGCTCCTTGTTGCCTTCCTCTGCTGGCAACTTTCATTTGTTTCCCTTTAAAAAAAAATTCCATTATGAACATGATCACGCTTGCAGTTTTCAGTAGGAAAGTCATCAGATTCGGTGTTTTCCTATGTATAATGTAAAACTTGTAGGTTATGAGGGGGTTTAGGTTGACGTTTTTGGATGGATGCAGGATGTTCATTCTTGTGCTCCACACCCTCTCTCTCTCATCTTTCCATGTCCAGAGCAGAATCTGGAGAGATGGTCAGACACTCTCACTGCAGCTGGTTGTGAAAGTTTTCAAGATGAACACCAACCTAACACTCTGTCCACTGCAGTTCTTGTGAATGGAGCAGCAGCTTTTATAGCATCATAGAAAGTGAGCGTGGCTTGAACTTTCAGCACCTGGGTTAATGATCAACTTGTGGGTTTGACTGAATATTGAGAAAATAAGGAGCAGATGTAACTTGACAGAGAGAAATGAGAAAGGACCTTGAATCATGCAATAGTTGGCCTATATTTGTGTGGGATTTTCAAGTGGTTGCTCTCCTGATCCCTTCTGCATTCCCAGATTCTTCAGATCTCTGCACATGAAGCTGCTGAGGGAGCACGGGTTGGGGCATCAGCAATTCATCAAACTAAGATTTGTACTTTGGTAACCTTAAAGTGTTTGAGCATCTTTATGCCATGGAGCCAGTTCATTTAATGATGAGTGTGCACCAGCCTGTGACAGGAGTAGTTATCACATCAGTAAACATCGGATTGAGCTGACAGCTATGTGCCATAGCTTTAATTCCTGTGAAAGTCCATGTAAGAGAGGAAAATCAGAGGTTTTCTCTTGGCTGTGGCTGGGGTTTAGGGGTACATTGGAGTGCTCAGGGACAGATCTCTGCTCTCACAATGTGTGCAGCTGAACCTGCTGCCTTTCTGACACTGTGCCTTGATTAAATGGAAATCATATGACTCAGAACCATTAGACCATCACATAGTAGGTAAAGCTGTACTCTGATGAATGCAGTGTGAATGATGAAGTATAATAAATGTTAATAGTGAAGCATTCTGTTAGAGCTTGTCACTTGGATATGAATTATAGGTACTATAACAGATGTATAGGTACTATAAAGCACACTACTAGTGATCCGTAGTATTGCTTTGAAAGAGAAACTGTTGTTTTTATATTTGATTTTTCATAGCTGAAAATCAGCTTTAAGAGGTAAATGTAAATTTGCCTCATTATTCTGATGGTCCAACATGTAAAGCTTTGTTTGATGGAAAGTTAAGGAGGAAAATTCCCCTGACCAGAATAGGAATGATAAAATATGCCAGATATACTTTAAGATCTGTTTGTATAGCTTGCTCTTTGCTGAGCTGATTTTGTCTGTTGACTGGTAATGGAAAATGCAGTTCAGAAGTATAACTTTATAGGTGATGTTTGTGAAAGGCTGTGGATTAATGTGCTTTGAAATGTAGCCACTGAGGCAGAGATCAACAATTTGTTTGAAGGTCTGATATGTCTGCTGGGCTCTGGGCAACAGGCTGAGAATTTGTTCCACATCTGATAGAATTCTGGATTTAATACATAGGCTCCAAGGATTACATTTTTTGAGCTGTCAGAGAAAAATGTTTTCTGTTAAAAATATATTTATTGTCCCACTTTTTTGCTTAGAGCCATAATTTACCTGCTCAAAACACTGATGGGGGAGCAGGGTTTAATCAGTTTGTTTGGATCTTTAGCAGCTGGAACTGAACCCAGCCTCAGGCACGCTCAGACTTTGATAGGGAACTTGTCTGGATTTCTGCAGTATTTTAAATCTTCCCCCAGTCAGTTGGCAGTTCAGTGTTCGCTCTCCATCTGCAGCTGGAGAATGCAGTAGAGGCAAAGTAGTCATTGATTGTCAACTCAGCAGGATTGTTTTAAGACTTTGTAGTATATTCAGTTTCTGGCATCCTGTGGGAGCCAAACTATGCTGGCATTTGAAGCAGAGCTGGTTTTCCGCTTTGTGAGTGCCTTTTTTACTGACTACTTGAGTTAAGCTGCTGTTGGATGGTGATGGCATTCAGGGCCTGACTGATGCACCGGGGTTTAATGAGCTGTAGGTGACACTGAGTGCAGCCCTAAGACTACCTGAATCTGAAACTCAGCAGCAGTTCATGGAATCCAAAAACTTTGTAGAAGAAACGAAAGTGAACTTCATGTTGTGCTAAGGAAATTTACTGTAAATGCAGAATCCAGCTATAGACTATTATAACCTCTCTAACATTTAAAGTGACCTACTTTTCTTGCCAAATTCTCCTAACTCAACTGGTAACTGGTAAAAGGATGTATTCCAACAATATAATCCTCAAATCTTTGTGTAGACAATGCTGACACGTCTCATTTTGAGCCCATTTAAGACCCGTTAACGTGTTTCAGACTGGAGTAACCTATTAAATAAATACATCAGGAAAAAGCTTTTACTGGTAATGCTTGTTTTGCTTAGGTGACTATGGCTGTAATGTATTGTGAGTACATCTGGTACTTCAGTGCTTATCAGCGATCTTTTTCCCTTTAGGCGGTTTCCTAGAAACATGATTGCTTGCTGGTCTTGATCTCACAGCTTTGTGGAGACTCCTTCCCTGATAATGTCAAGTTCAGGCTACCCTCCGAACCAGGGAGCTTTCAGCACGGAGCAGAGCCGGTACCCGCCCCACTCTGTGCAGTACACCTTCCCCAGCACCCGCCACCAGCAGGTAAGGGGGTCACTGACAGCCTTGGCCTCAGCCAGGCTGCAGTTCAGCTGTTTGCTGTGCCAAAAAGGGATTATTTCTGGTTTTTAAATTGAGGTAACACAAGTCGTTCGCGTTTGGGAGCACATCCATGTGCCCTGCTGGGGAGAGCTGCTGCCAGTCTGCTTAGATAAATACTTGTGGGGTGGCTTCTTCTGTTTTACTTTGACCTCCTTGCCCTTTATTAATATAAACGTCCTGGTTTTATCGTTGTTTTCTGATGGTTTGAATAAATTCAGTAGGGGTTCTGTTCCTAAACTTCTGTTGTAGTATTGGGCTAGAATCTCTGTAAGTTAAATGTGATACTTGTCAAAATTCTGTGCAAGGTGGAGAATGTGTAAAAACTTGTGTTACACTGATTTTTTTTCTGAAGCAGCTGTGCCAGTGCTGCCAGCTGAGTTCTGCTGGCCAGAATGGGAGTAAAGGATTTCTAAGGATATCCTACTTGCTCATTTCTGCCAAGCATTTATTCTGCCATCCTGTGCTCTGTGGTGTGGTGGGCTGTGGAGGACAAACTGTTGGCTTTACAACAGTTCAGGTTTCCCTCATTTTAATGAAATTCTCCTCCTGCTGCAGATACTTTGGATGTTTTCCTCTACTTCCATGTTAGCGAAAGGAAATTCAAAAACTGAAGCTTTTTGGCTTGCTCTGTGTTTATTTTTAGATAATTTATGAAAACTGAATCTCATGGGTAATGATCTATTACATGTCTTGTAGAACTTCTCTTCGGTTTAGTGCCAGCTGCATATAATTTTTAAAAGCAAGTGGTTGATGACACAGATATACAAATAAATCGTCTTGTACCTCACTTTGATTGTAAATTGTATCAATTGGAAGATGCATCTTGTGTGACTCCTAGTCCTGATTAATAGTGTCTGATATAAAAATGTCTTGAGGTGATAACAAAAGAAATTGCCTCGAGGCTGCTCTCGTTTTACCACTTTGCAGTTGGATGTGCAAGACTGATTTTAAAGGCTGTTTTTTAAAGGCTATTCATCTGCTGCTGACTCACTTGTGTTTTGTTAGAAGTTGTTAATAAATTAGGTGGAATTCCTAGTATAAATATTTAGTCTCTTTAAAGTTTATTTAAATCTCGGAACTGCCATTTGCAAACGTTCTTTTTTGAGCCGGAATAAGACTTTATTGATCCGGTGTTACTCTGCGTTTAATAGCTTTGGAAATGATCACAATCACTGAATGCTGATCCCGTCTCTACCCTTGTTCCTATTAACACGAGAAGTGTTTCCCTCAGGAATTTGCCGTTCCCGACTATCGCTCGTCTCACCTGGAGGTCAGTCAGGCAACGCAGCTCCTGCAGCAGCAGCAGCAACAGCAGCAGCAGCTCCGGCGCAGGCCCTCCCTGCTCTCAGAGTTCCACCCAGGCTCTGACAGGTGAGGAGGCTGAGCTGGAAGGGTGTGAACACCAATCTTGTGCGTGCAGCTGCTCTGGGGTTACCTGAGGACGCACAGAGTGGACAGCAGCAGTGAATCAGATGTTGGAGTTTACTTTCAGTTTGGCAATATCTTCCTTCCCAGTGGAATGGGTCGCTGCGTGGGGGATGTTGGGGGATGGTCAGTGTGCATCATCGTTGCTGGTACAAGAAAGTTTTCACACGGTGTCAAGCATTCATTTGAAGAACGTTGAATGTTCTCTGAATATCAAATTTAGAGATTAAAATCCCACTACAGATCAGAATAATATTAACTGGATTGTAGTAAGTTAGTAGGAACATGCTTTTGTTTAGGGGAGAGATTAAAAAACGATTTATGCACTCAATTCTTTAGTGTGTTAGGCTGCTGGTGTACAATTGTAAGTTAAGTGTTAGTGCCTGTAACAGCCTCTTCTTTTCTTGCACTCACTGCTTGTAAAAACCTTTTTTTGCCTTGGATTCTTGGTGAATATATCTGCTAGGAGCAACTTTATATGCAGGATTACTGCTGGAGGTTTATTTTGGCTGTAACTGACCGATCTGGTTCTGAACAAATACCCATGATGAATGTTATGTAAATACTGGTCTGGCTTAAAATCTCATTAGGATATTCCCAGAAATAACTTGATGATAGTGAAATCTGGGGCTTCCATATTGCCTTCATCTTGTGTCAGCAGAATGTCAGTAAGGCTCTGTTTTAATGCTGAGAATCACAGCAGCTTTTAGAGTTCTCCAAGTTGAGTTTATAGCAGTAGTAAATCACCCCCCCTCCCCAAGACTGTAAATTTGTAGAAGGTTCTTTGGTAGTTCTGGCAAACTGCAGGAAACGGCTGCTGTCATCTCTTCAGTGGCACTTCATAGGAAGATGTTGAAGCATATGAGGGTCTTTTATGGACATCCTGTGCACTGCAGTGTGAAGCAGCAAGTGATAACTGTTGAGCATTTTTCTGAGAAGGAGGAGTCTTTAAATGACTCATGGATTGAATCAATGACTGCTTCTGTCACAGAGTAGCATTTTAGTAGAGATCAAGTTCCAAACAGACTCATGGCTCATCTCAAGCATTCTGTGTATATTTAAAAATTATTTGGCTGCAAAAATTAAATAATGGAGCTGTTGTGGCCGTCTTCAGTGGAATATTTACTGTGTTTCTTTCATGGATTTTTGGTGTGTTTATAATTTGAATCAGATTGATTTGAACAATATCCTTGTAGCACTGCTGAGTTTCTTTAAAGTTTTGTAATGATAGGAGTGCCTTTAATTTGAGATTCAAGTTCACTTTCTCTTTTCCAATGGATTTTAACTGTTGTATTTTTGAAGATCATACTTAAAAACATTTATCTGCTTTACTGTTTAGAAGGAGCTTCACCAAATTGCATCTCCTTTAAAATTGAAAAGCGTTAAGGATTTTTCTTGTATCAAAAATGTATATTTTAACAGTTTATCTCTTCTATATAGGCCTCAGGAAAGGAGAACTGGATATGAACAGCAGTTTCATCCAGGTCCATCTCAGACAGATCATGATTCACTGGAATCTAAGCGACCACGTCTTGAACAAGTGTCTGATTCCCATTTCCAGCGTGTCAGTGCAGCCACTGTCTTGCCTTTAGTACATCCTCTGCAGGAAGGGTTGAGATCTGCAGATATTAAGAAGGTAAAGCCATTTTCTGTTTCAGTGCTGAAGGTCTAACTTCCTGTGTTGAAGTGAGCTAATAGAATCTTTTCTGTTAGGTCATTTTTTGTTTGTTTAGGTTCTTTAATCCCAAAAATTTACTTTTACACATTATCAGAAGTTGTGATCATGAGTCAGTGTTACTCTCTTATACAGTCTGACTCAAACACAGTAAATAGACTGGAATTCTGAGTTGCCACTACTCTCTTAAGTCACTCAAACCTCAGTTGTAGAACGATTATAGCATAGTGCATGAAATATTTCTGCTTTTCAATTGAAAGCTGCGGGCAAATGCATGCAAGTCCATTTTTTCCTGTAATTAACATTGGTACTGAATAGTCAAAGTACTTCCTTCCACCCCCTTTTCCCTTTTAAGCATTTGAAATGAATCTGCTTATTTACATAACACTAATTATACTTGTCACTGTCTCATTTTGGCTAAATCTAGGACAATCTAGTTTGGGGTGGGTATTTTCTATTGTAGATGTTGAATATTAGAGCTAAATTCAAGAGAACTTCACATTTATAACCACAGCTAACTCCTGATGTGCTTTATCAGACTGGTCATGATTATCTTCAAGAATATCCTCCTCAGTGCGGGTGCAGAGTATTGAGGAGTGGCTCCCAAGTAACCCTTCCTTTAAAAATAAAAGTTACTGTTTACATTTATGAAGACGTATTTTTAAAAGGGAGGCGTTTTGGGCTTATTTTGCTTTCAAGGTAAATATTGCAGTATGGTGTTTTTTTAAAAGGTGGACTTTGAAATTACAGTATCATAAATAGGCTGTCAGTTAATTCTAAAAGATTTAGAGCATTGTTAAAACTTTAAGTGACTTCTCAACAGAGATACAGATAACTGGAAATTGTTTTTAATTCTGAGGGTTTGGTTACTGAGCACTCATTCCCACTGATTTCTCTCTATCTTCCCCCCATCTCCTCTCCCCATGGAAGGACCCAGCTTTTGGAGGAAAGCATGAGGGACCATCTTCTCCAATTTCTGGTCAGCCTTGTGGGGAGGACCAAAATGCTTCACCTTCCAAGCTGTCAAAGGAAGAATTGATACAGAGCATGGACCGCGTAGATCGCGAAATTGCCAAAGTGGAACAGCAAATCCTGAAACTGAAGAAAAAGCAAGTAAGCATAGCAGACACTGCTCTTGTTTTCTGCCAGTGAAACAGGTGTGGAAAAACTTCATTTGGTGGTGGTGAATTTTTTGGTTACATGAACCAGATGAAGAAGTTCAGAAGGAAAGGTTATGTGTATGATTTTATTTTAAATGAGTTGGACATCATGCAGTTTTAAACATTTTTGAAAGTAGGAGAAAGCCACGTAGGAACAGCAGCAGTAGATGGGTTTATATTTGAAACTGCTGTGAAACAAGGGCACTGTGACTGTAATTTCAGCTTCAGAGCTGCCTGCTGGCTGAGGGGAGGATCATCTTTCTTCTTTCGCAGTCTGTGCAAAGGAGAGTCCCTTGCATGCATCTCCAAAACCAGAGCTTTTACAAAAGTCCCTGAATCATCTGCTTTCCCAAGGGCAAGAGATCCTAACGTCTGGAGCCTTGGGGGAAAGTGCAGTGGGAGGGGTGTGAATAAACACAGAGAGCAGCGAAATAAAGGAGGAAATAGCACTTTTTCTTGTATGGTCATGGCTATGCTTTGCATCAGAGAGCTGCACTTCAGCCACTGGAAGCAAAGGAAGTGTTTGCTGGCAGAAGTTGTTGCTTTCCCAGTAGCTGTTGTGGCCAAGTAAACCCACCCTTCAATCGAGGCATCTGTTAGTCATTGACAAAAACAAAGTCCTTGTTTCCTTTTCCTTTTCTGACTTTCAAAGATCCAGATAGAAAAAGTGCCAGCTTTACTCTTTTTTGGTTGGAACTCTGGAGGAAATGAGAGTTACACTGTAGGATTTGTTAACTTGTAAGTCCAGGATAACAAACAGACAACTCTCAGGAGCTGTGTGTTTTTATGGTCTGGAAGCATTTAATTACGTCTGAATTTTAATGACCTGTAAAGTGACCTCCAGCAGAAAAACAAAAAAGGATGTCACTGAGTACCTGTTTGTGTGTTAATGATGCTTATCTCTCTGTGCACTTTTCCACAAAATCAGCAAGTACTGTGCATCTCATCTATGAAGGGTCATTTGTGCACATTTGTGTGTGATTTGACTTAAAAAAACCTACAAAGTTGCTGTTAAAATAATTGAACCCGTGTCTTCTGGTATTCTGCTAAAATTTTAGGGAATTCTTGCACAGTAATGCAGCACATTCTAGCCAGGACTGTAAGGCAGGATGAATCCCTGGTGTCAGAAGTTCTTTGCTCTATGTTTGTGGCGGGCATGGGTGAAGGATATTTTAAAAATGAAGATGTCACTGAACCAGATTTATTTGATATGAAAGTAAATCACAGCAGTGTAGTAGCTAGGAAAGGATTACAGGGTGGGGTTTTTTGCTTTTGGTATTTTTTTTGCTTGTTTGGTATTGTAACAGTCTTGGAACTTCAATGCATGTGGAGTGGTTTATTTTTGCTGTGAAGTACCTTTAGAATGATGTTCTCTGTGGAGTGCTAGAAGGACTTTTGTACCTTTTGGAACCGTAAGACAGCAGTAATGGTGACACTGGAGCATCTACAGTGCAGGAAGGCAGCTCTGTGGTTTATTTCCACTGTGAGAAGGCAGCTCTGATGTAACTGTTCTCCAGAGTTGTTACTTTTGTTTAAAGTTAAATAATGATAAATTACAAAGTGACAGTGGCTCTAACTGTCAAGCTGAAATAAGTCTGATTCAAGGCAGGTGAGTCTTGTAAACAGGTAATTTGGGTTACCAGTAGTACAAAAAATAGTCTTGTTATTGTCCCTGTGGGCTTTAAAACCGTTTCATTCATTCCTTGTCAGTGCAAAGCGAAATAAGAGGCAGTGCTGACTGATCAGCTGCGTATTTTATCTCTGGTGACTAATTACTGGTGGGGGGAACATGGATGGCTGATTTTCTTTCTTTGGTCTCTTAGCAACAACTTGAAGAAGAAGCTGCTAAGCCTCCCGAGCCTGAGAGGCCTGTGTCCCCTCCTCCCGTGGAGCAGAAGCACCGCAGCATTGTCCAGATCATTTACGATGAGAATCGGGTGAGTGTCCTCTGCTCTCACTGACCCACGGTGCTGACATTCATTAGGTTTTCATTTACTTCCATGGGGCAAATTTTGCTTCTGTTTTACTGATTTGCCCACCCCTCTTTTACTATTTGTTTGCTTCTTTAAATGAAAGACATTTTTATGACTTCTTTGTTCTCGATCACAGGAATCTTCCTTCTATCTTGTAAGCAGTCTGAGCTGTGGGTCTCATCCTTAGACCCTTGTGCTGAGATGCATGAATTATAGATATATATAAACACACACATATATATCCATTTAAGTGTGTGATATGAAAAATGCCTCAGAAATTCATCTTGAATTCCCTATTCCTCACATGAGCTGACAAACTTGGCTGAAGACTCTACTTTTAAATGAGCCAAAGGGAAAAAAACTGCACATGTTGTAGGATTTTGTGCCTTCTTTATAAACTCTTGACTTCTGGCACTTAAGATTTGGATAAATGAGCAGATATGAAGAAGTAATATATTGGTGAATTATGAGCTTGTGTTGTTTAAGTGGTGAGAAAAGTCCAGGAGCTCAGTAATATTGCCAACAGTAACAGCAAAAATGCTTCCTGCCTTTTTTTCCCATGGTAGTTTTAGATAAGAGAGTCAGATATCTGAGGGTTTTGAAAGTATTGTGATCTTCTGTGAGAGTGGTATATGTTTGTTTAATTTCCCAATTTTACTCTGTAGTTTAGAGGAACAGCTAACTTCTATGACAATAGACTTTTTTTTTTTAATTTGAGGAGGTAAAAAACCCCCTGCAAAACAATATTAGATTTTGTACAGTAGAACTGTGTCCCAAGCATTCCATGCAAGGAAGGGCCAGAATTATTTTGTGGTCTTCACTTGGTGTGAATGAAGGACCTTTGACACACTTCGTGTGTTTGTGTACACATGGATTCAGACTCCCAGATTTGGCAACTGGAGAATTTTAGTTCCTTCATTCCACTTTTCAAAGTTAATTATACTTCATTTTATTGGACACCTTTCTTCCTCCATGTAATTATTTGTGGTATTACTTATTAAATTTTGGTTTTGAACTGCAGAGGTCAGTTTCTGCTTTTATGCTCTATCAGCTTCCAGACTTGGAGATCAGAGTCGTGACTGCACAATTCAAGTACAGGTTTCTTTATTTGCTGAGGCAACATTGCAGAAGTAGGTTAAGAAGGATCTCACGTGGTCAGGCAGGGGTTTAGCAGAGAACACAGAGTTCAGATCCACATTTGACATGAACTTCAGAGGATTTACTCAGACTATACCAAAAAAATCTTATTTGCAGAAAAAAGCAGAAGAAGCTCACAAGATTTTTGAAGGTCTTGGTCCAAAAGTTGAATTGGTAAGTTGTGGAATTCTGGTTTTTTTCTTTTGTTCTATTTTCTGTGTTGCCAGTTGCTCTAATTCTGCTGTGCTGGACAGCTGTAGTTCTGTGATTATGTATAGAAGAAATGTGTGTTTAAATGCACTGGTGAGCTGGGGCTTGAATGAGTTCATTGGCCACATAAGGGTGATTTTTAAACTAGATTTGAATCTGTTTGAGAGAACAGTTTGAAGTATGAAGAAATGAAGTACTGTTATATACATAAGTAGTTACAATCTAATTTTAAGTAATGAAATCTGTGCTTTGTGCTGAATTATCTTGTAGTCCCTTCAGCTCTGCTGCATCTCAGATTAAGTGCACTGTTGCCAGAATACTAAAATATTGTTAAATGTGTTGCATACGCTTTTAGAGTTCCATGCATTGCAAAGTGCTAAGTGTTCCTTTCTCACCCAAAATTGCAGCCACTTTACAACCAACCATCAGACACCAAGGTCTACCATGAAAACATCAAAACGTGAGTGCTTTAATACCCTGTCATTGTCCCATTCAGGGCATCTGGATTTAAACATTCCCTCACATTTTTCATTGCTGTCATTTCCAAATAGGATGTGTGAGTTTTAACCATAATTAAAAGCTTCCAGTCCGTGTAACTTTCTGATTTCTTTGTTGTAGAAGAGCTCTGTAAGACGTGCATTATATGTGCTGAAGGCAGAGGGAAGCCCTGGCTTTCCATCTTCATTTAAAGATAAAAATAAATAATAAAACTTAAATTTGCTGTCCTTTAAAAACTTCTCTTAAAAAAAGTAATTCTTGCTCCACTCCATCAAACAGATTCATATAGCAGCTGCAAAGTACTTACTTCTTGAATAACATATTGGAAAACTTCACTTCAGGGCTGAATTGCAAAGACTTTTTCCCCCTAAAAGCATAATGGCTTAAACCAAATTTTCTCATTTTAGCATATTATCCCTCTTGTGGTAAAGGAGAGCACCTGCCTTGAAATTGGAACCTTTTGTGTCTCAATTGCTTGTTCCAGCCATCTTCAAGATTCTCCTCTCTGAAAAAATACAATATTAGGTGATTTAGGTATCTCGACTTCATTGGGAATTGTCCCTATTTTTTACCCTGAAACTGTTATTCATAATAAAAATCTGGCCTCTAGGACTGAGATGGGTTTTGAGTAGTTTTGAAGTGCCTGATTCTTATGTAGTTCACTTTTTCCCCTAATTTTGTGTCCCAGGAACCAGGTGATGAGGAAAAAGCTGATCCTATTCTTTAAAAGAAGGAACCATGCAAGAAAACAACGGGTAAGAGCACCATGATTTTCTAAAAGGAGCATGTGGCTGGTTTTCTGTCTGGACCCTTGTTTTGCATTCCCAAATGTCTTGATTAGAAAAATTAAGACCTCAAGCTAAAACAAGTGTGGGATATTTCTGGAAGGCAGTAATGACAATTACCAAATACCACTGGGATGTTTAAAGCAAAGAAATAGTGTATAATATTCAAAATCTACATTTTTATATCCACTTCCTCACTTTCTTTGTGGTGGAAATTTGATATAAGTCATCTTCAAAATGGAAGGGACTAGAGCAGGAAAAATCTGTGTGTTCCAGGAGCCTGCCCATGTGACATGTACTGATCACTTGGTGTATTTTGCTTAGTTCAAGGTTTACTTTTGGAATTTAACAGGAACAGAAAATCTGTCAACGTTATGATCAGCTGATGGAGGCATGGGAGAAGAAAGTAGACAGGATAGAAAATAATCCACGCAGGAAAGCCAAGGAGAGCAAAACACGGGAGTACTATGAGAAACAATTCCCAGAAATCCGGAAGCAGAGAGAACAGCAGGAAAGATTCCAAAGGTATTACTGGAGATTTGAAATATTCCTGCAAAATACCTCTTCAGTCTTAAGTTTGAAAATTATTTATAATAAAATTGGTTATTTTTAATGATTAAGTTTTATGTTCATCACTTTATTGCTTTAAAAAGAATTTTAATGTGTCATAAAGTGAAATGTTCTTCCATTTGCTCACTGTGTTTCCATGGCACTGAGCTCATGTTTCACTTCCCATCCTGAGGATCTCCATGACTTTATCTATCCATTGTCATATGTCCCCTTTCCTGTCCCTCCCTCCAGCTGTGCCAGCAGTGCCAGTCCCATCCCTTGGTGTCCTCTCAGGCCACTGTGGTGTCCACGTGGTTCCTTTCCCACCTCCCTTTTCAGATCTGCCATCAAACCCCATATTTTCCAAAAGGAGCACAGGAAAAGGGCCAGTTAGCAAAGGCTGCTTAGGTTGTGGTGTCAGTGAGATGTGGAGAGTTGAGCTGCTCAAAAAGGGGTTTGTGGAATTCTGAAGACAATTGGAGCATCAGCTTCACATGAGCCTGTTCATTTTGGGCACACACCCTAATTTATACCGGTATTTTTCTGTCACTGGGTGTCTGTGTTACTCCTGTGTTTCATGATCCCTGTATTCATTAGCCCCCACACTCAAAAACCATTTATCTTCTTAATTAACAATTTGACTGATCTTTTGTTGTACTTGCCAGGTAATTTTATTCCAGACATTTTTGCATTTTAAAATATTCAAGGTGCGACAATTAAGGCCCTATTATTTAATTTTAATCTATCAGACATTTGTTAGATGGAAACTACAAGGAGTCTTAAAAGGAATGAAGTGCAGTTCATTTGAGAGTTCACCTTGCAGTACTGTAGGCAGATAAGATTTAAATTAGAATTAGGTCAAGTTTGATTCAGTTGTGTTGAAATCTGTTTATCTGATGTTCGAAATAATTTCAATACACCTTTGAGAGTTCAAGCCCCATAAAGATTTAATCTCATCTCTTGTAACCATCTGTCTGCATCACCTCTTTCCATAAAACACGGGGGAAGCAGAGAGTTTGCAATACATTGTGAAGGCTGCAAGATTTTGTGGAATCAAGAAAAGAAGAAAGTAAACTGTTAGAATGGGAACAGCACTCATACATAAGAAGCTTTCACTTTAAGAATATATCATGTCTTTGTAATTGCAAACTCCTTGGGATGGGATCATCTCTTTACATTGTTTTTACATTCTCTCTTTGTCTATAGCAGTGCTGTAATACTATTGCTATGTAAATCCTAAAGGTTTTTTCCTCAGATTTTGTGCAAATGGATGAATTCAGTAAAATCTTTGGGGTGTTTTGTCTCTCCATTTAGTGATTTTTACCTCTGAAATGCTTTTTGACCCACATGCTGTGGTATATTATTATGATGTTCTTAAGGGTAAAGACCACAAGCTCAAAAATTCTTCCAAATTACAGTTCTCCCCATCAATTCAAAAGTGGAAAATTTTCTTTTGTTGTAACAAGTCTCAGTGCTGTATTAGTAACTTGACCAAATTGGTAAAAGGCAAATTTAGTGTGGTTTTCTTAAAAAAAAAAAAAAAAAGTCTCTTTCAAGATATATCAGTGGTACTAATTAAGGTGATAATTTCTGTGCCACTGATGAACATTTCTCATGCTCAGCAGAAGCAAATTCATTTATCTGAAGCACCTACTTTGCAGTGGAATTGGTGGTAACACCTTTTTGTGTGCCCTTTCTGCTGAGTTTTGCAAATTCACTGTAAAACCAAGCAGGACACGACAGAGTTTGTGCCCTGACTCTCCTTAAGAAAGACCAGTCCTAACTGATTGGAGAGACTGGTAACAGCATTATAAGGAATTTTGGAGGTTGTTGTGGTGTACAAAACCTGCAGCTAGAGCTAATTCCCACTTTATCTCTTTTCCTTCTGTTTTCCCCTCGTTCCAGAGTTGGCCAAAGAGGGGCTGGCCTTTCAGCAACGATTGCTAGAAGTGAACATGAGATTTCAGAAATCATCGATGGGCTCTCTGAGCAGGAGGTGAGGCTGGTGGCTGTACTTTGCTGTAGAAGCACAGCCAATAAATATCCTTTCATTGGCAGTGAAGGGTCTCTTGTAGAGGGTTTGTTTCTTTGATAAGAGAAAGCTCTTCTCTCTTTAAGAGAATCTGTGTGAAGTGTGGCTTGAAGCAGATCTTACAAATACTTTTCTTTTGAGGGTTTTGCTTTCTAATTGTATCTGCCCTAGATTTTTCTCATGTGGCTGTTCATTGCAGGCTTGCTGCAACCTAGTTTTTTACAGCTGTAGCAAACATGTGAAAACTCTTCCTTTTCTCAAACCCTCCATCATTTTGGTTTTCCAGCAGTTGTGGCACCATTTCCTTTAGCTAAGTGTAAATGTTCACTGGGATAGTGACAACTTCTGCAGGAGTTAAGACACGTACAAAAAGAAGTTCCAAGCCGACTGTGAATGTGGAGCTTTAAGAGCTGTGTAATTCAAGAACTGTTAACATCAGCAGCAGCACTTTGTGTGTTCTTTACTTTTCCTTTTGTTCTGCAGAATAACGAGAAGCAAATGCGGCAGCTCTCTGTCATCCCTCCCATGATGTTCGATGCAGAGCAGAGACGGGTGAAGTTCATTAACATGAATGGGCTGATGGAGGATCCCATGAAAGTTTATAAAGACAGGCAGTTCATGAATGTCTGGACAGACCACGAGAAAGAGATTTTTAAGGAAAAGTAATGGCCTTTCTTTTCTTTGCTTTTTATTACCTTGAAATGACAGTTAAACGCCCAATCCCGTAAAGCTAAATCTGGAACGCTGAAGCTTTTGTGCAGTAATATTTGATAATGTTCTTAGCTGGCTGTAATAAATATTGCAAAAGTTTTAGACTTATTTTTCAACTATGCTCACATGCATTTAGGCCTTAAATACAAAATTCTCTCCAAAGTACTTTAGTTCCGTTAGTTACTTCAATAAAATGAGAAGAGGAGAGATATGATGTCATTTTATCAGATCATAAATTTATCAGATGATTTTGGGTGCTTACTTCTAAATCTGCACAATTTGAAAACTGGGCTTTTTAGACTAATTTCATTCGTAAATGAAGGGCTTGCTGATGGAACAGATTGTTTGCAAGACTGTTTTGCTTGTTTGATCATGGATTATGTTGTTAAACTGAAGTAATTTCTGATTTGTTAAAGGTTTGTCCAACATCCCAAGAACTTTGGTCTAATTGCTTCCTACTTGGAACGAAAGGTAAGACATTTTTTAATATAAATAGAGCCTAGGGTGGGATCCCTATCTTTCCAAATGTAAGTCACTTACCCCAGCATAATTTTATCTTCCTGAAAAAAAAGAAAAAAAGTCCAAAAAGGTTATCACTTCGACAAGATTTTTTAATACTTGATCAGTAACACAGTCAGTGTGTGCCAACAGAAATTATTGAAATGACCCAATTGGCAAGGATAAAAGACAGTAGCACCTCATTTAGTTTGGATGTTTGCTTGTTGAAGCAGGTAACCTGTAACTATTTCTGCATAGATAAGAACAGCATTGCCTCTGCTGTGCTGACCCAGAGAAACCTTCCCACCACCTTCCAAGTCAGGGGGATCCCATTGCCAGCTCAGTCACATTTTAATCTTTAGAATTTGATTTTGCAGAATTGATGTAAGAATTGATGGAGGATTAGGATTTGTTAAGACATACAGCAGAACTTTGAATGTGTACACCTATTGTAATAAATAGAAGCTTTTTTATTTTAGTCTGGGGGCTGAATAGTTTTAAGTGTTCAGAGAAATTAAAAACTCAAATCTTATCTTTTCAATAGGAGTAAACCCTTTTTTCCCCTGCTTTTTCACTTTAGAATGTTCCTGACTGTGTATTATATTATTATTTGACCAAGAAAAATGAAAATTATAAAGCCCTTGTACGAAGGAATTATGGCAAACGCAGAGGAAGAAACCAAGTACGTTGAATTTATTCATCACCTGGGTATTGTTTCATTATCTGAAATAGCAACATATTATAAGCATGGGGGGGAAAGAATTATTTTTCCTTTGTTGCATACTTGCCCTTTTAAAATTTAAGTGATCTGATCTCAAGGGTGTTGTTGGTTAGTTTGGTTTTAATTCTGTGAAATATCTTCTTCCTTTGCACATTTATTACTTGTTTTAATATGACAATTCATTTTCTTTGAGGACCCACCACAGACATTGAGATTGAATCCATCATTAAATCCTATGTTGGAGCCAATTGAAATTAGGTTTGGCATGTGACTTGCAGTGGAAAATGTGTAATCAGTTCATAATGTCAGTGTTTGTCAAAAAGCAGAAATTAATAGTGGTCTTTATTTGGTGGTCAGGCTCAAAGTCAAACTGGAACTTCAGAGCGAGAAAAAAGAGACCAATTTAATACATGTGAATAAAAAATTCTGCTGGTTCAGGAAGCATTCCTTTGGAAGTCTTTGGAGAGGAAAAGAACAGCATTTTATGTACCAAAAGCTTATAAATACATGTGCTGGGCTACCAGCATTAATGTGGGTATTGGAAAACAACCCTGGAACTTTGGGACTGCACAAGTCTGCCCTGCAAAACAGTAAATGCAGTAAATATTGCACTGAAATACACAAATACTGAAAGTTTTCTAGGAGTCCCAGTAAATGTATTTTTTTAATATAAAATTGCTGCAAACGGATTCAACTGATGAATGGATCCTTTTCAGTAGAAACAGACATCAGGTTGTGCTTCTGTGGTGCTGTTGTACTTAAACGTCTTGAATTATGGGCTGGTGTTCTACAAGTCCTGTCATGGGAGAGTACCTTGTCTGTACCCCACAAATGATGGATTGCTTAGGATAAGGTCGTTGTCCTTGTGCACAGGATTTCATAGAGCTTCTGCTCTGATGGGAGAAATTACTGGAAATAACCTGTATTTTGCCAAAATTTCTGTTAGAATTTCTAAGCCTAATAATCCTTTTTAATAGGAAGGGGTATTGTTGTTGGAGTAGTGATTGGGGAAGGATTGAAGTTAAAAGTCTGCACGTGTGGCAAATGAAAAGAAGGTGGAAATAAACAAGATTGTCCAAATGTGGACAATCATTGTGGACACTGAACAGAGGTAGTGCTACCATTTGGAGAGGCTCAGTTTCTTGTGCCATTATAAAATGAGGTTGGTGTGATCATAGGAAGTGTCACGTGTTGAGGGGTGTCTTTGCTGGGTGCTGTTCTAAGGGATGAGGAGACAGAACTGGCTCAGCTATAGTGCAGTGGAACTGGAGATTCTGAGATATTTAGAAAGTCATTGCTGTATATTTAAATGTCTTTTCCATGTTGTTAAACTTCAGAATATTGGAAGTGGTAAAATTCAAAATTTGGATGCACTTTTTAATCCATAAATGGTTGCTTTCCTTGGATAATGTATATAGACCAGAAAGATTTTAATTCCAGCTTTAGACACGGGCATGGATTTGCTTGGTGAACTCAGCTCAAGGTGCTCTGCCTGACTTTGTGACTGCTCCTGTGAGTGCTGATTTATATGTGAGTAACTGAATACATCAGTTGGAACACTGAAGGTTTGTCCAGCTCAGATTACTTGCTCTTGGAATTGTAGCAGACTTGTACTTTGTAATTGCTGGTTGTTGATCCACATTAAGTGCTACAGCAGATCCCTAAACCTTGGGCAACTGCTGGCCAGGCTTAATGTGTGCTCTGTTAAGGATGCAAGTAAGTGCCAGGTTTTTAGCTCTGGAGAGGGTTGAGCTGGACTTGCCAACTCAAGGAAATAAAAGGGAAAATTTTACCACTTCTGGAAGTTTAAATTCAGAAGTATTGCAGTTAGCATGTTAACACTAAGGAACTACATGGTGCCAAAAATCATATTTGTATTTATAATTTTATTAATGGTTAATTAGCAACATCTGTAACAGCTAGTAAAAAAGAACTTGAGAGGGTTGAACTGCCTGGCTTGCCAGAACTTTTATCTTACAGTTGCAGAAAGCAGCTCACCCCTTTCCCCTCCCGTGCCCCAGCTTTGTTTGGAGCTGATATTTTTCATATCTCTCAGTAGCAACTTGAAACTTTCTTGCTGATTGGCAAACACAAGTCATGTAAGATTTATGAGGTACTTCAGGATGGGCTTAGGCCAATAACAGGTGCTTCAGCTTAAACTCTTAATAGTTCATATATTTTTGTAAATTAGAAGGCAAGCAAGTGGAGTATTGCAGTGGAGGAGATATTAATCACGGTAACGACGTTGAAGTCCTTCCGAGAATGCAGTGAGCACAGCTTGGCTCAGGTTTCAGTGTGGGGGCTTTCACTTGAGAGAAGCTGAGTGCTGGATCAAGGATGTGAAGAGATGCAAGGCTAATAAAATTCTGATATGTTTGTTCTCAAATAGGTCTAGAAAGGGCTTTTTATAAAATGCTGCCTGAACTGTTCCAGACTGTCACAGCGGCAACTGAAGAAGTGTGTCTTAAACCAAAGCTTGTCAAATGTAGGGCAAGTTTTTAACATAGAATTGAGAGAAAGCCATGGCTGTAACACGTGTTGCTTTCACTTCCCCATCTCTGGAAGTGTTCAGGACAGGGCTTGGAGCAACCTGCTCTGGTGGGAGGTGTCCCTGCCTATGGCAGGAGGTTTGGAATTAGATGATCTTTAAAGTCCTTTCAAACCCAAACCGTTCTGTGATTCTATGATTACAGAGAATTCCTTAAATAACTCGTTGAAAGAAGGTTTCTTTAAGTGAGGCTTTGAATTAATTTGGTGGCCAAGCAGTGGTCAGTGCTGGCTGTGTCCCTGCAGTGTGTGTGGCTGGAGCCTGTGGCCGGGCAGCAGGTGGGAGGCCGGTGATGTGAGCAGACAGAAATTCGCCGCGTGTGTGTGACGGGGATCACCTCTGGTGACTCTGGGGAGATTAGAAGGTGCTGTATGAGAGGGGCAGCACTGCTGCAGGCAGCTTAAGTGGCAGAATGACACAATTTCCTGGAATAAACACGTTGCTGGGTCAGGCAGCCTCTGCTAAAGAGCTCTGTGATGTCGCTGCTGGGGTGGGTTTTGTCCTTTCGAGCCGTGCCCTGAGCTCAGGCCCATCCCCTTGTGTGGACAGTAAAAGTTTTAATCAGCAGATGAATGTGCAGGAACGTCGCTGACCGAGGCTTCGACTCCTTTAAGGTTTGTGTTTATGCATTGATTATGCAGCTTAAATAAAGTTACTGGGAAACAGAGAACCAAGTGATGTTGAGTTGGCCAGGTAAGAACGGGATTTTCAACAATTGCTTTCTAAATAGATTAGATGTAAAATAATTTTCTTTAAATTCTTTTTTTTTAAATGCAGTTTTAACTCCTTGCTTTTCAGGTCAATCTATCTAGCAAGGTGGAAATAATTTGTATTAGCATGTCTCTGACATCTTGCTTGAAGGAAGTCTTTGCATAATCAATAATCAGCACCTTAATTGCTAATAATTTGCAGTGAGATGATAGTGGTTAGTGTTTAGGGTTTCTGCTCCAGTTCACATTATTAAAATGTCAAAACCAAGTCAGTTTTGTGACTATCTCCAGCCTCAGTTTTGTTAGTGAAACAGTGACACCTGCTGCTGCACTCATAGGGAGGTTCCTTCCTCTGTGAAAAAGAAAAGCCCACTTTGAGGAATTTTTCAGTAGATTGTAAAATCTGAGTTCATGAAGTGCTAGAACAGCAATCTTGTAATTCTCTGTCGTTGTCTTGTAGTTCTCTGTCCTTGTGTTTCCATGAATTGCCAAGTGTACTCTGGGTATCTGTTTGAGACAAGCACGTTGTTTACTGTGCTTGTAAAACTGTCATTTCGGTAGAGAAGAGAGGTTTTGTTGGTTTTTTTAAGAATTCTTGCTGTAAACTCACTGGAAATGTAAGTCTAAAATTCCAAACCAATTTTTTTAACAATTATATTTCTTAAATACTAATGGCAGTTTTGAGAAGACGACCTGGAGTTGGTTGTAACTTTCATGCTACAAGACCTTCTGCTCCCCAGTTGTAAGATCATGTTTCACTATAAAATGCACGAAGTTAAAAATAAAATTTGAGAGGAGCAACACCCTCACTACGTGGGTCAGACCTCCCTCAGCACTTTTAAAACATAGCTGTTCATTTTTAGTGGGGCACACAGCAGCCAATGTGTGATTGTACACAATCACCTCCGTGCTCATGCTGCAGAAACCTCCTGTACTTCCATGGAATTTATAAGATATAAGGCAGAGATATTCTGTTCTTATGCTGACCACTGTGCAGTGCCTGTAACTTAAAATATTATCGAGTGGGAGGTAAGGCAGCATTGGTGTTTGTGCTGCTCTGAGGACAAGGTGCTGCACCTTTGTGCGATCCAGTTATCATCTAAATCCCATTTCATTTCAGCAACAGATTGCTCGTCCTTCTCAAGAAGAAAAGGTAGAAGAAAAGGTAGAAGAGGAAAAATCAGACAAATCAGAGAAAAAAGAGGAGGAAAAGAAAGATGAGGAGGAGAAGGATGAGAAGGAGGAATCTAAGTAAGTGTATACATACTGAAATGCATTAATTCACCCTAGATTGTAGGTTTTGGCAAAGATCAGAACAGGATTTAGCCTGACAGTGAAATCTGGACTGAAAACTGTTTCTTTTATGTATTAAACAATTTTTTTTTACATACAAATTTCTCTGTCTTGCTGAGCTAATCAGACCAGTGGAAAAAGCAATGGGGTTATTTTTTTGCACATGTAATAATTTCCATATCTTGTTGGTTTGGGCTTTTCACATATGTTCCATCACACATGGAGTGTTCATATTTTCTTTGAAGTTGACAATATCATGTATCTGTGTTACTCTCCAGCAACTGGAAGTTGTGGGCAATAAGTGAATTCTGTTTCACTAAAGGCATCTTTTGGGTTCGTGGAGTTTTGTTTGTGGGGTTTAGGGGTGTTTTGTACATTGATATTCAGGAATATCTGCTCACAATGGCTCTATGAATGTGACTGAATTGTATTTTACCTACTCCCAGAGAAAATACCAAAGAAAAGGACAAAACTGAAGTGGCACCAGAGGAAACAGAGGAAAGGGAGCAGGCAGCTCCTCGGGGCCGAAAAACCGCCAACAGCCAAGGTCGGCGTAAGGGCAGAATCACCAGATCAATGACAAATGAAGCTGCTCAAGCAAATGCTGCTGCAGCTGCAGCCACTGAAGAACCACCACCACCTCTGCCACCCCCACCAGAACCTTGTGAGTAGCACTTACAGGACTCCCGGGGACCCAGCTGCTTGTAGGCTCCTCACTGACATGGGGCTGTTTCCGGGCACACAGCGCACTTCTGTTTTCCTCTTTAATATTCCAGCTTTATTCTTAGCCCTGCTTATAATTTTGTGGTTGTGTGGAACTGTTAAGCTTCACAAGTGTAACTTCATGAATAGTGCATGTGCAATCAGCTGACTGTTAGAATGATGTGAGGGGAGACAAGGCAGTTCAGCCCTTCTGTGATAACACCTTGTCTCCCTGAGCAGGTTAATGATGGGTCTGCAGAGATCCAGATGCCTGTGACACAGATTCACTTACAGGCTGCAGCTCACAGAGGATGTTGTTAAATAATTGGCCTGATATTTGAGTACTTCAGGGAGTTTCATAAGCTGAAACAGATCTTGGCAAGTTGTTGTTGTTTCTGCATTAGATGGCAAGAGGCTTTTTTAAAATAAAATGTTACTTTCTTGGCTGGGATGGTTAAAAAAGACGACGCAGTCTCTGAGTGTATTTTGGAAAAGGCTGACCTAATTTGTGGTGGTGCAGAAATACCAGAATATCTTGTGGCTGGTAAATAATTATCCAGGATGGCAGGGCAGGTTGTGGTTTTTTTCTTGCAATGCTCTGCTGTGGCAAAATTTGTTGCTCCTCATGCTTCAGCTGGGTAGTTACAGGCAGCTGCTATTCTAGAGCTTGTAACAAATCTTTTATTACTCAGATACTCAGGCCATAAAGAACAGAGTAACTGGGCACATCAGTTCTTGTATGACTGTAAACAACAGAGATTCTGAGAAACATTCTTGCTCCATTGATACAGTGGGGTTTTATAAACAGTTGGTTTTTTAAGGCTGAAGCAATAGTGGGTTTTGCTTTTGTTTTCTTTTGTTTTATTTTTAAACCACTTTTGCAGGGTTTTCTGGAAAATCCAAAATAGCTTTTCAGTGGATCAGATACTTTATAGTGTCCTACTTTTGTGGTTTGTTAACGGAAGCTGTTGCAGGGTCTTTGTTACATGCTGTGTGTAATGGCAGATTTTATGGAAAGGAAATGGAGGCTGATGCAGCTCAGTGCTGTTCAGAAATTTAAACAGGATGATACAAAATCCAGAGGAGTGAATGAAAAGCACTTTGCACTGAATCGTACTTAGTTTCCTGCTTGCTTTTACTTACTGGGGTTTTTTTGTTTTCTTTTCTTTTTGTCCATTTATCCAGTTGGAGACTCAGTTAATGCAGGAACAGTAGATTTCTTGACACCACTAACCAATAAATAACCATTCCAGCAATGAGACAGCGCTGAACTAGCTTATAGCATGTTGGATTGCTGCTTTTAGTAGCTGATGGTAATTACTGACATTTTAAATAAGATTTTAGTGATAAATACACCTAAGTTACTTACAAATCTTCCTTGACAGACAATTAATCACAGTTTTGTCAGCAGAATAGTTTTGAACAGTTTTCTCTGCTGAGATTGTGGTGGTTCCTTCTGTATCTCTGGCTTGGTTTAATGGAGATTGACTGCTTCCCTCTGACAAGAGCAGCTTTCCCCAGTGACCTGAGCCAGCCATAATGTAAATAGATTTCTTGACTATGGGATACATAATTGGTGCCATGATAATGAGTCCTGGTCTTTTCTCTGCTCAGTGTCTTTGTTTCTCTTTCAGCTTCTACCGAGCCTGTGGAGACATCCCGCTGGACAGAAGAAGAAATGGAAGTTGCTAAGAAAGGTAAACCTTGCAAAGCCTTTGACTTCCTTCTGGATACTTGCATTTACAAAACTTCAAGGATTTCCTGAATCACTGAATACATTTGCTGTGACTTTTGCCAACACTATGCTGAATGAATAATTTGCAAATTGCTGTTGGTTTTTTTATGAAAAAAGAGAAAAAGCAAATGTCTTTAACAGACAAAATCATTTTTGAGACTCATGTTGACTCTTTTCCTATGAGTTACTTAGAACTGTTTGGACAGCAGTACTTCCTATCTTACCCTCCCATAGGCATTGTTGTTCCATTTATTGGGGTTTGGATAGCTGAGTTATTGATCATAGTAAGTATTGGTTCTTTTGTGTTTGACCAGGTCTAGTGGAACACGGGCGAAACTGGGCAGCAATTGCCAAAATGGTTGGGACAAAAAGTGAAGCTCAGTGTAAGAATTTCTACTTCAACTACAAAAGGAGACACAACCTGGACAGTCTCCTCCAACAGCACAAACAGAAGGTGAGTGCTGTGGACATTGAATATTTTGCAGGGAAAACTTGTATCTTTCTGAAGTCATCCATCACACTTCACTAAGGCTGTTATGCAATCTCCACTCATTTCCTTTTCTACTTCTTTTTGTGTTGTGACATAAATCTCCTAGAGAGGGTGGCTGGTGCTCACTGACCTGTGACAGTAACCACTTCTTGCTTTAAAATGCAGCAGAAAGCTTTGTACCAGGTAAAACACTCGAGCCTGAAGAGTTCTTCAGTGCTCTGAAAGCCACGTTCCTCACCAGTGCAAGAGCAACTGTAGAGGTACAACAGCTCCTTGAAACACAGCAAGCACTGACCTTACAAACAGAGCAGGAGAGGTGGCAGAAGTCCAGGAACTGAAAGTTTGGGGGCATTTTAAGTAGAATGCTGTGTGTTGAAATCCTCTAAGCTGCAGTGCTATCCTGGGCTTTTTGCTGCAGTTGTTCTGTAGTCCCCCAAACATGCCATGGTTTGTTCCCAAACTTGGTTTTGGTCAGGAGCAGCAAAAATTGGCCTGAAGTTGAAAGAGTGTCCCCTTGTGAATGACTGTGCTAAGCAGAGATTCTCTGTCCTTCATTTCAACCTCAGACTGGTAGATGGGAGTGCAGTAAAAGGCAGTAAGAGCTGTGAATTTTCACTACATTGTCAATGCTGTGTCTCTCTCAGTCTTCGCGAAGGCCCCGAGAGGAGCGAGATGTGTCACAGTGTGAGAGTGTGGCTTCGACTGTATCAGCTCAGGAGGATGAAGATATTGAAGCATCTAATGAAGAAGAGAACCCAGAAGACAGTGAAGGTAACTTTTCTGGGAAGGAAGCTTGTATGTGCACAGAAAGGAGTCTATGTTTTGTGCTAATTATATGCTCAGAAAGCTGTGTTCCACTTCATGGCGTTGTTGTTCAAATGCTCTTTCAGTTGGATTTCAGCAATTTGAACTCACTCGAGGGGATGAAGCATTTTTAGAATTTAGCAGCCTAAAGATGTTACTGCTTGGTATTTTGAGATGCTTTGATTATGCTGTCATCTGGAGTGTTGAAACAAGTTGAATCAAATACATGCAACCTTTGGTAGTTGATAGTCTCAGTAAAGCTTCAGACAAGCAAATTCAAGTGGTGGTTTTTTATATATATTTGTTGGTTGCAACTGCTAATTTATAGACACTCAATGTCAGTCAGTCTTGGCTTGTCTTTTGTGGAGCAAAAGGCAATAGAATTCATAAACAATGAATGAGAGAATATGACTGAGTGTTGGGTTTTCAGTAGTTGTTATTTTTTAGTTGCAGTGTTCGTGTAATTCAGCCAATCGTTCATTTCTGTAATAAGTCAAAATGAATTGTTTTGCAGATGGGTTGGTTAAAATTGATGGATCCTTATTGCACCCAATTTGTCAGATTTCATTAACATTGAACCTTAATGGCAAAACATTTTTTCCCAGGTGCTGAAAATAGTTCTGATACAGAAAGTGCTCCATCTCCAACTCCAGCAGAACCTGCTAAACCGACTGAAGAAACTCCATCTGAGACTGCTGCTCCAAAAGTAACCACTGAGGCCCCAGCAGAGCAGGAATCTGCCATTAAACCTGCAACCAGCACATCTCCCTCCTTAACAGCCCAAAGTGTATCAACAGCTGAAACTCAGAACCCCGAGCCACAGGTCAAGGAAGAAATAAACACCGAGGCAGAAGAGCCTATGGAGGTGGACAGTAGAAGCCATCCAGCTGAAGCTAAGCCTGTGATTACTCTTCCAGTTCATACCAAAGTAGAACCTGTAGAGACTGAAATGAGGCTACCAGAGAATATTCAAGTGAAAATAGAGAGTGATACCAAAGAGAGAGAGATGGAGAAACCCAAGGAAAAGTCAGAACCGGAGGAAATGGACTATAGCCTGTCCCAGCAAGTTACTACAGCCAGACAAGAATCCCATTCAGATAATGATTCCAGTGCCACCTGTAGTGCTGATGAGGAAGTTGATGGAGAACCTGACAGACAGGGGTGAGTAGGGCTTTGAATGGACAATCTTTGGAGCTGTTTCTCTTTTGGGAATGGCCCACACCACTGAGGGTATTTGAAATCTTTTCAATGTTGTGTTGGTGCAGTTCCTGTGTCACCCCAGCATGGCACTGGAGCCAATGCCCCCCTCCCTCTCGGTGGTTTAATATACACACAGTGCCAGGGATAGATGTTTAAATGTCAAAAGTATCCAGTGTCGTGGAGTGCATGTGGGCTTTGGAAGAGTGCAGGTGATGGTGTTTCTGCACTCTCTTGCCTCTTCAAACATCATCTTTCCACAAATGTCTTAGCCCTCCGTGTGAAATTATTCTGTTGTAGACTACTGTTTATTTTCTGTGCACTAAATACACGTGCTCCTTCCGATCCATTGTGTTTTTCCAAAGCACTCTCTATAAAGAAGGTTCCATTGTTGGAGTACTGCATACATAAATTTGTGATGTGGGAGATTCTGAGCTCATATTTTGGTATTTCTGTGTATTATGAAAATACAGCAGCATCTGTTGCCTCTTCTGCCACATGTGCTGTGGGACAAAACACAACATGTTCTGACTATTCAGCTCTTTGTCCAGTCTGATAAATGTGTTGGTTTTTTGAATTTAAGAGTTTTGCCTGTAAATTTTTTAAGATGGGTACTGTTGGTCCTTTTGGTGATATTTTTCCCTTCTGTCTCTTTTTCCAGTATCTTCAGCAGAGAGTCCAAGCCCTCACTGTTAAATCCCACTGGATCAATACTGGTATCATCCACGATAAAGCAAGGGCAGATGGACCTGCAACAGCTTCACCACCGAGCTGCTGTCATCCCACCTATGGTATGGGGGATTTTCAGTGCTGTTTGAAGGAGTGTTTGGTACCCCCTAGATCCAGTCACAACACTAAAGCAGGAAAATAATCATTAGATAAATGAAGAAAAATATGATTTGAAAAAAAAATCATATTTTTCAAGGGCAAAGGAGGTTAAATACAGCCAAGTATAAACCCAATAGCTTAAAACCAGGTGTGGACCTTTTGAAACACCCAGACTGCAGGGGGAAGTTGAGCTCCACAGCTCCTCCAGGAAGTGCCTGTGAGGGTGTCCCTGACATTGTCCCCTCGCTGCCCCCAGGTTTCCTGCAGCCCCTGCTCTGTCCCCGTGGGCACCCCAGTGAGTGGCTACGCGCTCTACCAGCGGCACA
Source organism: Edolisoma coerulescens (assembly GCA_013397115.1). NCBI lineage: Eukaryota > Metazoa > Chordata > Aves > Passeriformes > Campephagidae > Edolisoma > Edolisoma coerulescens. The sequence goes on along the minus strand of VWZW01000754.1, from coordinate 666,821 downwards.
TCAAGGCCATGCACGAGTCAGCCCTGATGGAGGAGCAGCGCCAGCGCCAGGAGCAGCTGGACATGGAATATCGGAGCGCTGTGAGCCCCTGTGGCACCTCCAAGAGCCCCAGCGTGGAGTGGGAAGGTTGGTGTTCCCACACCTGTGCTGGGATAACCCCGTGGTTTGTGTCTGTGTGTTACACTGCTGCCTCATTGGAGAGTGATGGTTTAGTGTGATAAGGAACTGATAATGAACTGCTCCTTGCTGGAAGGAACCTGCCCACTCTGCTGCACTTACTGTTGAAGAGCTACCTTGTAGCCCCTTTATATAAAAGCAGAAAACTGGTTCCATTTGGGTCAAACCCAAAAATGAGTTGTTCCTACAGAGAAAGATGCAGCATGTGGGTGAGAGGAGTAGATGATTCTGCTCTAGGGGAGCCCTTCCAGAAGCTTGAGGTGAAGGTGGGAGTATGAGCAGAGTTAAAAGGAATATTTTACTTCATGGAGTACATACATGGACACTGAGCACTGAAACAGGGCACAAAAGTTTGGTGGAACACATGAACTTTAATACTCCTTTTTAATTGCACCACTTATACCTAATGGGTGTGTCTGGCATTGGAATAGGCCCTTTGTTAAAACTGTGCTGTGAATTGGACCTTTTGAGTCCAATTTCTAACCCAAGGTTCTTCTCTTTCTGATACCTTCAACCTTCCCAGGAAAACCAGTGGCCTATATGCCTTATGCTGAGGTCAAGAGAATAGAACAGGAAGCACAAGTGCAAAATCCAGCCACAAGGTCAGCATCACCCTACAGGTTATCTCCAAGAGAAGTCAATAAAGCCTCTCCCCAGCCTGAGATGAATGCAGCTCGCTACAGTGTCCCTCCAGGTAAAGATTAGGAGGATCAAATTATTCTCTAAACACTTTGTGAATTAATAGAAGAATAATAATTTTCTCTGTGTGCATGTGAAGAGGTGCTCAGTGTTTTTCTAGCCCAGTGAGGCTTTACTGTGCTATTTCTGTTCACACTGCAATGTTTAATGTACAATTTTCCCCCTCAAGTTCTCCAGCCAGCCCCTCACCAGGTGATAACCAATATTCCCGAAGGAGTTCGCCTGCCCACAACCAGACCCACCAGACCACCACCACCACTCATTCCATCCTCCAAAACCAGTGTGCCATCAGAAAAACCTTCCTTCATCATGGGAGGCTCGATCTCACAAGTAAGAGAATTATTATTTGAAAATCTGTTGCACATAACTTTTTTCCCCCCTTTCTCCAGTCTTCAACTTCTCATACTCAGTTATGGAGGCACAGCTTTAACCCTTAAGACCTACCTGTACATGTCATTCTAAAAGTCTGGGAATTACAGGAGCTTTAGAAATGGAACATTTACTCAATTTAAGGGCATGGATATCCAGTTTAGGCGACCTGCATCTCCAAACCATCAGTGACACTCCACTCCTGCTGCCCTGTGCTTTGGGACATGGCAGTGGGGTACTGTAGCATTTCCAGATGGGATCATAGTAGTTGTAGCATTCTCCTATAAAGAGACATGTGAATCTTAATTCCAGAAACAAGAATTAATGTCTATTTGTTGTTTCAGGGAACACCTGGCACTTATTTAACATCCCACAGTCAAGCTTCCTACGCCCAAGAAACTGCAAAGCCATCAGTGGGTTCTATATCTCTGGGGCTGCCAAGGCAGCAAGAGTCAGCCAAATCTGGTAAGGAAAGAAAAGCTGACATGTTTTATACAGACTATTTAATGATCCATAATTAAAGAAAATTAAAAAACCTCAACCTTTTTCTTTTTCTTCTCCTCAATAGCTTCCCTACCCTATATCAAACAAGAAGAATTCTCACCCAGAAGCCAGAATTCCCAACCTGAGGGACTCCTGGTCAGGGCACAACATGAAAGTGTGGTGCGAGGTAAAGAAAGTCACACAGATTAAGAAACTCTTGTCAGAGCCTGGGAAAACCAAGAGAATTAACTGCTGAAGTGTTCTTTTAAAGTATTCTATGATTATATAAGTTTCATAAGATTAATCTCTTCCCTGTTTTCCAAGGCATGTGTATTTGTAGCTGGCTCCTTCTGTCTGCAGGGCTCACTTTAAAATATTTGTTATAAGACATACCATTTTGAAAATAAAGTTGCTCACTAGAGCAAATACATCAGAAGAAAATAACTACCATGAATTAATGCTGTAAAACACTTATAGTCTGTAAAAGACTGTGTTAAAAGAGGAAATAGCCTAACTGCCTCAAATGCCTGCTGTTAAATTGAAATTTCCCCTGTATTTTAATGTAAACGAACAGTTCTCTCTAGAATGTTTAATTATTTCAAATGGAGTGGATTTTTTTTATTCTCGTATTTATCAGGATGTCTTATTATTTCAAATCAGGTACCACAACGATACAGGAGGGAAGTATAACACGAGGAACACCAACTAATAAAGTTTCAGTTGAGACCATTCCTTCTTTGAGAGGCTCCATAACTCAGGTATTTTGACTTTTGCTGAGAAGGCTGTAGCAAAACAGCATCTTCAGACTATCACTGTGAATGTATTTGCATGTCTGAAAAAGTAAATTATTATCACAGGGTAGGAACTGCCTTGAAAAAAGAACTTTCAATCCAATCAGGTGTTCAAACCCCACTTGCTGAAGTCAGCATTACCACGATTTTATCTTCGTATATATGAGTTTTCAAACCTTTTAAATAATACCAAAGCTTTTGGTAAACCTAACTGAAGGCAACTTCCATGAAAATTGCATCACACCTGAGTTCAAATATTCAAATCAATGTAACCAGTCTTGTGCAGGTGCTACTTAAATCCAAGAAGGGAAATTCAGGCCTTTTGTCCTGTAATTTTAAATGCTGCTGTTTTGGTTGGTTTGGGGTCCCTTTGTAAAGAGAGAAATTGCCTCAATTCTGCTCTGAGATGAGAAGGGGAGGTTTCATTGCTTTGGGTAGAAATAAAACCTAATGGCACCATTAAGTGTGTGGTATATGTTATCTTCCCCCCAAATGGTATTTGTAGGGTAAATGTTCCAGGTTGTGAAATACACTGGTAATCTTGTCCTTCCCATTCTTCTTTCTGTATTTTTTAACAAAGTAGCAGAAATAACCTTACTCATATTTAGGTTAAGTGTCTATAATAGAGGCAGAAGTTTAAGCCATGCTTGATAAATTAATTGGTTTTATAGACCTAAAAAGTTTTTTTGGTTTTGTTATATTTTCCCTTCACTCCTCCCTATTCTCTAATGACTCAGAACAAGTGAATTTATTGATGTGCTGGGTTTGAACACAGGGTACCCCAGCTCTGTCCCAGTCCGGCATCGCCGCCGACGCGCTGCTGAAGGGAACCATCACCCGGCTGGCTACGGAGGACAGCAGCCCAGAGAAGTGCAGAGAGGAGGCTTCAGCCAAGGGCCACGTCATTTATGAAGGCAAAAGTGGGCATATTTTATCTTATGATGGTGAGTATTTGTATATTTTACCTGATCAAAGTCAGGTTCTGTTTTGGTAATCCATAGCTGAAGTGTTTCTGCTTCCAAGTGGATGCGTGTGTTTAAAACGTAGTTCAACTAATCCTTTGCCATTTATTTCCTATGTGTCATGGAATGTTTTTATTGTGAAAGGTTAAATAACAAGGCTTAAAATGACCTGTATTAAAATAAAAATAAATGTATCATGTAACTTGAAACTTCAGTTGAAATACTGATAAATGAGTAACTGAACAAATAACTTTTTGACGAACTATAAAGGATCTTTTTAAGATTGATATTTAATGTTACGATATTATATTGAAGTTGTGTTAAGTATTAATGACATGTAGTCTCATTAATGTAATATTCATGTGTCTTTTTTTTATTGTCCACATTTCCTCACCACACTCTTGTACATTTTGCCAGCTATTAAAAATGTCCGTGAAGGAACAAGGAGTCCAAGAACTGCTCATGAAATTGGTTTGAAGAGAACCTATGACACAATGGAAGGAAATATAAAGCAAGGGATGTCACTGAGGGAGTCTCCAGGGTCTGCACCACTGGAAGGTAAAAACAGCCACTTCCAAGGTGTTTTATCTTTTATCCATTGATGTAGGAGTACTTAGAGTTGTCTTATGGTGCAGACTAACACAGAAGTTAGATTTAAATCACATTGCTGACCAAATCCATGCAGTAACACTGCAGTTAAGAGTGTGCTGGAAAAAGGACTGGAGTAGATCCCACTTTTCTTTTCTGTTTTGCCACAACTGCAGCGACTTCAGGTGGCACTTCATGCTCTCAGCACATCTGACACAAGTTCTGGCTCTCCATAGTCCCAGTGGTCCTGTCGAGCTCAAACACTGGGTCACACCAGCACAGCCTGTGCCACACCCTTTAGTTAAATATTGGTATCACACTGCCCTGACCTTTTGCATTCCTGCAAGAAACCTCTTTGAACTGCAGGATCCTGCTTCAGGGCATCCCTAGTTCTGTTGTGTTTTAATAAACTGTAATCAAACAAAGCCTGCAGAGGCCAAGGCAGGTCATTATGAAACTTCCCTGATTGTTTTGTAAAAATACAAATGCAAGAAAATGTTTCCTGCCTCAGCCATGGAGTCTTGCTCCTCAAAAGCATTTTGTCCCATCTTTGGGTAGCCCTTAGAGGCTATTTTGTGAACATGTTCATCAAATGGCACAATGTGAGTGTCAGGTTTGTAGGCTGTACACAGAAATCCAGTGTTGCCTCTAAGGTGCTGATGCATTTGGCTCATCTTTGGCCTTTTTTGGCATCTGAGAAGCTGCTCTGGTACTTTTATGCTGTGTCTCATTACTGACATATTTTCTGTCCTCAAACTGTAAAATTATGAGTGTTGTGAGCACTTGGTTTAGATCTTACTGTAGGCACAGTAAATTCATCTCTTCCCCAATGACTCACTATGAACTTTGATAATCTGGAGGATGCTGAGGTATTTTTTGGGGTGTTTTTTTCTTTTTGTTTCACTTCCCACCGTGAACACCTTTCTTTCTAGGCAAGGAAAGTGGAGTGTGAGAAAAGCAGTGACTGCTTTTGAAACAAAGGTTAAGCTTAATTATAAAAAACACCTCCTGTTTTCTAAATATGTTAAAACTTGCAGCTATGCAATAGCACAAATACTTGAACTGAAAGATTATTTTTTTAGGGCAGGAGGTGTTTATAACATGTTGCTGCAATGCCTGGCATACTGAGGCTTGGCCCTCTGGGCACTGCCAGGATACAGATACCATCTCTAATGTGTAAGAAGGAGGGGGTTTGTTGGTTTGGAGGTTGGGGTGTTTTAACACTTGTTTAATTCTCTAAATTACCTTCATTTTAATTTTAGGTTTAATCTGCCGAGCACTGCCTCGGGGTAGCCCACACGCTGAACTAAAGGAGAGAACAGTCTTGTCTGGCTCTATAATGCAAGGTGAGGTATTGCTGGTTTAGAAAGGGGAGCATTAATTAATCCTCAAAAATCTGGATTTCTGAACCTTAAAGCTCTTATTAACTGTGGGAGCTGTGTTCAAGGTGGAGCTTATATTATGAAAGGTTTTCAGAGCATAAATCAGCAGCTTTTTGATGTGCTGTGTTCAAAGCTAGTCTGTAAACATAGCATTTTATTTCTTATTGAAAAATAGACTTTTTAATATGAATACTTGATAATTAGCACTTTTTTTATATATGAACACTAACAATTCTGCAGATGCATTCATTTCTTTTATTTCAGCATCTGAAATAACATGGGAAGTTTTCAGTAATATACTGAGAATTTGTTCAGTATTATTTTTGTGATGATTTTTTTAGACTTCAGAGTATCTTACCACAGACTGCAGCAAACCAAAGTTCCACTATTATGACATGTAGTTGTTACTCTGCTTATGAAAACAGAGACTTAGCAGCTATTTAATACCATTCTTTCTATAAAAGGCACACCAAGAGCAACAGCTGAAAGTTTTGAAGAAGGTTTGAAGTACCCCAAACAGATCAAGAGAGAGTCACCTCCCATCAGGACGTTTGAAGGAGCCATCACCAAGGGGAAGCCATATGATGGGGTCACCACCATAAAGGAAATGGGTCGGTCCATCCACGAGATCCCAAGGCAGGACCTGCTAAGCCAAGAGAGTCGCAAGACTCCTGAAATGGTGCAGACGACCAGGCCAATCATAGAAGGCTCCATATCTCAGGTAAATGCAGAAAGCACTGGTACACTCACACTGTTACAGACTCAGGAGTGAACCAGGTCAGGCTGTGGGAGTTTTTTTACCACAAGATGGCTTTAACCTGAACTTTTTCTCCTCTTCAGGGCACACCCATAAAATATGAAAGCAACTCTGGCCAGTCTGCCATCAAACACAATGTAAAATCTTTAATCACTGGACCAAGCAAGCTGCCCCGGGGAATGCCTCAGCTGGAAATGGTGCCAGAAAACGTGAAGGTGGTGGAGCGAGGAAAATACGAAGATGTGAAGACCGGGGATGCCGTGCGGTCCCGTCACACGTCCGTAGTCAGCTCTGGTCCCTCTGTTCTCAGGTCAACTCTTCATGAAACTCCCAAATCACAGCTGAGCCCTGGGATTTATGATGATACAAATGCTCGGAGGACACCTGTGAACTATCAGAGTCCAATGTCCAGGAGTTCACCCATGATGAATAGAGTTAGTGAGGGTATGTCATTCCTGTCCACAGTAAGACAGAAAGTCTTATTATTTTGATTTTTATGTACTCCGTTCTTCCTTCTTTTATTCTAATGGCTTGTCTCAATTTGGAAGTTGGCTAGAATACATTTTAGAAGGCTGTAAGCTGTTAAATGAAATAAGAAAATGAAAATCTGCCATAATAGAAGAGGGAAGTGGGAAGGCAGATCAGTCTCAATTTGCATTTGATTATGGATCACATTGAAAGTGGTACCTACAAGGATAATGTTTTAAGGGCAGAAGCTATTCCTGATTTAGAGGTGTCTAGATAAGGAAGATGGTAGAGTGAAGTATAAGCAATCTTAGTTTTAAAGTACAGTTCTTTAGGCAGAAGTGGTTTGTGATATAAAATTCTCTGTGCTTTGTTGTATCGGACTGCAGTCATTGAGAATGTTCCTTGGGAACCAGTGTATTTTTACAGTTAAATTTTCAATAGGAAAATAGGCTTTTTATTAATTTGGGGTTTTCATTGCTTTTAGCTGGAATATCTTCTGGGAAGCCAGCAAATCATGAAAGGAAGAACACACTCACTCCAACACAGAGGGAGAGTGTGCCAGCAAAATCTCCAGTCCCAGGGGTTGATCCTGTAGTGGCTCACAGTCCTTTTGACCCTCACCACAGAGGAGCAACTCCTGAAGTCTACAGGGGTCACCTCCCTCCTCATTTAGATCCTGCTATGCCATTTCACAGGGCTCTGGATCCTGGTAAATACATTTGTGTTGGCTTTTTTTGGTTTTAGAAATACTGTGAGCTTTGATGCACAGGAAGGATACCTTTGTAAGGCAATTATCAATGGCCAAATATCATTTATAAGGTTATTTATTGTTGTGGTTTGATTTCAGTTGCGTGGGAGTTTAATATCTAACCAGGAAGCTTAGTAAAATGGTATTGTATAATTCTGTAATTTCCCTTCAGAGCTGCCAACTTGCTGCTGTTTTGTTAAAAAGTTCAGACAGTATTTTTAGATAAGTATTTGTGGAATGTATTAAAAGCTTTCAGGAAAGCTATGCAAAGAAGGATGTGGAAGAGGCTAGAGAATTAAAGTATAATTCTATATAATTATGTATAGACTTATATATTCTTTATAAGTCCTCTTTTCAGGACTGTGATTATTCTCACTGAGGTATTATCAAGTTATCCCTGGTGATATTAAATACAGTAGACTTCCTTTTAACCCTCAGTTTATTTCTGTGAGGTATTTTCTACCTTTAGATATTTCAGCCTTTTACATTTCAGAATTTCAGGATTTATATTTTTATTAAAGTAATCTCTCCAAGCTGGATTGTTTAGCACTTTCAGTGTGCGTGCAGTGCAGGAATTCAATAAAACATCAGTATTAAAATGCTATTTTCACTCATTTGGCCCTGGCTAGAGAGACTTGAGAGCACCTCTCATTGAAGCTTTACAAACACCTGAAAGTTTGACTTGATCCAAAATCATCCTGCTTCCTAAATGCCCCTTTTTCCCTTCTTTTCCCTCAGCTGCTGCTGCTTACCTGTTCCAAAGGCAGCTGTCCCCCACGCCGGGGTACCCCAGCCAGTACCAGCTCTACGCCATGGAGAACACGCGCCAGACCATCCTCAACGACTACATCACCTCCCAGCAGATGCAAGTGAACCTCCGGCCCGACGTCACCAGGGGATTGTCCCCCAGGGAGCAAACTTTAGCTCTCCCTTATGCAGGAGCACGAGGTGGGCCTGGGTTTCTCTCTGTAATGCTCTTAAAAGTGAGTTTTGGCTGTGCCAGCTGTGGTTTGGATGCACACATACAAGTGCACGTGCATAGATGTGTTGATCCTCTAGTGATCGTGGATGTCTGACAACTCATTTGCAAACTGCCTTTTGTGGAAAGGAAAACCACCTCTATAATCAATATTTTTAAGGAGAAGGCTCTGAGAGTTACTAGTGTTCAAGAGCCAGATTGTTTTCTGCTCGTTTAAACTGATGGTCAGAAGCACGTTTAGCTCATCGTCAAACTTGAGAAAAGAGAATTATATCATAATGATAACTTCTTCAAAAAGAATATAAAAGCAACATCTAAAAGCGTAATGTTTGTGAAAACCATGCTGATTGTTTTATTTTTTGGGTAATGCCCCAAATTGCTAAAAGATGGGATTATTGAGTAGGGATGAAGTGCATTTTTCCAAAGGGCAATTAAAGAGAGTGCTACAAATGCAAATTCTGACTTAGTATGTTCCTAAATTGCTGATTGCCAGATCTAAGGGAGTATAACCAGCTGGAATATAATTCTACACTTGCCTTATTCTTATATTTCCACTAAACATTCATTGCTGGCTGTTACCAATGTACAGAACATAAAATGTGTAGACATTTTGGAGTGGCCATTCTCACGTGTGTCATCTCCTGACAGGAATTATTGACCTGAACAATATGGCTCCCACTATCTTAGTGCCTCATCCTGGAGGAACGAGCACCCCACCCATGGAGAGAATCACATATATCCCTGGCACCCAGCTTACCTTCCCTCCCAGGCCTTACAATCCTGCTTCTCTGTCACCAGGTAAGAACTCTCGTGTTCTGGTGACGTCTCTAATTGTCTGACATGCTGAGATAATTGACCATCTTCATTCAGCTTTCATTAATGCCATGTTTTGATGTTTTCTCAGGAGATGCTTTTTGCATGCACCTCTCACTTGGATAGCAAAGGGTTTTTGGTGATATCCTGTATAGTTACAGTAGAAGCACTGTCAAATTCTGAATTTGCCTCATTCTGTCAGGTCTTTATTTGTAGTAATTTGATTATAATTCACTAACCCCATTTTACGTGTGTTGAAGGGTGGAACTGGGGTCTATAAGCTGTGTAGTTTCTAACTGTATAGCAGCCACTTCAGAAAAAGGCTTTTGAGCCTTCCACTGTCACTGTATGTTAAGCTTTTGTCTTCCTAGAGAAGTGGAATTAAAATATATTTGAGAAATTTTGCCGTAAGTGGATGGCAAAATATATTGGCAAGTGTTTACATTATCATGCTTCGCTTAAGTATCTCTTTTTTGGCTCCTTCATTTTACCTTGTGGACCTTCCAGGACACCCCACACACCTGGCAGCTTCTGCAGCTGCAAATGCTGAAAGGGAACGGGAAAGGGAAAGGGAGAAGGAACGGGAAAGGGAGAGGGAACGTGAGCGAGAGCGGGAAAGAGAACGAGAACGTGAGAGGGAGAGAATCACCTCAGTCCCTGCTGAACTTTATCTCCGACCAGGTGAGGGCACATGGACACACTTGGATCACTTGTCTTGTACACTGTTACAGCTCATTTTATACAGTCACTGTTAGCAAATACCATTTACAGTTTGCTTTTACTCTGCACTTCAGGCAGGTTCCTGCTGCCAAGCAGTTCTGGTCATAATTGGAACTTCTGCAACTTCTTGAACTTTCTCTCAAAGCAATGTAGCACCTAAAAAGGAGTGAATCCCAGCTGTCACTGGCACAGTTTGCATGTCATTTAGAGCATTGTAAACAGATTTAAATCTTTAGTACATACCATCACATCCAGAATGGTAGAAATAACTGGGAAGGGATGTGGAGTAGACAGCATCGAGATACAGTCCTGCATTGTTCTAAGAGTAATCTCTATTTTTGTTTGTTCCCCTCCACTCTGTGTCCTGCAGGTGCAGAGCAGCCTGGCAGACCCGGCAGTCACGGGTATGTCCGGTCCCCGTCCCCCTCTGTCAGAAGCCAGGAAAACATTCTGCAGCAAAGGCCAAGTATTTTCCAAGGAACCAATGGGACAAGTGTAATCACACCTTTGGATCCTGCTGCTCAGCTACGTATCATGTATGTTTTATAAGTTACTGTTGTGGGGATATCTGTTCTAATATTTGAGATTATTAAAAGGTGCATTTAAGGTTAAGGATACTCCACTATATGATTGCTCTTGGATTTATCAGAGCATTTTCACCAGTGCATTTTGGATAGAAATTAGTGTCAGAACAGCTTTGCTTTATTGTTTGCTTGATCTGGCTCTAGTTCTTTTTTCCGTGGGATGTAATTGAGGCTATTCAATGTTTGCCCACAGGCAGCTCACCCCCGGAGCTCCCTCTATCACTCAAGGCTTGCCAGCTTCCCGTTACAACACTGCTGCTGACGCCCTGGCAGCACTCGTGGATGCTGCAGCCTCTGCTCCTCAGATGGAAGTTGCCAAAGCAAAGGAGAACAAGCACGAAGGAACCAGGATAGAAGAGAACATGGGACGCCGGTCAGCTGTGGTGACTGACCAGCAGCAGATGGAGCAGAAGACCCTGGAGGTAGAAAAGAGGCCTGTGCAGTGCCCCTATACATCTGCAAATTATTCTGGTGGCAAGTCCCAGGGACAGACTTCATCAGTAGTCTATTCAGAGGCTGGTAAAGAGAAAGGACCTCCTCCTAAATCCAGGTACGAGGAAGAGCTGAGAACTCGAGGAAAGACCACAATTACTGCTGCTAACTTCATAGATGTGATCATCACTCGCCAGATTGCTTCAGACAAGGATGCTCGAGATAGGGGCTCTCAAAGTTCAGATTCTTCCAGTAGTTGTACGTATCTTAGTAACTCTCTACTTCTTTGCTGTCTGTCTTAGCCTTTTAGGGAAATGATAAGATGTGAAATGATTCAGATGTTTAATGATAAAATATTCAGCTCTGCACAGCAGAAACACTTGATAAACAAAGTTTTTGCATATAGTGACTCTTGCAAAATCAAGAGTTGCTCGCTTTATTCAGATGTCGTGCTCCAGCATGAGATGCAGGATCATAAGAGTAACCTTATCAGATGTCAGGAAACTGAAAATTACTTGGTTTATGTTGGAACAGTGTTTCATGGAAGTATTTGTATCACCATGGTTATCATGAGAAGGCAACAGTGTTTTGACTTCCATTCACTGGTGCCATTTTAATGGAAGCACCGGTGTTGCTAAGTATAGGCAACAAAAATTTTCTGTCATATTTACATCTTATTCCACAACCTTTGCTTGATATTCAGTGTCCTCACACCGGTATGAAGCTCCTGGAGATGCCATTGAGGTGATCAGCCCTGCAAATTCACCTGTACCTGCTCAAGAAAAGCTACAGCCCTATCAACAAGAGACCCCCAAACCAAGCCAGGCAGAGAGTAAGTTTGTCTGCATATGCAAATATTCTCACAGTCATCTTTTTTAAATTTGTAAGCACAGAAATTTCAAACCTTGAAGCTTAACAGAGTGACCTTTTCTTTTTCAACCAGCTGACCCCAACAGGCCATACGAGGGCCCCATTCACCGCTACAGGACACAACAGGAGCCCCCCTCACCCCAACAACCTCCACCTCCCTCTTCCCAGGCAGAGGGGATGGCACATGTGCCCAGGACCCATCGGCTCATCACCCTTGCTGATCACATCTGTGTAGGTTTTATAATTATGGGGTTTATTAGACAGTATTATAAAATATTGTGTCTGAATTTATAATCTCATTTGTTGCCATCAGTCTCATCTAGTTCACAAATACCTACACTGTGGCCAATGTCTAACCAAGATCTCTTTTCTACTTTTTTTTTTTGTCACATCCAGCAAATTATCACACAAGACTTTGCTAGAAACCAAGCAGCTTCTCAGGCCTCTTTGCAGCCTCCCACCACTACATTCCAGAATTCCACCCCTGCTCCAGCGCCTGTTTCTGGCCGGGCAAAGACCTCGAACCGCTACAGCCCCGAGTCGCAGGCGCAGCCTGTGCACCACCAGCGGCCAGGGGCCAGAGTGTCCCCTGAGAACCTCTCTGACAAGGCCAGGGGAAGGTAATGCATGGGTTCAGTCTAACTGCAAGTTTAACTGATGCCCAGATATGATATGGATATAAAATAGTGCAGTAATCTTGGTGTAGATGGGAAGAAAAGGCCTTTTGGTTTTATTTTTAGGCAAAGTCTGCCTCGTACTGTTTTCACAATTGCTTGACTCCATAACATAAATTAAAATTGTTTTCCCTTTGCTACTTCTCCTTAATTTCCAGTCTTTAGAGGGCTGGAAATGTTTAATAACTTAAAACTTATCAGAGTTGTTATGGATAATTCAGAGTCATCTTTTTAAGATCACCAAGCTTACTAAAGCATGTAACATATAACTACAAAGTAGTTATGTAGCAACTGGAGAATTACATGAGTTAACTACTGCTGTACATGCATTGAGAGTAATTGTCTCTCTCTGAATTGTGGATGTAGGCCTGGAAAATCTCCAGAGAGGAGTCATGTCCCTTCAGAGCCCTACGAGCCAATCTCGCCACCTCAGGTCCCGGTCGTACACGAGAAACAGGAAAATGTTCTTTTGCTTTCCCAAAGAACTGAGCCTACTGAACAGAGGTAGGTGTAAAACTGACTTGGGCTAGGCTCTTGGGCTAGGAAACCTAGATTATTTTTTACTTTATTTTTAGATTATTTTTTAATTTACCTATGAGTTGTTTGGTTTTTTAATTCAAGCTTATTTGTTAGATTACTGCTCCTTAAGCAAACTCAGTTATTATTGAGCCCCACGGTGTTCATGTGACTGTTGTGGTTTCTGCCTGACTGCTTTTGGGAAGATTTAAATGTGCATCTTACAAGTTCTGTCTCTTTGACACGTGTTGGTCTTGGCAGGACTGACTCTCGCTCTCCAGGCAGTATCAGTTACCTGCCTTCGTTTTTCACCAAACTTGAGAACACTTCACCAATGGTAAAATCCAAGAAACAGGAGATATTTCGAAAGCTGAACTCATCTGGTGGAGGTGACTCTGACATGGGTATGCAGGACTTGCCTTTTCACTCAATTTTTCCACCTTAAGGTTTATGTGACTTCCACCTGCAGATGTCCTGACCTAAATATGTTCAAATAATACCAATTAATATAAATCTATGAATATAAAACACATATAATAATTTATGACCATAGAACTAGAAGATGGTTAGATTTTTTTTTAATGCTGTTTTATGTAGGACTGTCACATTTAATCTTTTTAACAGTTTGAGAGATGAAAACCACATAATTTATGAGAGAGTTGTTAAAACCTGACATTATTCTAACTAACTGTGTGTCTGTAGTTTGCTTTCTATCAACTTTAAGTAATACACATTTTCCTTTTTGGAAAGATGTGCTGAAACTAAATGGTTTGTGTTTTCTTGGCCCTTATGATTGTCTGTTAAATGACATTTTAATATAGTTCCAATAATGAACACTGACATGGTGGAATATGATACTAGAACTGTATTTTTGCTTTTTTCTTGTGCAGTAGGGCTACTGCTGATCACTTAGTGATTATCAGTACTGAAAACCTCAGTGAAATGCTGTGTTTTATTTGCAGCAACTGCTCAGCCAGGGACTGAAATATTCAATTTGCCAGCAGTCACTACCTCAGGTAAGTTCTTCAGTAAAAGAAACAACATATGTTTCAGAAAAATGTAATGTCCTAAATACCCTAAGTTTATGCTCTTTGGGGAGTCCAGTAAAAGAGGAAAATGAAAATTTAAAAGCTAATATCCTACATGAAAACTTGCTTCCTGCACCATAAAGAAAAGCAAAATGACCAAATATTTCCCCATGCCCCTTTTTAATTTCTCCGAGATGCATTTTTTGCCTCCCTTCCCACCTTTCCCTGTGTTTTCTCTCCCAGGTGCAGTCAGTTCTAGGGGTCACTCCTTTGCAGATCCTGCCAGTAATCTGGGTCTGGAAGACATTATTAGGAAAGCACTGATGGGAAACTTTGATGACAAGAGTGAGGAGCACGGGGTGGTAATGTCCCAACCTCTTGCGGTGGCTCCGGGCAGCTCCGGCGCCGCGGTACCAGCGAGTAACGAGACACGTAGGGAAGAAGCCAATCCATCTCCAAATTCAGGTATTGCAACTCCCAAACATCCCAGGGCCTTAAAGAAAATAAATAAATCAAGGGTTTGAATAACCTGGTGTCACTGAAAATCACTGTCTTTCCTCTGGAAGTGATAGAGGTGGTGTTTGCGTTTATCGTCCTGGCTTTTCCAGGAGCCTGTGACAACACTGATGGAAAAGGGAAGGGAGAACAGGGTGTATTGGATACTTGAAGCTTCTCAGTGCTACCTGATGATTTATAGAAACAAACACACAGAGGCTAAAATGTGGTTGGTGAAATCTGTCCCTTCTGTTGCCAGGTGGGGCAGTCAGCAAGCAGAAGCTCATTGGCAAGTCAAACAGTAGGAAGTCAAAGTCTCCGATTCCTGGGCAGGGATATTTGGGAACTGAAAGGCCTTCTTCTGTCTCATCTGTACATTCAGAAGGGGACTACCACAGACAGACTCCAGTGTGGGCCTGGGAAGACAGGCCTTCATCAACAGGTGAGGAATGGGCTTCTCTCAGAGGTATTGCAGAGAGCTCAGATGTTGTACGGTAACGCTGGATATCGGCCAGAAGTTTCCATCATGTGGGGGTTTTCTGAAATGGATTTTCTGCTAATTGTCACAACCCAAGCCAACACAGATCTCTCAGAACAGCTCGTGTTTTTGCCTTTTGGTGCAGGTTCCACCCAGTTTCCGTACAACCCTCTGACCATGAGGATGCTGAGCAGCACCCCCCCGACCTCCATCGCCTGTGCCCCCCCGTCCATGAGCCAAGCAACCACTCACCCACAGAACAGGATCTGGGAGCGAGAGCCTGCACCACTGCTTTCAGCACAATATGAGACTCTGTCTGACAGTGATGACTGAACTATGCAGATTATTTTTTTTTTTTTTAATTTGCGGGTCAAAAAAAGAAATCTATTTTTGACTTGTGCCCACAGAGACTTTCCAAGAGAGCAAGGGCCACACAATGAAGAATTGCTGGAGAGTCCGTGAAATGCCTTCTGCACAGGCTGTGTGTTGGAGGATTGTGGTCGAGAAGGTTGACTTACTAAAGATAAATATGTAAAGAGTTTTTAAAAATGTGGACTATTCCTGCTCTACATCTATTTGTAAAGAAAACCATAATGTCTTTTAAATCATTCTTCTGTAAATAGAGAGTACTTTTTGCAGTGTTTTTTCCCTTGCTATAGTATCTGGTGTACTTATGTTCAAATCATTGCCTAAACTTTGGGGGTCATTTTGTAATTTTTTTTAAGCATTTTCTCCAGTGTAGAATACTCTTCATAACCCTAGCCTCCCTCTCAGCCTAGCCTAACCAGAACCCCAGCCTCCCAACCATCATTGCCCATTTAATGCCATGCCACTTCCTGCAGGCATTGTGCTTTTATATAATTTTTTTTTTCCCTAGACACACTTTCTCAGTGGTGTTCAAGCTCTTGTGAAAATGTTGATTTTTAAGACTGACCCCTTAGTGAATTCTGTACATTAACATACTCCGGTTCGCTGGAATAAGATGATATATTTCTTTGGAATTTTAAATTCTGCCACATTGTAAATTTTTGGTGCAGTTGGTTTTATTTAGCAACACTGCAGAAATATTATTGCATGGGTATGTTATGGTTCATTTTTGAAAGGTTAAAGAAACAAAAAAAGAACAGCTTCTGGAGGCATACCTCACTGTTATGCACACTGGGAATTTTAACTGTGCCCTAAAAGCCTATTCTTAGTGTTCTCTGTTTCTGCATTGTATGCAGTCAAAACAGGCTACTAAATTTTACTGTCATATTTAACCACAGCAAATGGCTTTTCTGAACAGAGGCTCTGGGTGGGTTGATAAATCCTTTAAAAAGAAAAACCTCCACATCCCAAGTTTAAATAAAACAATGTGCTTTTATAGAATAATTGAGCAACACGCGAGTCAACTACGTGGCTTCTGTTACAACCAGTTTGAAATAGGTACTGTGATTTTTACCTTCCTCCAATCTGATTTTAAAATCTTTATGTAATAATTATTTTGAAGTCTGCGTCCCAGTCCCTGTCCCTCTAAGCAAGCTTTTGGTGGAAGTCCTTACAAATGCTTGGCTTAACTCCTCAAGTGTGCAATACTTGTTAGGGTGATTTTTATTTTTAAATTGTATATGGTACTAGGAGAGTCTCCTTAATCATTCATCTATCAATGCTTGCTATGATATGCTTGTAGCTCATGTACACATCCATCTGGGTAGTGATGTCACAGGGTGTCCTGACATCCATCTCCAAAAGCATCTTCATTTTATGCTGCACTGACCTCAGGAAGTGAATTCAAATCTTCTGGGGTAGAAGGACTGATTCACAGATAGCACTGAGCTGGGGGGGGTGGCGTGGTCTGTCAGATTGCAAACTGCTTTTGCATCTCGTTGATCAACAGGGTCTTTGCCTTGGAGTTATTTTCCAGTGAAAAATATTCTGGGTTTTGCCGCTGTATTTGTGATGCGTTGTATGGAAGGTGTAATGCAGTGTGTAACCTTGAGTGTGCGAGCTCTGCGTCCCATGGAGGGACTGTGATGGTCCACTTACAAACAGGAAGAAGCACAGAACTATTTATCAATAGCAAATTTATTTTCAGTCCTTCAAGGAAAGCCTTTTTGCCCCAAGTGTGGGAAACAAAATTCCAAAGGAACTCATTTGGAAACTTGACACTGTTGAAAATACAGAACTATTTTGCTACTTTTTTTAAACACTGCATGAGAGTTGACCCGTTGGCAGTCTTAAAATCTCCCTGCAGTCTTTCTCTGAGAAAGATTTCTCTCATCCTCCCCTCCTTTACCCTTCTGGCTTGAAGCAGTGACGTTTTCATCCTGTTTGTAGACCTGTGCTCTTATTTTAACTTTCTTTTTTGTTCCCACAGCAACATATACTGGAAAACGAGTTGATCTGCCCTTTTTGTAGATTTAAATTTGGAGTGGAGAGTTAAGTTCCATTCTTAAACTCACTTGTTCTCACTTTCTTAGTGTAACAAATACAATGTGAAAGAGGCATGTACAGACAAATGTCTTTGCTACCTGTACAGTAAGTATAGCATGTTCATTGCAAAGCTTCATGTTACTGCTGCAGCAGCAGCAAGATATCCAAAGTAGGATAGTCACTATCTCCTAAGATACAGCTTGAGTGGCATTTGCACATAAAATGTTGCTGCTTTTTTTTGTTTGTTATCCAAGTTTTAACTTCTCCAGTGTAAAAACCTCTCCAGAGCCTAAGTTAGGGTTTACCACAATTCCAGTAATCTTCAAGTATGGAATTACATCTGCCCTGTTTCAAACGGGAAGGTGTTTGTAAGTCATGTTTACAAAGTGTAGTTTACTACAAATTTTTACCTGATTTCTGATCAGCGCTTTCACAATGCTTTCATCTTGATATGGTTCGTGATTCTGATATGAAATCATTTAAGACTTGAAAAACCCATGCATCATAATTTCCACACAATGTCTTCACTAGACAGTGACTTCTGGATTCAGACCAATCAATAAAGGGGATCAGTTCTCCACTTGCTTTTCCTGTGTCTCCCTCTTGTTTTGCAGCATCAGGCAAGACCCTGCTCCCAGGGGTGCTGCAGGGTTTCCAGGTAACACTGCTGCCCTCCAGGCTCTGCCACTTCAAACCCCAAACTCGGCACTTTAGGGAGGGTTGGCTCTAATGTGCCAGAGCCTTTCTGTCAGTACAGCCATATTTTTACTTCCTAGCTTGCTGAGAACAAAGCTGTGCATGTGACTGAAGTTCTCCAGCTTCAATGAACTTCTGCTCTAGAAAACCTGTGTGTCTCCTCTTAGCTCAGAGTTCAGCAGAGATGAACCTCCTACTGTAAGTAAATTAATAATGATGTAATTACATCGAGGGTTGTACCAACCAGCTGCAGTTCTGACAACTGAGAGGTTAAAATTGTGCTTGGTTGGTGACAGTTCTACTATCCTAACTAACTATGGATTTAGTAATTTCTGGTTTAATTCTCTTCCTTTAACACCAGGCTTCCTGGCAGGGCAGACCTGAGAAATTCTGTTGTCTAAAGCAGCTGTTCATACTTGGTTCCCATGAAGGCACGTAGCTGACAAAGCTGGGTTTGTGCACTCTCTTTTCCAACAGGAAGCCTCAGCATTCGAGCACTGACCTATCCAGGAGAGGAGAACAGCTCTGGCACTCTGTGTGCTCTCCACTGGAGCCAAGAGTTTTATTTCTGACAACAGCTCTGTGTGGTGACAGTCTCACCCCCCCTCTGAGAGGACAAGTTCTATCTTTGGATGCTAAATGAAGAAATACACTTGATCTTCAGGCAACCCGTTGGACCAGGACAGGGAGCTACAGCTCTGCTGCAGTGCAGGTACAGCCTGGGAGCTGCTCTGCTCCAGTTCAAACACGCTGAACTGCAGCACTGATAAAAGTGTAGTCCCTGTTGTGCTGTGCCGAATGTAAAGAGTGAGACAATTCCTGCCTGTTCCTTTTCAAGACTTGCTCTAGGACAGCCACGTTTTGAACCTGAACACTTCTGTGGGCAGGCAGGAGTAGCAAACTGCTACTCCTCAACTTCAACGCAGGTATTAATACCAGGCCAGACTTGCACTTAGGCAGCCAAAATTAAATCACTTAGCACAGACTACACCACAAATTCACACAGTTAAGATTTCACACCTTTATTTTGGGCTGTTAGGCAGTGGCAGCCCTTTCCTCTTAAGCAGTCCTGAAACTCCTCATTGCTGTTTCTCTGGAGAATTGCACCAGGCTGCCTGTGCTGACCAACCCTTGCTGCCTTCAGCCACCTCAAGGTTGGAATCTGTGGCCAAACTTACTTGGAGCCCTTCGTCCTCTTGGCCAGCTCAGCTAGTTCCTCCTGGATATGCTGGACAGAAGCAGCATCTCCCTTCTGCTGTGCCTGCTTGAGAGCTTCTTTGTACACTCGTTTTGCTTGCAGGAAATCCTCTGTAGCAAGAGGGAAAAGAGGCCTGGCTACCCAGTTCCGTCAACCATTTTCAGAGCCCCCTCCTGAAGCTGATCACGTGCAAAGGACAAGGACTGCTTGGAACACATCAAGATCTAGGGAGGTTCAGAAAACATCCTGACAGGTTGCCAGCTCTGAGAGCTGGAGAGCAGCAGTGATGATGGGACATGGTGGTGCTTCAGCATTAAAATCTCATAGAAATAAATCTTATGCATGTCTTCTGTCCTTTTGGAAAAGTTACTGGACACATGGGAACCAAGATCTCCTGGCAACCTCTTGGGTCAGGCTAAATTCAGTTTGTGAGAGCAATTCCGAGTCAGACCTGCAGCTTAAACTAAAACTAATAACCCCAAACCAGATCTCTGCAGTCAGCACAAGCTCAGTGACAGGCTGGGCATTTATTCACTGACCTTTGTGCATCAGGATTGCTGCCAGGTTGTTGAGCACCATGTGCTCCTCGGGGTGCTGAGTGTCCCTTGCCAGCTCTGCTGCCCTCCTGACGCAGGCGTGCGCCTCCTCGTAGCGTCCCTGAGCGTCCAGCACCGTCGCCAGGTCATTCATCAGCACCACACTCTGCACCAGGAGGGAAAAAGGAAGCTTGTGGAGCAGCCTGGGGCAGCAGAAGCACCACATTTGTTCCCTGTCACACTAGGAAAAGCAGCATTTCCCAGAGAAGCTTTCAGTAAGGAAGTGTCCTGTCTTTCTGTATCTGCATGCTCGTCCTTCCTGGCAGGAAAACGGCCTCAGGTAGTGCTGGCCATGTCTGATGTCACCAGAGCTGCTCCAAGGCTGCCTCATTCCCTACAGATCAGCCTTTCCTTCCCTAGAGTGCAGCTACTGCTGTACAAATCACCTGTGGATGAGTCTCTCCCTGAACATCATTTGATATCTGCAGAGCCTTCTCATACATTTTTTGTGCTGCTGGGAGCTCGTTGATGTTCAGGAGGTAGCGGGCGTAGGAGTCCAGGCTCATCCCAAGCAGGAGCTGGGTGTTGGCCTTTTCTTCAGCTGCAAACAGAGGGGAGTGAAGTGATCACTGCCACGGGATCCAGCATGAGCCTCCATCCTACCACAGCAGGAAACTCAAGCAGTGTGAAGACAATGGGTTGACATGAAGATGGTGCTTAGGCAATACACAAACAACATCAAGGACAGGGAAATGGAGAAAAGATGAGAAGCCTTTGGCAGACAAGGCTGCCCACCTGATAAGACATCCTCAGGCAAGTCCTTTTCCTTGGCAATCTTCTCCTCTAAGGTCAGGATGCAGAACTGGTAGCCAGCTACGGCCAATTTGTGCCTGCAAAGTGCAAAGCAAAGCTCCTTCCACCCCCGAAGGAAAGAGCCTCTGCTTGGCCACCCCACCACCACTGCAAAGCTGGGATGAGAGCAGGTGCCACCTCTTGCTGGGAACTCACTGTTTCTGAGCAGCGTAGATACTGGCCAGCTTGAGGGACATCTCAAGGATGGCGTTGTCATCCTGCCAGGAGGACACACAACGCAACTGTTACTCTTCTTGTACCTCCCCAACAGAAACATTACTTTGTCAGAGAGTTTAGACCTTAAAAATCCCCATCTTGTTGCCTCCAGTGCTGCCATCCATCACAGTATTGCCAATTTCCAGTAAGAGGCATTGCAGCACAAGAAATCAGGTAAAGAGTAGGGCACCACTGGGAGCCTCTCAGAAGAACGTACCTCCTTCGTGTCCCCTGCAAGCATATAGCTCATAGTTGCTTTGTAGAGCTTTTCTGCCTGAAATGACAATTTTGAAGAACATACTGAGGAATGATGGCATTTAAAACAAAAGGGGCAGACCGCTTGGAGGGACCTGGCTCAAATTTGTTGCATTAACACTACACCAAGACCAGTTAGAAGTGAAAGGCTGACCAGAGCCCAGTGGTACTGAACCGTGAGAGCACCTTTCTTAACCCGGTGTGCTCACAGGACTGCAGTCCTGAGGGGGATCATTCTGCTTTCCCTGGGCGATCTCTGCCCCACAGCTCTCAGTCTGCAGCTTGTGCCAGCACCCCACACCTTCGAAACCATGCACAAGATGTCAACCTCTAAAAATTCAGAGGGAAAAACCAGAATTACTCACATTGTCCAGCTGTCCTTGCATGTAGGCCACGTTCCCCATCTGGAAGAGACAGACACTGCTAAAGCTCCACCAAGGCAATGGGGACGAGCCGCAGCCGCTTCTCCTTCTCCCTCCAGCGGCACC